>QJNV01000006.1:0-465380 GCA_004155935.1 Monosporascus sp. GIB2 | reverse complement strand
TTTAAATAAAATAACAAACTTGAATTAATATATAAGGTTTAATATTGTTATATATTGTTATTAAAATGATAAGATATACATATAAAAACTTTATAAAAAAGGTTAAATAATATATAAGTTATATCTAAAAAGTTTTTAAAAATATAAAAAATTCTAACAATATAAAAGCTATAATGAAATAATTATATAGTGTCTATTCTTTACATTATAATACTTTCTTAGTTAATATTAATATTAAAATTAAGTTTTTTCTAAGATATATTTAATAATATATACTAATTTTTCTAAAAAGTTCTAAAATATATATTCGTTACTTTTCTGTAAGATATTATCCTTATCCTTTAATTTATTTCAAATGCTTTCTACCCTTACATTTATTTCAATTTATTATTATTTTTTAAATTAATTATAGCGAATTTAACCGAATTATTAAATTAGGCAAGTTTTAATGTTAATTCTAATAGGGATACATAACCTTTTCACTTTAATTTTATTCTCTTTATAGATAACGAGTTTTAAATTATCCGTATGCAAAATATTAGGTCTTAGTTGTGTTTATTTATTTAGTTATAAATTTTTGAATATCGGGTGTTTTGCTGGGAAATCGATTCAGGATGTGAGTAAATTCAGGATGTGGGTGGGGGACACTAGATAGCCAAGGGAGAGAGTCACTGTTGCTGGCGGTTGAAGAAACGAACAAAAATAAAGGCAGTGTATGCACTGCCCGCGAATCGAACGCGGGTCCACAGTATATTCTCTGAATGGCTTCAGAGGCCAAATCTCGATCGCTTTGGGAAACTGTGATGATAGCCACTACACCAGCAGTGCGTGCTGAAGAAGCCAGTTTCCTTTCCTTATAAATAGTATGGGAATTATTGTTGGGCCGGGCGAGAGGTGGCTGGGCCGGAACTAGCCCCTGTTGGATTCGGCTATCATTCTTGGCACTTTACAACTAGCAGGGGTGATTTACCGTGCCGTTACACCGTGCCAGTTGTTAACTATTGCTTACTTCGTATTCTTTCGAGGCCTCAGATGTTCTCTAAGGGGTAATGCCAGTGGTGATACGAAGGGCTAGTTTGGAGCCAGTACCTGTACGAGTTCACTCCGGCTGCTCTCACAGGCTCTCATTGGGAAAGACAGTAGCCCAGTCAATCTGGTATGCTTTAGAAAGAGGTAAGATATCTACTTGTAAACGTCGGATCCTCGGTACGAAGTGAACGTCCGCTCCTTCACCCGGGTAAGGTTAACGCTATGAAACCCTAACCGGCGATACCCAACCAGATAGATAGTTTCCTATGATACAGGAATGTACTGCAAATCAATAGCTCTCACTTCCTATGCTCGCGAATATTTATGATGCTCTTAAATCAGTGAGGGCTTGAGACCGATATAGGGGGTCAGTATTAGGCACAGAAAGCTCGAACGCTCGGACCACTTAGCGTCTGCGTCGAATGACGATTCTGCGTACAACAACTCCACAGAACAGTCGGGAAAGCGCTATGCCTGGAGGAACCCAAGCAAGTCATTGCCATTCTAACATTTGGTAGAATAACCATGGGCTCATCCTGTGACTAGACGAATAACTTGACGTTATCCGACTTAACTTCCATATTTATTCAATTTGTCATTTAATACGCCTACACAGCCAGCCCATTCCCAACCGCTGAGTCTCCCCGCCCCCACCACATCCCACTCTCCAAGCATCACCCGAAATCATGAGTGCGAAAGGCGACAAGATTGAGAAGATCATCGCTCGATTGCAGCAACGAATCGGCGAAGGGCAATATTACGAAGCACAGCAACAGACGCGCGTCGTGGCCGCTCGTTACACGAAGGCATCGAACTGGCCCGCCGCCATCGACATCCTCTACAATGTCGCCCAGTCGCTCCTGAAGGCGGGGCAAGGCGGAAGCGGCGGGGATCTTTGTGTCTTGCTAGTCGACGCGTATAAGCAGGCCGAGTTGAAGCCGGATTCGGCAAGCAAGGGCAAGCTGTTGGCATGTCTGCGGCTGTTCGGCCCCGGGGAGCCGACGAGGAAGAAGTACATTGGGGAGATGATATCGTGAGTTCGGGACCCTATCTCGGTCTCGTACTTGGGTGCGACTAACATGATCTCGATAGATGGTCCTCTAAATTTGGCGAGTACCCCGCCGGCGACCCTGAGCTGCATCACGTGGCGGGCTCCATCTACGCGGAAGAACACGAGGCATACGATGCGGAACGACATCTGGTATTAGGGACCAAAGACTCCGCAGAGGTCCTGGCCCGGATGGAGTATGAGTGGTTCAAGGAGGACGAGGCCCACACGGCGGCTTCGTACGCCGGCCGAGCCGTTATACCATATCTCCTCACGGCTAATCTACGTGCGGCAAACACATCCTACCGAATCTTCACCAGCGCCCTCGTCCAAGACAAACAGGGTCAGCTCGGTACGCAGGACGTGAGCACCAACAGCGCCGACATCCGAATCTTCCCCAGCATACCGCTGCTCAACTTCTTAGGCCTGCTCTTACTCGCCGTCCAGAGGGGCGGTGCGGACCTCTACCGCCAGCTGATGACGAAGTATGCGACCAATCTCAAGGAGGTCGAGTCCTGGCAGGAGCCCCTGGACATGATCGCCGAGATGTACTTCGGCATCACCAAGCCGCGCCAGAGCAACCCGCTCATGGACATAATGAACGGATTCTTCGGTGGCGGTGCTCCGGCAAGCGGAGGTGCGAGGAGACCGGCTCTCAGGAGCCCGGCGGCGTCGATGCCGGCAGCCGAGGGCTTAGACTAGATATTCCCGTAGCGATCCCGTAGCAAGATACCCTGCGTAATGAGAGACGGCGGTTGACAGTCCCGGCCTTGTCCGGTTCGTCGACGCATTCGTCACGTCCGGGCCTGCTCCTCCGGCTCGTACATCCAGTTGTCCTCGGCTAATGCGGCTACTTGCGCCCTCATGCTGGCTCTGAGTACTTCGAGAACTTCTAATGCCACGATGAATTTAGCCTATGGCCCAAGATGACCTGCCATGCCCGGCCCGGGGCCGCCGCGTCCTTACCTTCGGGTTGCGCATGCGTCCGGTTGTGATTCACCTGGTGGTGCCTGACGGCCTCCGCCAGTCGATGTCGTTCTCCTGCGCCCGCACGTGTGAGCCAAGACTATAGCCCAAACAAAGTTCCCACGGAAACGTAGGGTCGCTCACGCTCGTTCTCCTGCGCGTCGTCCAGCGCCCCGTCCTCCTCGGTCGCGGGGTCGTCGAGCGGCGGCGTCGGCGGGTCGCGCACCTCGAACTCGCCGTTCTTGTCGCGCACCACGATCTCCGACGTCTCGTCCTCGTCGGTCAGCACGTCGATCCCATCGAGGCGCAGCGTCTCGCCCGACGCCGAGGACGCCGATGCCGATGCCGATCGTGTCGCGCCCGCGCCCGCGCCCGTCGCCATCGGTGTCGGCCGCCGGCCCATCAGCTGGCTCTGGAACAGGTTGCGCCGCACCCCGGCCGTGTTCGCCGCCGGGCGCGCTGCCCTGCTGGGCCCCGGGCGGACGACGTGGGGTGGTGCGCGGTCGGTCATCGAGTAGGTGTGTCGGATATAGATGGCTTTTCCGTGGTTGTGTGGGGATCTCGGGGAGGTTGTAAGCATGCAAAAGAAGTATCGAATAAAATCGCTTATATAAATGCGCTTTGCGCGTGAGCAAGTCGCTCGTGATGTTGACTTATCTTAGGGGCAATATTGATGTTTTGATGTGAGATTTATTAGACCCTAGGCGACGGCAACTGGTGAGCTTTCAGGGGTGCAGGTGGGGTCAATCGATAGCTCCAAAGCCCAAGAACGACCTCGCGAGTCTCTCACATTTTGTTATATGTTGATCTTGCAGTCCCTGTGCCTACAATATCTTAGAGCTTCTGAGTATTTGAAGAAATCACTCATCATCCACGACGAAATCCCGGGCGTCTAGCAGACAAGAACCACCCTGCACGAAGTTTGTTTCGCCTGTTTTGGCAGGAGCTTTTTGGATGTGAAATAGGAGTGGCGCCGCCGTCGCAATGCCGGGTACCTTTAACATCCAGCCCATAGGTCGTTTCGCCGGTGCGAGTGAGCCTGTGAAGAGACCGAAGGTGAGGATTGCTCTATCTATTGCACACGGCATCTTGACTATCGGATCCCTAACCTTGTAAGACAAATGTCGAACGAACTACTGAATCTTTGATAGGAAATCGCCTGCTTTTCGTACGACAGCAAACACCAGTTCCGCCTGGATGATTCGTCACTGCAATGGTACCATCCCGCTCAATTGGGGGCAGACCTGTCAAAGGGCTTTGAGAAATTTGACAAGCACGATGACTCGGCGGACGAACACATCGACAGCCTGCTCAAGACCATCATGGCGCACGAGGAGGGAGAAGGTAAAAAGATCGATGCTCACATCGTCACGTGGCGCGGCTTGGTGACCAAGGTACGTCTGTTACGTATGGCGTTAAGATTTATTGACTAAACGTTGCCAGATCATGTCCATCCCCTTTGACGATAGGGACGGGTACGCGGCCGTCTATTAAATGGAGCTCATCAGTACCGGTTTGTCTGACTCGATAGGTACCAGCTTCGAGATGAACGCTACCCTATATCAAGTGCGCGACCGAAATATTACTCCCCGAGGATTCTCAGCTGATATTTAGTGAAGGATTGCATGTATGAACAGACGCATCTGCGGAAACTATTCACGACTGATTGAGCGGCATCTTAGATTCATCGAGGAGAACCACGCTTATAGGCAAGCCTCGCAGCAAGAACAGCAACGACAGCAACGAGGCCGGAAAGGGCAGTTCTCACCCGATGTTATGACTTACTGGGGTGAGGGCCATGTCGCTCATCGCAGGTTCTCGGCTAACGCCATTCCAGGCTATAAATTCGAGACCCTGAGTTGCTTACCGCGTCCATGGGGCGAGGTGTCGAGAGAGGATATCGAGAACCGCGACGATGCGGTCGTCAGTAACAAGGCCCAGTACTGCTCGGTTGTCCGCACAGGGGTCGGCAAGACCATCATGTGCCTCGGAGGAGAGGTGGATGCCAGTAAGTTGATCCTGCGCGAGCCGACGGTAAGACGCAGATAATCGGGATGCTCATCGCGCAATCCGCAGTCTGGGACTCGAAACCGGCGGAGAAGGGGGCGCCGATCAACTGGGTCGAGCTCAAGACGAGCGCCGAGATCCGCGACGAGCGGGGCATGGACAACTTCGAGCGCAAGCTGATGAAGTTCTGGATCCAGTCGTTCCTGCTCGGCGTCCCCAAGATCATCGTCGGCTTCCGCTCCCAGCGGGGCATCCTGACCAAGATCGAGGAGATCCAGACGGCCAGCATTCCCGAGACGGCCGCGAAGCGCGGCGTCCGCAGCTGGGACGCCAACGTGTGCATCAACTTCGCCAGCGCGTTTCTCGACTGTAGGTGATCAGACGAAGCCCCCTTCCGCTTGTCGATCCAGAGCTGACGTGTTTCATGGCAGGGCTGAGGGAGACCATCAATGACGAGGGCGTTTGGAGGATAAGAAGACAGCCGCGGTCGCAGACGATCGAGGTCTTTCGGGTTGAGGAGGTCGGCCACGGCGATGTCCTGACGGACGAGTTCATCAACTGGCGTATCAAGCTCAGCCTGAGGAATGCTGGTCCCTGATGTATCGCTGCTCTAGGTGTATTTCCGTTCTAAGTCGGGGGGAGACAATGTCCGCCCCCTTCATATGCGCCTTCTATCCTCTACAGATACCCAATAACAATAATTACATGGCTGGTTTACATGATCGGTCTATGCACATGCCCCCGTATCTAAGCCGCTCCTTGGTTCAAATCAACATGCATCTTCCGCCGCATAGGATCGAACTGAGTGGTCGAAGTCCCCAACCTCGGTTTTCCTTCCGCTTCTGGTTTTATGCTGTCGAGGTCTACCTCGAACGCCATGTGATTCAAGAAGTTAGTGACCTGCAACCACGTCAGCATAATCAAATTCCCGCAGTCGACCGGGGGTCATTGCGGCTCACAGGCTTCCCGTGCCACCGGCCGCCGCCGATCTCGAACCAGCCCAGGGGGCCGCCGAGCGACGTGGTGCAGAGGACCGTGTACGGGTTCTGACGCGCCTCGCCGACGGGAAGGGCCAGGTACGAGGAGATGGGGTCGTCGACGGCATTCAGCGCCAGTAGGGGGATCCGCACGGCCAGGAGGGAGTCGACGCTCGACGCGTCGCGGTAGTAGGCGGTCTCGGTGGGGTAGCCCCAGGTCGGGCACTGGTACGCCCTGTCGAACTCGTACAGGTACGTGAGCTTCGTCAGCCGGTCGTAGTCGATGTTCGTGTACTTCTGGATCTCCTCCTTGTGCGTCGCCGACAGCCTCCGCATGGCGGCTGGGAGAGGCAAGCGATGGTGGTGAGCGCTGGGTTCCGCATGATGCCATCAGGGGCCGGGTGCTTACTGCCTAGTACTCGCTGGTAGACCTCGTGTCCGATAAAGGTCCTCCTGAGCTCTTTGTTGCTGACCTGGAGGTCCCACGGATTCGCGCACACGACGGCCGCCTTGAGCTGGCATGCCGCCCCTTCCTCCCCGAGGTACTAGTCATCGCCGTCAGGAGCCCGTCCGCGACCGTCCCCTAGTGGCCGTCGTTACTCACATTGGTAAGAATGCACGCGCCCAGCGAAAACCCGAGGCCGAAGAGAGGGCGGTTGGGGTATGTTTTTCTCAACCACTTGACTACCTTCACCCGTGACTGTCAACCGAGGGCCGCTCGTACGACGCCGAAGGGGGGGGACCTCTCACCTGTCGGACGTCCCAGGTGGCCCGGGCGTTATACAAAATGCCCGTGGTGATCTTGCTTTTCGCACAACCCCGCGAGTTAACGACACACCCCTCCCACTTTCCGCTCTCTATCAGCGGCGCGATGGCGTGTCTGAGGTACACCTCGTGCGAGCCGCCGGACAGCCCGTGCAGGATGACCAGCATGGGCCGGTCATCATCGGAGCCCATGCCCGCGAGCTCGTCTTCACTAAAATAGACGGTCCGCGGCGGCAGGGAGTCGTCGGCCCCCGTCACCTCGGACTCGGGCACGACGAAGTCGACGGCGAAGCTGCCGTTGAACTCGCGGTGGTCGGCCTCGAAGATCCTGCGCTTGTAGTGGATGGGCGGCGCGGCGGTCTGCGTTGCGGTCCACATGGTGTGCGCGTGCCCGTTGAAGAGCAGCGGGTTCAGCTGGCACGGCGGCACCGTCGCCCTGCATATCTCAAGCAGGCTCGTCGCCTTGCCGCCCTTCTCCCTGATCGGCAGGGATTTGGGCGCCGTTACGAAGCCGAGCTTGGCTCGGCCTAGCCAGTCCATTGCGGCGCTGTCGTGTTGTCCTTCAGCCTTTGCTGCTGCTCGACTGCTGGTGAATGTCCGGGCAAGTGAGCCGGTGCTTACGGTCGAAGAAGATATTACGTATACCGCCCAAGGAGATCGGGGATGGCGTACCGTAGAGGCGGTGCTCAACGCAACTGGATACGCCCTAATTTAAGTATACCTACAGTAAGTTTAGAAGGTGCCGGTTCACGCCTATAGGAGAAGTATAGAAAAAGAGTCTCGGTGTGATCTATCAGGAGCAGAGGCCGGGAAGCGTGGTCTACTAGGGGATGACGATTGCGGCAAGCCAATCATAGCAAATAGGAAGCCCCCGTCCCACTTGCCGAGGCTCAAATTTTGAGCCTCTCTGTAAAAGAGCCGACTAAGATACTATGTATACGAATCTTTATGCAATCCAGACTCGTATCTTCCGAACGAAGCAGTGTGGAAAACATCTTACTCCGACGGTTTTCTGTGTTTCTATCTGAAATACTTCATCGGGTGTTACCAAGATGCGACACTGGGTACGTATCAAGTCGGCGCATGCGAGTAGTATCACCTTAGGTACCCTGAGAGTTTAAAGGCAATTAGCACAGTTTGCTGTTAAGGTTATCACCGACTAAGATCTGGCCGACCCTTACATGCATAGCCCCATATTGCCACTGGCCATTGGCTTGTTTTCTTAACCCCGTTTAGGTATGAAGTCTATGTGTTTTCGATATCGAGGGTTCCGGCTTTATTTCGCTGGGAACTCTCGACCTCCTCATGGTCAAGCAAGCCCGAAATGCTCCGGATACTGTAGATACTACCTAGGTAGGTAATTTGAAGGTAGGGAGGGACTCGAGGTCGATTGAGAACGCGGGCTGTACTGCCCACTAGGTACCTCCATAGCAAGCAGGAGATGCAGTACGTACCTAATGCTGCTCCACATTTACTCGGCCGGGTCACACCTGACAAAAGCCAACGTCAGTCTGGTCGCGCCGCGTATCGTCCAACTAAACCTCCCGTGCTGTACCTAGTACCTTAATTAAGCCCCTTCACTCTGTCGCATTGCATCATCACGATAGTACATACGCGATCAAAAACGGGACGAGATTCCAACGAGGTGGACGGCCATAAATGGGACGCGTGAAATAGGGCGAATTGGGACGATGAAATTATGACATATCGAGGTTCTATGCCCTCAGGCCGTGGGTCGGGGTTTGACGGCCAACAATCGTACTCCCATCCCCATCCGCATCCCAACGTACAGGCCCAGGCCGTTCACAATGGCTATGATCAGTATGGCAACCCGCAGTATCAGCAATATCCAAATGCCATGTTTACGCCTACCGCCTTCCCGCCGCCGCCGCCGCAGCAGCAGCAGCAGCAGCAACGACAACAACTTCCGCCGCTGCATGCGCCCCACCACCAGTCAATGCAAACACCACAAGGTTTAAGCTACCATCAAGCGATACCACAGACACATACCCAGGCACGCGGCCATGCAACCCAGTTCCAAACCTACGAGCCCTCCTTCGACCAAAGGCCTTTTCAACCAGTGCCGCCGAATAGCGCATCGGGTCGGATGGTATCGCAGCCACAGCAGTTCATGCAGCAGCCCATGCACCAGCAGCAGCAGCACCGCCAGCAGCACCACCAGCAGCAACAGCAGCAGCGCCAGCAGGATCACCACCAACAGCATCGATATGCCCAACAGATGGGCTGGCACCAAATGCTTCCACCCATGTCTGCTCCCGCGTCCACGTCGTCTTATCAACAGCCTCCTTCGCTTCCGTCCCCGTCCCCGCAGGCTCAGTTCGTCCATCAACAATACCAACAACCGTCACAACGTACGAACTCTCCCATCACGAGCCACTCCCCCCAGGTGCCACCTCAGAGCACACCCAGCACCAACGCCAATAACAGTAGGATAGTGAGTGCGAGTGCAAACGGAAGGATACAGAAGGCCCGGCGAGTTTCCGCGAGTCCGCAGTTGACTTCGCAAGGCATCGCGAGAAGTCCCAGTGTGAGCTCTACAAGGTCGTCGGCCCCTACTCCCGGGCTTGTACCGCACCACAAGGACACGAACGCCCTGTTGATATGCGTGGCAGAGGAGCTACTGGCCAAAGCGCGGAAGGATGCCTCGACAGTTGCGAGCTCCGGCGACGTCAAGGGGTTACAGGAGTACCAAAAGATCGTTGCTACAGGTTTAGGCTGTCTCGAGGTTGTTCTAAGCAGCAACAAATTGCCTCC
Organism: Monosporascus sp. GIB2; assembly: GCA_004155935.1. Lineage (NCBI taxonomy): Eukaryota > Fungi > Ascomycota > Sordariomycetes > Xylariales > Monosporascus > Monosporascus sp. GIB2. Next base: position 455,813 of record QJNV01000006.1, on the reverse strand, counting down.
CCGACTCGAGGCGCGGTTGCAGTTGCGATACGCGAACATATTGAGCGAGGAGACCACAAACGTGATGGAGGCCGAAACTACTCTGACCAAGGGGATTACGCTCTGCGAGCGGGTAAGGTTGTGTCGAGAGACCCCTGGCTTTCTGCGCTGACCAGTACCGCCCCAGAATCGATTCGCCGACTTGAAGTACATGATGCAGTTTCTTCAAGTGAAGATGCTTTCTCAGCGTCGAGGAAAGGCGGCCATGATCGCCGTGGATGGACGCATCAAAGATGCCGAGGTGTACGTGGCAGCATCCTTCTCGTACATCGAGCATTCACCGATCGCTAACCCTCGGACAGTCTGAAGCACCCTCATTGGGTCTACGCATTCCGCTTCCTGAAAGCTTCGCTGTACCTCGAGTCTCCTAACCCTTCCGAGGCGCCTGCCCTTGAGAATCTCAAAGCTATCGCGAACTTGGCAAGCCAGAGAGGTGACCACGCCATCTTCGTCGTAGCATCTCTGCTGGAGGGTCTAAGCCTTCTAAAGACGATGAAGGACGATGCCGTCGTTCGGATACAGAGTTGTATCGCCCAGGCTTCCAAGTACCAGCTGGAGGACTCCGTCCACATCCTCCAGCTGGATATCCTGGCTCTCATGCTTGATCTGGCTTGCAGCCTATACCAGAAGTCGCCCCAGGTCGTGACCCAAAAAGTCAGAGTGCTACAAAGCCGCCTGGACACTTGTCTTAACAGTGAAGAATGGGGTCTGACAAGTACGGAACTCGTCCTCCCCATTCAAAAACAGTCGAGCAACCACAAGGTGATCAGCGGGGATACCGCTAGTATTCTACGTCCTGGCCAGGAGCACGAGCCCCGCGATTACCTTGTCATGTCCTTTTGGAGTAAAATCGAGGCCTTTACCGTGACGTATGTTGGCCCGGTTCGAATTTCGTCCTTCCGCTAACCGCATCTCAGTTACACCTATAGCGGCCTCGGACTGCTGTATCAGCACCCTCGAAACGACAAGCGGATGTTTGAGTTGTGGAGCGAAGCACTCTCCCAGTTGGAGAAGAGTAAGCCGGTGTCTCGTAACTACTATTCCGACGATGCTGACTTGCACAGACGCCGATCGAATACGTGGCCTGCCCACCTCGCTCCAGGATGCCATGAAATGTGCCGGCTGGAGGAGGGAAGTTAAGTGCTACCTCGAGATCCTACGGGGCCTGCATTTCGCGACTTCTAATCAGTGGGCGGAAGTCAAGAAGTGCGTAGAGCAATTGGAGATGATAGTGAAACCTTCCCTGAAGGGGATACTCGGAGCGTACTCGCTGTATCTCTCCGGAGTCTACCACCAGGGCACGCAGGATTTTGATGCCGCGGAGGAGATCTACAGCCACCCGAGCCTGAGCCTCGAGGCGTATGATGCGGGCCAGGGAAGCCGGAAACAGGCCGAGCTGGAGGTATCGCTGCTTGCGGCCTTCAACCGGATATGGATCATGCAACACCCGGCATACCAGAACAACAAGGTGACACTCGACCTGCTTGACCAGCTTCGCGCGCTGTGCCCCGACCACCCTAATCGCGAGATCCGCACGATCTATCACCTCGTCTTAGCAGCAGCCAAGACGGTCCCTCCGGTACCAATGACGACGGTCAAGACGCACATCTCGACGGCACTGAACAGTGCCAAGGCTCTAGGCGATATACAGACATCGTCGATCGCGCTCAGTCTCATGCGCGCCAAGCTATTTCAAAACATCGTCGGAGAGCAGGCCCTGCAATGTGCGAGAGCGGCATCGCAGCAGGCCAGGAGGAGTGGGAACCTAATTTGGATGAGCGTGGCTGACAACATGCTTGCACAGAGCCTCGACGTCCAGGGCCACGCGGCCGAGGCCCAGAACGTCGCGCAGGCCGCGGTTAACCATGCCGTGTTGGCTAGTAGGAATGGAAACTACACCAGGTAGTCGTTTAATACCGGAGGGCATTTAAAGCCGCGCCCCTCCCGGCGATGGTTTATCTGTACGATGCAGCTGCAATTTTTGGGAATCTACGGTTGCAGGAACAGCATGAGGACAGGCGTTGTATGGGCCGGTAGGCGGGGAAGGATTTTGTCAGGCAACCGGACGATATACCCCTTTCGTCATGAATTGGTAGCGAATAGGCAGAGCATGTGTGCAAGCAATATCCTCGATGTCATCCCGACTCACATCGCAATTTGTCTTGCGTCCCGGCGCACAGCAAACCGTGGCCCCGTGAGACTGCCCAGGATTCCTTATCTCTACCGAAAGCGACTCGTATTTCGGGCACTCCAGGCCAGTGATTGCCCCCAGTCCACCGTTTATTAGCCTTGCGTCACTTCCCGCTTCCAGGTTCTCACCGCTGTCTCACCGTAGCCCTCTCTCACACACACTCTCTCCCTCACCAGAAGCCTCTGCCCCTGCGCGTCATGTCTTAGCGAACCAACAAACGCATTTACCTATCTGGGTTACGTTGACCGGCTGTCCGCAATAGGGGATCTACACCGAGGCCGGTACCCACAAGGTTACACCCAGAGACGCATCCGGCATCGCGCCCGCCTGGTAGGTATGTAGGTACAGTAAGTTTATCTGACCTCACCCGCTAGCCCCAGCCGGCCATCGACCTAGCCAGCCGGCCAGCCAGCCGGCCGGCGTTCTCTCAGCGTTCTGGAACGAATGGAGCGAATGGTTCGGTTCCCTGCGAACCAAGGGCTTCCCCATCCCCCACCCCTGCCAGAGACACGTGCTACGTCGACGGCGTACCGCTGCAGGGGCTTGCGCCACACACACACACACACATACACACACGAGCATACGCGAATACAACCCCCCCGCCGTGCGCCTTTGCATTTGGAATTTGGCGGGCGGGCGAGATTGCTGACTAGAGTGGATGAGCCAAGCGAACCCACCACCACCACTACCCATCCCCCATCCCCCCGCTACGGTCGGCGCGATATCCCGCCGCTCAAACTCGAGATTACCATGTCATGCCATGACACACGACAGACAGACAGACAGACAGACCGGTCGACCAAAATCACGCTTGCGATGTACGTAGTAGACTTGCTGTTGTTCCTCGTCCCGGGTCTTTTCCCCTTGGGTTGGCGAAGGGGAGAGAAGGGGCGGAGCGAACCAGTGTCCCGGAAACCCGGTGGAGGTCGCGCGCGCGACCGGGCCGTTTCTTTTCGTCGTCTCGTGCCACTGTTCTTCCTCTCCCTAATCCCCTCTTCTCCCGCCCACGTCCTAGCCTCGCCGAAGAGAGAAGACCGACGAGGGCTCTCGGTATTGTACGGTAGGCGCATGCTGCGTAAGCGTGTGGCTGCAGGTGCGATCTTCGGCGCCAACCCTTCCAGACAGGAAGCTGCCTCGGCGCCACGATGGAACGGCAAGGGTGGGAATGGGGGTGTCGCCTGGCCCTGTTTCTTCTTCTTTTCTTTTTCGATACATTCCTAACGCAGCCGAACATGCCGTAAATACGTGTTAGCAGGTGCGCGGTTGCAATCGCGACGAGCCCGCCCCTTTGAGCATCATGCCGTGCACTATGTTTTATGCAGCTCCCCCATCTTCCGCGGATCGGCGGACTCGCGACTGAGCTCCGAGCTGGGTGCCTGTAGGCTATCGCGTACCGAGCGCGACGATGTACTTCGTCAGCGCCGGTGCCAGCATCGGTACCCGACCTAAGGGCAGGGCCCAGGCCCCAGCCGGGCGAAATGCGACGTCCGAAAACAAAAGAAATGCGAGGCGGTACCTACGCAGTAAGATTTATTGACAAGCCGAGCGATGCCCCGTCAGACGACCATTGGGTCGCGTCGGTTTTTCTTGCTATGTACGGTACCTACCCACTCCCGGGAAGGAGACGAACGAACGAACGAAAAAAGCGCCGGGCCCGATCCTTCGGCGCGCCTCCGCGGCACAGCAAGAAAGCGCCCCATCCACCCACCACCCTCGTTGCAGGAGCGCCGTCGCCTGTACCTCATCCCCATTCCATCCCATCCATAGGGGATAATGATGACGATGCGTCCCCTATTCCCACCCCCGTCCCGTTCAATCCATCCATCGCATTCCCATGCCGGTGACGGGCGGCGGCTATCCCATGTATAGCTACGTACTCCGTAGCCGTCTCGCTAGGTAGGTGCCGTAGCTGAAGGGGTGGGTGGTGGTGGTGGGTGGATGGCAGGCTGCCACGCTGGGTGGAGCGTGGCCTGCTGCTGCATTCCTGGTTGGGGAGGGAAAGCAGGTGGCTTGGCCGCCGTTACATCGGCACAGAGCAGAGGCAGAACGAGAGGTAGACAGAAGAGCGCAAGACTCTCTCTCTCTGCTGGGCGGCATCCGCGTTCGTCTTACTCGCTCTCAGCGAGAAGAGATCGCTAAAGGACTCGGCACCTCTGTAGAGAAGTATGTGTGTGTGTGTGTGAGTGTGCATGAGCATATTTTATGCGTCGAATCCGAGCATTATAAGAGGCCGTTCTGTCTTGTTACACATGCCGGCACGCACACCCCCAATTGTCCGGTACTTAGCCACTTCACTTACCATTCGTGCGTGCGGCGCGAGAACTTTGATACGGCTGTTTCAGACCGGGGGGAAGCGCACACCATTCTCCATGCGGGGCACCTCACACAACTGACGTTCTTCGTGGACGTGATTGGTTCGCCGAACGGCCTGTGTTGGTTCTGAATATGAGGAAGAGCCATGAGCTGCCGGAAAGGGCGGCGCTTCGGCTCCCACTTTCTTGAGTATCTACTATGTAGCTATATATATATACCTTCCAGAACACGACGTATGTACAGAGTATGAAACGGTTAATGTACAGGGTATTTGAATATACTGGCGAAGAAAATATGCATACACCCAGGGGACCATATACAAAGAAACGAAGAGGAATGCGCCATGACATATCGCAGCGTAAGCGAAGTTCGGCCGTCAATGCGTGAACCCGAAAAAGGGGACCAAGTTTCGTAGCCGCGTTCGCGTCTGCTTCAACTCCCCAAGCCCAAAAGTCGTTGCCGAAGACTTTAATGATACCACAAGCGCCGTCGTAAATGCTTCGTAGATAAATAAAATATAATCAATTGCAGCCATGGTCTGGCGATAGACGTAGTTTTAAGAATAAAGTGCCTTAAAGAGTCTGCTGCGTCGCAACCACGTTTGTGTCGATCGTTGAGCAGCCTCCGGACCAGTAGGACGCACAAGGATATCCATCCCTCAGGATTGATAAGGCTGACGTCCACCGCATCAGGGGCTGCTGCAGAGAAGGAATGGGTTGCTTCCATGGCTGACCCAACAGTGGGTACCAGAGTTGCAGCCGAGCCTCATTTTTCGTATCGAGTGATGTCTCAGTTGTTCAGGCCGGAATCGTCAGTGGGCTTCGCCTCCGGTCGCGTCTGAGATCCGTGCCAGCCAAGCACGCGCACCAAGCCGGATCTTGCCAGCACATTCTTAACCCCGTCGTCGCTTGCCTTGACAGGTCGCGATTTTCGGAGCAAGGAACTACCCCCAGAAACGACCGTCCGTCACTTAAGCGCGCTTCTCGACAAACCGGTTGATATCCTAGTCTCGAAGCGTTCTCTCCAAGATTGAGTGTCCAAAAGCGGCGTGGCTGGGTGGTAAGCTTGGCTATACCTCCCGCTAAAGGCCGCCATTATCCTCGTGATCGACTCGCACCTTTCGAGACAGCCACCGTTCTATGAACGATCCAGCACAGAAGATCCTACGTCGCCAGTATCAGGGGCTGGTACCAAGGCCCGAAGCCGTGTCCCCTTAGGCCAAACTAGCAACGGCTTATCCCAATTACCACCCAGATCTGCCAGCTTATCTTTGGATCTCGTCGATAGACCGTGGTAGCCTGTTATTCTAGCTGCCGGCGAAACTGTAGAACGCGTGATAGACTGCGCTGCCGTAGAATGGGCATCCCGGTTATTAAGATGCGTAGCCATCAGCTGAAGCTAAGACTTATGTCTTCCGAGTCGGCGACGGGCAAAGGGTGCTTTTCTCGCTGGAAAGTCGCGATGCATAGCCACCGAGGCGGGCTGCAAAATGTCCGATGCGTATAAGCCAAAGGCCAAGTATCATAGAGCATGCGGTCTTCTAGAGGCTTGTAAGCACTGCTGTTTTGGAACTCGTGTCTAAGCGCGTTCTGAGGGGTAATACAAGCTGCCGCTCCAGGCGACGGAAAAGGGGATTCATGAAATAGAAGCGCTCAAGGACCAAAGACCTACGGATCGGCTCGCCAACTTCGACATAAGATGTCCTCACTTAAACGGGGCAGCTCACGGTGTTGCCACGGAAGACCAGTCTTCGCGCTCTCGGCCACGCGCAACAGTGGTCCGGGCCGGCTTGCGACGGACGGATAGGGGTCGTAGAACTCCTTTGCCTTTTTCGGAGGTTGTTCGGACAAATCCTCCGTCGACGCCGGTCGCTTCAGAGTGGTAGTTCGAGGCGAGACAGCTTCACTCGAGGCGCTTCTAGGCCTGCCCTGCTCGCTCGCTCTGTCGTGCGGGGTTATTTGCGTCGAGTCTTCCTGGCCCGACGGAGAAAGCGTCGGAGAAGTATTATGACCTCCACGGGGCCTAGGCAGACGTATTAGCATCGTGTACGACGATGTCCGTTCTTACCCACCACTTACGCATTTTTAAACTTGCAGACCCTGCCGAATTTCTCACACTGGACGCACCGAGGGAAATCCGGGTCGCACTTTATCTTCTTTTCACGACAAGTCAAGCAGGCCTAGCAGCTCGTAAGCATGGCGCGCCTTCGAATTAAGCGCCCGTGGAGGGAGAGGCCGGGAGAAGGGGGGGGAGGGGGTTAGACGGCTTACAATCGCTAATCGCTTTCTCGGCTTACCGGCCTTTGTGACCCCCCAATGAGCATTGACAGGTTCCCCATCTATGACGGCTTTGCAGTGAGTCCCGTCGTCGTAAAAGTAGCACAAGCCCTCGCCCGGCACCTCGGCCTGGCGTACGAATCGAGGCAGGAAGTGGGTACCCGTCCATATCTTAGGTCCTAATCCGTCTTTCACCGGAGCAACCTCCACGGAGATCGGCCCCGGAGGGCGTTGGGACTGGCCTGACATGGGTGAGTGGTATTGGCTCTGATTTCGAGGGCCGAAACCGGTCTCGAAGCTCAACCCATTGCCGAGCGCTGGGAGGCGAGGCCGGTCGCTCGTAGGTCTGAAAGTACGGGGTGGCTCCTGGCTGCTCAGGGCATAGTCTGGTCTCCTAGGCTCCGAAAAACTCGATTGCAACCAGCTCCCGCTCGAGACAGACTCATTCCGGAACCCATGAGACGCCGGTTCAAAGTCGCGGGGTTGCGGCGAGAGCGGCCCCGGAAAGTAATGCGGCCGGGATGATGCGGCCGGCCTCTGGTGTTCGAGTTTCGGTTCGTAACCGACTCGCGGTTGGGTCGAAGGGGGTGATAAGTTTGGAAAGTACGAGTTTGAATATGGCCTGTCACTCCTGGAAGATGCGGAACGTGGCCTCTCGAACGGCGAAGGCAGCCCTGTTACCGAGCTAGGCCGGTCCGAGAGGGGGGAATGGAGAGGGCGTATCTGACTTGGCGGCCCAAATAGACTGCTCAGAGACGGGAGCTGCTGTCGAGGAGCGCTGCGCTTCACGTCGCTCTGTGTTTGGGCCTGCTCCGGTTCTGTTGGCACGCCGGCCTTTGTGCTGGGTTCATAGCTGGACATGGGAGGTGAGATAGGCGCTGCCGTGCTCCAGGGTCTGGCTTCGGAGGTGCTGAACGAGTAGCTGGAAGAAGTCGGGCTCACAAGTTCCGGAGGGGGTGTGTCTGGGAGACCCGACGGACGCTGCAATTCCAGCCCGGAATATGACCCCATTGAGGCTTACTTCACACAACTCGACTTATATCTATGGCGTACCAGGCCAGGCTAAGAAAGTCGAGGCGCGTTACACAAGGCCCGGTAGGAACCAGACAAAGGCCTATCGAGGAGAGATATTTTCCAGCCGGCTGGTTCTAGATATCTACCGGTTAAAGCGTCACCCCCCCGTTGCGCTCTTCGCGGATGACCGCTTCGCGCTGTAGGGTCTTAGGCGAGGTCGAGACAACGAGGCCGGACTCGGGCAATTGCCTGCTAAATGCTCGACAAAACTTCGGATTGTGCCACCTCAGTGGACATAGAGAATCAAAGGTCCAAGAGCTCTTGGCGGACGTTTATCAGACTGGAGAGTGGATGGTCCGGAGAGCGTCAAAGGCAGAGGGTTGAAGTGGATGGAAGGGAACAGGAAACGAGACGGAGGTGGTGAGCCTTGTATTCCACTGAAGGTGCTTGTGGCTCGGTTTCAACAACACCCTCAGTCGAGTAAAGGCGGGAGCAACCCTTGTACGTACCCTACAACATAATACACACACACATACGACAGGATAATCGCGCTCTCTGGCGCACCCAAGGTCTGACTTGGAATAGTGGCTCCGGCACCAACGGCATGGAGTATAATCCTTGGCTGGTGGAAGCGGAGACACCTGAGCTCTAATAAGCTATCCATAAAGGCCATGATACATATCTAGTGTGGAGTACGGGCTTTCTGAATGCATGGCATGGGCCGAATAGAGGCCTGACTCGACCCTCACCTGAGGGATTAGGGCCGGGAAGCTGAAAAGCAGCCCTAGAAAAGGTCTATGCCTGTTCGGTAAATGCCCTCCCTGGCCCGCAGGATGAGAAACGTGCAGGTCAAGGATGTGATTGGGACGCTGCCAGGGGTCATGTGCCGGGGTGAAGGAAAGTGGGAAATGTAAGCAATTGGCGATGAATCGCAACCCCGGGGCCGTCGTCCAATCGCTAGCGCTCGCTTTCTGGAAAACATGGGGACACTGTCAGATTAGTCCATACAGGCTCCCCCCGTATAACCCGGCAAAGCAATATAGTGTGATTTGCTTCATCGGCTTGGGGTCGGCGATACGGGGTTTGTGTTAGCAGTGCATACTAGCAGAGAAAGGAGACCCGGGGGGGGGACGGGGAATCGTGAGTGAATGTGGGATAGAAGGAATGAAAGACCAACTGGCGCGAGGGGCCAGTAAGGCTAAGGCTAGACCTGAGAGATACGCATGTCGTCTATGCGGGCCAAGGCATGGGGTAAGTACCTTAGGTACTGGTACCTACCGGCAAAAGGGTTTCAGCGCGCTTGCGCGATGGCATAATTGAGCCAGGTGGCTACGAAATACATAGCGTGGCTTGTTAGACGCCTTGTGCTACGTATAATGTGGTATAGGATAGGCTCTTATTAGGTTAGGGATGGGGTAAGCGAGCCCGAGCTATATCGGAATTGACCCTGCCGAGTAGCCATGGTGTATATTATAGATAATTGCATACCAAGGCTGTGTGGGGAGTTGATTCGAACAGGGACTTTATGTACGTAGTATTCGATCTACCTGTAACCTACCTGCATGCTACCAGCAGATATGACATAGACGCTCAAGACGTCAGAGAAAAGAGTCGAAGTCTGCAACCAGGCTAGCGAACAGGCCGGCAGAACAAAAGCGGGATAGGCATATGCGACTCTTATTACCATTACACATTAGCGAGGCGACCCGGGATGTAGACCACGCTCTTGCTACCTAATGTTGATAGTCCGCGGTAGGTAGCCCCATTGATCTGCCCGCTGCTGGGTAACTACCGGCAGGGCATTGGTACGGTAAAAGAGCATTGCGCATAGGTGTAATTGAGGGGATGGGGAGTTCCGCAGCCGACTCCATATATCATAACAAGCACAAATCATTTATGTGCGCCGTTTAGAACCGAAAAGTTCCCGATGCCAGCAAGGATAACTTGGCAAGCTAGCGAATAATAACTACACTAAACTCGAACGGCGGCCTGGTGGTCGAATCGAGGCTACTAGCGCATCCCGGCGCGGTGGGTGCAACTACCTACCTGCCTAGTACATGCGTCTGGTCCGAAACGGCTGGGCCTCTAGCTCATATCTAATCACCGAGTCCCAGAATGTCGGGGGAGAGCCCGTACTATCGGGGGACGAGGAGGCCGGGAGATTACGATTACTGTGCGCTTATCGCATATGTAGAAGCGTGGGCGAGAAAACGGCCGAGAGACTATATACTCTTATTGCCAGGACGTGCTTGAATCCGTCTCTCGCCTCCGGCATGTGCTCTGGACTACGTATCCTAGGTAGGTATTATTAGCTCTCCTCTATCTCGGTTGCGAACCCCGTATTCGCCGGACTATTGACGGATAAAAACCACAAGTCATATCTGCTAACTAAAAATTACTTCGGGCCGCGTTCCGGTCCCTCGTGCCTACGCGTCAAGACCTTTAGCGAACGCTGTTGAAATTTTGCAAACGTACAGCAGGATTCTGCTCCCTTCACCACCTAGGTGGAAGGATTGGTCCATGTCCGGTCAGGTCAGTTATCTACCACGTAGGCGAAAGCCGGGTCAGCTGGAGCCGATCCCCACCAGTTCCCACAGTCTCAGCCCGCCTGCGGTACGTACATATTTCAGGCAGTGAGCATTACAGGATTATCCACGCGATGAGCAGGTAGGAGCCAAGGACTGGGCGACGGCCGGTGCGCCAGCATTCCAAGGGCGTCCGTCGGCCGAGAGAGCATCATTGCTCCGTTCGGAAATACCTGGGCACCCACAGCTGTCAAAGTGCCGCTGAGCGGTGGCCCTGCCCGTGGCGTGACCTTCTCACTACCGGGTGGGATACAGGAAAAGGCCCACACGCGTTTCCAATCTAACAAAGGGACCCTAGGAGAGGGGAGATCCTGACCCGCATTTCGCTTATTTATGCTTTCTCCGGAAGGCCGCTAGGATGAGTCGGGCAGCTCTCTCCATGACCCTCGCGATCTTGTTAGCTGGCCGGTTGGCTGGCTCGCTCGCTCCATAGTTGATGTGCCGCGTTCTCCGCCGCCGTGTCCCAGGGCCACAACGGTTTGTGGCGCTGGGGGTTTACCCAATCCTCCTATCACATTCGTCCCCTTGCTTGGGAAAGAAGGGGGCTTCAGTACGTCAGGATGAACGCTCCCCCCGGATTTTGGTGCGCCGGCAAGGCTGATAACGTTCCAGAACGGCGCATATGTGTGTGTCATATGCACGGTAGTAAAAGGTGAAAACCACGAAACCGGGCTGAATATCACAAAATGTGTGGGGGATCAGGTTCCAGATGGCCAACCCCTCGCGATCTACACGGGCGCATAATAATATATATCTAGGTAGCATCCCGTAGCGTTGGTTTAGGCTGCCTTCCGAGAGCGTATGAGCTACCTACCTACCGGGACATATATATGTGTACATGCGTAAGTTATACAATAAGAACTAGCCTGAGGTACCTATATCGGTATGCATCCCCATCACCCCATTCCCTCGGATGTTGTTAGCACCTCCCGGCGGCTACCCAGCATTAATTTCTGGTCCTCCGCCGGCAATTCCATGGTACCATAGCAATTGCGCCCAAGATAGGGGAAGGCCCCCTTCAGATGTGACGCGAAGTGGTCCTCGTACCCCTACTTGCCTGGGTCTCTTGTGGAATGATTGGCCAACTCCTCCAGATTAACTACGAAGTGTAGCAAATCATCCCGTCAGATAATTGCAATAAAGCCGCTATGAGCCGGATTTTTGCCAGACGTAAGGGTCACATGGCTCATCGCCCTATGTCCGTTACCTCGTCTTGGATTCCTTTTCATTATATATTAGGCATCCTCAATCATAAGCGAGCCAGCCAGCCGCTCGGCAGTGTCCACAACGAGCCCTGATAAGCGGTAGGCTCCTGCGAATCTAGGGACTGGAGAACCCGCCAGGTGGGGCAGCCACCTCCGCTATACGACGGCAAGCGAGGCGACAATCCACTACTCTCCTGGCGGGAAGGAGTCTGCCATGCTACAGATGAGAGTACCTGTCTAATACCAGCCACGTGAGGCAGTTTAATGTGGCAGTATGTACTTAAGTAGGCAGTCCGGCGATCTACAATAAACTGCTAATACCGAGCCTCGGACAGGCATCGTTCACGGCTTTGGAGGGCCAACATAACGTCAACACATCGATGGTTGTTACTCAACCATGCACCCCGGACCGCGTCTCCTGAAGCCGGGGCATCCTGGGACTTCAAGCATTGCCGTGGTCGTTAGAATGGTTGCGGCAGGGTTGTTGTGCCGTCTTTCAAGCGTGCAACGCCAAAAATAGGCACAGCATGACACGGGTAGCACCGATACCACGTGGAGCGCCATGCGATCAGGAGCGTTTTATGCACGGTTCGAGAAGAGCTCGGTCTTCCGACAAGACCGTTCTGCCCATGCCTATTACATATTGTATGGCATAATTCCGAGACCGCAGATGGTTCTGGGGATGTGTAGACTTCGCTGCATCTATAAGAATTTGGTGGTATAGGTATATGGGCACTAGACCTCGCTCGTATTGTCACATCGAGACGGCCATTATCCCGTCGTCGAGGCGCCGTCTTCCGCCCTTTGTTTTGAGAGTGACGGTGGCAGTGCGTGCGTGCATGTACCGGTATGTGCGTATGTGCGTGTTGTCAGCCTGCTATCCATCTTCAGCGTTTCAAGCTGCGCGGGAACAGTACCTGAAAAGGAAGTTTACCTTACCACGGTACCGCTGACCGTGCACACTGTCAGTCTGCGGAATCCCGGTCGGGATCAATCTCCGTACATCCCCCTTCCTTCAATGATTCTAGAAGCCCGAGGCCGAGAGTGACGTGCTCAAGCCTCACCCCGTCAGTCCCTCCAGATCCTTTGTCAGCCTGAGGTCATATTCGATTTCACGATGGCCGATGCCGGAAAACGACCAACACACATGTACTCCCAACAGGTTCGATACACGGATAAGCATGCGTTTAGCGAGGCAGGTACCTCGATAGGTTATATATATAACCGCGCGATACGCGCACTGAATAGCTATCCAGCCTGCCTCGCTAAAGGGAGAGACGTCGCCCTCGGTTTTACGGCTGCGGGCCTTTCAGCGTACGTACGAGATCCGAGGAGGGACCCCGGTTCCAAGACGGTACAATACAAAGGTATATCTACCTAGCCTTATTGCTGCACGGTTCACAGCATAGTAGTATCTCTCGGGGCTTGCGAACTCCGCAGGTATACCACACGTCGTACTAGTATTAGGGTTTCGAGTAAAGGTCAGGTGCTTGCACGTTCGATCACTTGCAATGAAAAGGCGGACCTGCGGCTGTCGTCTCTTTGGCAAGACAAGATTGCGAATTACTATGCGCCCGAATTTGTTCGCTTCCCGTCATCCCGGTAAGAGTCGTCCGAAGTACCTTCGTCCAGGGTGCGTTCGGGCTGTACTACGGTGTCGTAGCCGCAAGGGCCGACCGGGCAACGGCACGTTTTAATGGTTACGACGAAAGATTTGCGACTAGGTGCGTGGGCTGCCGTTGTGTGTGAGGATTATCGCATGGCAGTTTTTGCTTGATCGAAGCCGTCGTGATCGATACACCCTTGGCACCCCCAGCCGCTTCTCACGTGGCGTAGGCGTAGCTGGCATGAATGCTATGTGGCTTGTTATCCGCCCGGTGGCATCGCGACCAGTCCGAGTTGATACTCGTTTTCCGATCAGATATACATGGCAACAATTGGCGTCCTGAGGAAAGCATATTGTTCGAAAGTCCGCTGGGCCTTCCAAATCCGATAGCCAAGGGAATCCAACCTCGATTTGCTTAATTTTAACAGAGATGTTACTGCAATACCCAGGGAGCCATACCTACATGTATGTCTTATGAGGCATAGCGCCGCCTGACATTCGGCTCCATAGGGGGTGAACAAGCATGTTGCCAGCCCGACCCCGGCCAAGACCTGTTCCAAGCACCATCAACAGGGCGCGCTAGGGGGAATATCCTATTTCGTCGATGAGAAGCAGTCTAGCACGGCCACCGTGGTGAGGAGACGTCGGGCTGGGATGCCGGGAGAGGTATCCAGTTCGTACTCTGGTTCCCTGATCATCCAGACCGGAGAGCTCTGGCCACCGTCGTGGCGCTGAGTACCGGGCGCCAAGCAATGGGGCACCACAAAAAGGGGAGGGGGTTGCCGGCCGAGTGGACGCTTATATTCCCCGAACCACATGGGGAGCTCCAGGCGCACCAGCGACATCTACCGAAACGATTTTATCATGCAGCAACAGTGGGACACCCCTAGTTTCAGTTCTAAGCGTACCCATGTAGTAACAGGCTGTTCTAGCGTAGCATTTACCGAATCAACTGCTGCTCCATGTGACCCCTGGGAGATGTGGTTCTAAGCAAGTAAACATTTCAAAGCCCCAACAACAATGCGAAAGGTTTAAGAGACGCATTATCACAACAAGGGCGGAAGTCTCCGATGGTAGAGTTGCCTCCTTTTATGTCTTGAACTCGTCCGATTACTCAGTATCGCAGCGGCGCCCGGTAATCGGCACAAATTGATATATGCAAATCCCGTCCGGCACACGCGATGACCTCGCCGACTGCTAATTAAGTACCTGGGTAGCATGTCACCCGAGAAGCTTGGCGACGAAACCACGACGGCTCCGCGGCGCCTCCTGGAGCCTTCGTGGATCGTGAGCACACTGAGCGCTTACACAAGCGCATATGAATGGCCTGATAACCCACTCCAGGTGGAAAATGACGATGCAGCCGTCGCTAGTAGGTATAACTAAACATGACGTTAAATTGATGATAATGATGGGGGATCGGGGAAATCGGAAATAGTCGACCGTCACCAGCCAGAACACATCCTTCACAATGATCGCTTTCGAGCGGTGTTCAATATTATGCAGCCATCGTTTCCGATAACCAGTCGAAACCCCGGGAGGCGAAGACATGGGGGAGACGTGGGTAACAGACGCCGTAACGGGCAGGTAACATTCTTGCGGTGGTTTCCAGAATCCAGACCGGCTTCGGATCCGACATCAAATTTCCGGCTGCAAACGAAGTTTCCCAGCCACTTGGGCGTTGCGATCGCCGTATGAGGTACAGGAACCCAATGCCGAGAATGCGAAAAGCGCGGTTAGCTAGATAAAGAAGTAGACGTACTCAGGTTGTCACGGAACAGCTACAGAGGCATTACTCGAGAACATGTGTATAGCCCTTAAGGATTATTGTAGTTAATCTATTACAGGCCCCGTCATTCTAAACGGTAGAGAAAAGGAAGGCGAGCTATCTAATTAAAACATCAGTATATTTAATCATACGTGCTAATTTTACTCAACGTTATTATATATATTTCTATGTATTATTTCCAGTAAGAGTGATACGCCGCGACATTCACATGCGAGCAAATCACAGCGGCGATTTTTTTCTAACATACGGAGCCCGTAGTGCACTAACTGCAATAGCCCTGAGGATTATAGACACAACTGAACTACCACTACCTTAGGCATCCAAAATACCTACTGTAGTGCCGGGAAAGCGCTGTAGCCCCCTGCCGGGCGACGAGGGGTTGTTGTGGTGAACGGTGGCAGAGGGTAAGGACGTTGAGCTTCTCGATACCGAAATTCGCTCTCCGTATTAAACCGTCGAGTTACCTTCCCGAATAGTCAGCCCAAATGGCAAGGCGGAGACAGGGGTGGTTCTCCGGGTAGCTGTAGCTGAGCGGCGCCCACTAGCGCTCGGCTGATGAATACCCTAATTGACAGGCTACTGCGGCTAGGATGAATCGCTAACCCTACTGGGCAACATACGGGTTGATCTGTGGCTTGGACGTCTCTCTAGCCCGGCGCGGAAAAGCCGTGATTGGGACCTCGAAGATCACTCACTCACCATTTCGTCCCAACTCTCCTCCCCTTGTCTGAAGTCAGTCTCGGCACATGGTTTGGTAGGTGTCTCTGCAGGCTAGCGAATCTCCAAAACAACCCTACTTGGTATGACGACAGGAAGATTGAGATCGATAACCGATCCTAAGCCGGCATTGCTCATGGCCCGAATACACCTCGATGATGAGGCAGGCGGTACCCAAAATTATTCGCGCATGACGGCATTTTACAGAATTACACTATAACTTGTAAAAAAAAATTTAAAAAAGAAATAAAGAAATCTTAAATATTTGAAGTTGTTAGGATATGTGAGGTGGCTGAAGGAATTTTGGGTGTAAGGAGTCCCTAGGGCAACGGGGGTGTGGGCGCGACTGCCCCACCATTCGTCTCTAGCTAGCTATTCCCACACCACTCCCACCTAGTTATAACAACAAGAAGGAAAAACAACAATCCAGAAAATAATCACCTTGCGCCCGCTTCTCCACAAAAGGTTATAATTCTTAAACTTCCGTTTTAAATCCTACTTTAATAGTAATTTTATTCTATTTTAATTATAGTAACACCTATTTGTATTAACTTTATAATATGTATATGTTATGCGTTCATGTGTAAATAATTTTGGGCACCGCCTGTGAGGCTAGCTCCACTCGTAATAAATCGGCGCTGATGAATGTATCAAGTGGCAAGGTCGACCAGCCGGAACGCATCGCTTCCGAAAGCTCACCAGCAAGCCGGCGGCTCCCAAGGCGGTTGGTTCCGCCGATTCTTTTCTGATGCCCGGAAGGCCGGTCATACTTCATAATTGTATGGGTCATCCACCGACCCGCAAGTTTGGAAGCTCCTGATTGAGGGAATTTATTAGCCCCGTGATAACCGTCCCAGCCCTCGCCTCGCCTTTTGTCGTCTCTCGTACCAGAGCCTCTAGGGACGTTCGGCGTTGAGCCGTAAAGTCCTGTCAGCCGCGAGAACGACCGCATGCGTTCTGCGGTGGTGCACAGGCACAGCACGTTGGCAGCCCTACCGGGGTTATGGATCGCAAAGTCGTAGAACCGTACCTCGCGAGTCGTCGCCCCCTTGAACGGTTGGTAACATGAAGCATACCCTGCGTAACATAGCCGAAGTTCTTGGCGCTATCGTGACAGCGCACCGCCATCTTCTATGGTAAATTCCATAGTCGCCGTGGTCTAGGAACTCTCCATTTAATTAAATTAATAGCCGTATGTCGGTTTCAGGCGAACCAATTTAATATCCGCGAGTGTAATCAATCAGGACGACCGCTTCTCATGCTTACCCGTGAGGTCGTATCCCCTCTGCGTCAGTGCCGAGGGTTAATTAGCTAGTCCGGCCGTACGATTTGCACATGTCCGAAGACTTGTCTAATCCTTCGGTAGTTCGTCCTGCCTGTCACACGATCCAGATAGATTGCATGTTGCACTATGGAACTGCATGGGGGAACCTCCGGGTTGCTATTCCGGTAAGCTGCAGACGACCGTCAGGTACGTTAGGTCGTGGCATACGGTGACATCGGTCCATGACTACACGTGGCGAACAATGGAGCCCCCGTTGCGAACCTGCCTCCCGAATACGCCGTATATATCTATAGTATTCAACCTCGTCCTTAAGACTGCTCGCGCTCAACTTTTCAAAGCTGTGGCGGCCATTTTATGAGAGGGGAACTGCATCTCATTCTCCTCAAGTACGTGGATCGTGATCCCAGTTTGCGTGCGGCATAGCACGAAATTCAAACAGCAATGTCCTTGGCGGATAGGAATAGAAGCGGCAGATCTGAATATGGCGCGGGTGCGGTGGTCAGTTTTAGCGATGCCCTACGAGAGCTACGCGGTGCGTGCGGATAAACCATCGCGATACCACCGTAGTTATGATCCGGCTTATGCAGCAAGTCATAACGATTCTTACAGACACTATGACAACAACATGATCCTTTTACGTATAAACCATGTTCCTGTAGCTGTATATGTTTTGTAACACACTTCCGCAACTTCTCTCGCTCCCTGGAGATTGCATGATAGCGGCTGATGTTCTATGTTGGGGTTAGTTTTGCGTAGGCTCAACACTGATGGTCCCGACGATGGAACAGCGCTTATAAGATATCGATATCAAGGACGAGACTGGGCAAAGTGAACAGCGATCCGAGGCACACAGTTCGGCTTATACGCCTTTCCCATTATGATATTGAGACTGTGCCGGGGATATCATCACCATGCTTATTGCCTGTGGGCCCCCCTTTACCCCGAATAGAGTTCCTTCGTAGGGAGAAGCCATGCTACAATCGGCCGGGCAGTCTTAAAGTGCGCTCCAAAGCAGTCCAGGCTTACAGAAGGGAAACACGCGGCCCTCGTTCATGCGAAGGTAAGGTCGAGGCCCTGAATCCTGAATCTCCATTGCGATGTGCTACCCACGCACCCAGCCTCCGACAGCGCTACAAAATACGCAGTGTATTTCCGTCGTAGCCGGAGATCTTTCCTTGTTCTTTCCCATTTTCTTCTTTGGCGCTTTATACGGGCAGGGGGGAGCAGCAAGACTCCGCTATCGTCGATTTTAACTGTGCCGGAAGGACCATGGAGATGATAAAAGAAGATCTCGTCGAAGACAGGGGCATTTTACCAGTTCGACTAACACGCAGAGCTAGGCTTTCAGTCTTAACGATTTAGAAGTCAAGGCGCGCCCTCACGCATATGATTCTAATCGCCTCCGCGTGCCCTTGACACCCAGCAGTATCGGGATGGTCTATAGGTACTTGACCGGACTGATTGGTCAGTAGCTCCACCGCTTCTCGATGTCTTTCCAACCCCTTGTATGGACTCGAACACTTCCCCGTCTCATATCTAGATCCCACGGCGGAGCAGTCAAGTGCTATTTCTCGCCACCACTTGAGATACCGATGTCCCATATCAAAACTATCGGCGGCACGCGGCACCCAAGACCCGTGCCGGTGCGTAATTCGGCAGACCTCGTTTCTAGGCTCTATGCCGACGACATCAAAGGGAATGGCATGTGCAGTCTTCAACATGGCCAGAGAATACCGGTTCAGGGCCCCAAACCGAGACGGCAAGAGCTCGGGAAGGTCTTAGACAAAACAGAGACGTCAAGTGGCAAGTAACACCCCAAGGAAGGGGGACAACACCACTCCATGAATCGATATCGCGAACACGACGGGGAATGTGGCCTCCAGGGGATACGATGCTGGATGGCGGGACCTCCTCGGAAGACCAACAAGACCACCACCTCTGGTTTAGCAAGCAGACCAGAGAAAGGCTGACGAGGGACTGGACCTTACCTTTGATGGTTACTCAAACAATCCTCCAAAGTCGTGCCCACGACGGAGGCTATGCTGCGAACGAAACAGCCCCGGATGCTTTACCAGCGCTGACCATGCCTTTACCGCCTCCGCTTGCTTCTACGTGGTAACTGACTGGTGTCAGCGCCGAAGGCTTTTACGCCAATGCAGAGCATGAGCGCTCACTGCGTGGATGCTCTCGAGGCAGCTCGGAACAAAAGAGGCTACACTACAAAGTCGACGTCGGCCGAAAGCCTGAAGTCGAGGACGGCACTTCCCACAAGTACGTCATTAATCGTGCCGGACACGGGCACTACAAGTTCGGCGCAGCAAACATGAGGGGAATCGGACGGTTTTTGTTGAGAGTACAGCTGCTGGTTTCCAGCCACGCTCACCTGGAGCTACTTCTACCACCGAAGAATACGAGGAGTACCTATACCCTCGGGGATCTGAAAAGGCAAGGACTCCCGGCTTGTAAGGATTGCATCTAAATGATTGTCTGGAAACACTACCCCTCTGATCACCGATTCGGAAAGATGGTTCGATTTCCGGCACCTAACTCGAGTATGGTGGTCAGGAGACAATGTGGACTACCCCTTTGGGTCCCAGCGACCTATTAGCGAGGGTGCTTCATGCATATGGGAGGCTTCGCCCCCGAATAATCAGGGAAAGGGTAGGCATTAATGGTCGTTTATGTACTACCTACATAGCAAACTACGTTCCGGGCTTCTTCTTCTGCCGTCCACTCTCTACTTCACCGTTTGCTTCCCCGTTTCGCCTGAGCTGGGCAGCGGAACAGAGCTTGATCCAGCCGGGTACCTGTTCGCACCAAGGGAAAGGGAAAGGGGCGAACCCCCGGCAGAGGGGCCGCAGCCTGGCTCCAAAGAATTCTTCCAGGCAAAGCAAGCGAATGCCATCAAGCAAGCAGATGTCCACCAGAATATCGTGAATGAGCATGAAGAGCTCCGATGAGCACTATGCAAGGAAGAGAACAAGAGAAGGCGGCAGAAGCGCAGAAGAGCGACGAGATGGCCAACGAAAGCGAAGACAGTTTTAAGGAATAGAAGGCCGGCAAGAGGGTCTGGGAGGAGGCCTGGGAGGAGGCCGAAAAGGAGGTCGAAAAAAGAAGGATGGAGAGTTGTGGCGGAGGCTACGCACTCTTGCACGCCCTCGGACCTTGGTTGGAGGTACACGGTACTTTGTAAGGGCGGCAGCGGCGAGGCGCTCAATAATAAGGATCTCGCGCTCCTGTTACTGATATGCATCTCTGGGATGCACCTCTCAAACCTTTGGTTGCTCTTGTCAGGTTATAACGTCTGCACCCTTGACGTCTCTAAAACATCATCTCCAAAGAGACGACTCTAAACGTAAATGGAGATCCAGAGACCGATCCAGTCCTTTAGAACCAACAACCCGGGAATCGCTCCGATAGCCACTGAGCAGCAGCAAGGACGTCGGCCTCGAATGGTTTACGAAGTCCCATATTAGGCGCTTGTCCACATGATTATCTCGTTTAATCTATTTTCAGCACACGTAGCCATTACATCGAGTGGATTCTTCGCAGTGTCTTCATCAGGGGCTCCTCCAGCTGGATAGGAGATTACTCGACAAGGGCTGGTTAAGACCTTTGGGTATTCAGGAGCCAAGAGGACTCTGGTCCTAAGCCAGAGTGCATACCGTGCTGATTACAGAAGTCCGTATGTGGGTAGCTCAGGAGAGCATCATGGGCCACGGGGAATAGACACGCGGCTTTGTTCCGGATCGTGTTTCTAGCGGAATCTACCGGCTCGCCCACACCGCATATTCCCCACGTATCTGCGCACCGGCGTCAGCGACGTGTTTTCCGTCGGGTCACTGGCCCCCGGCCATCGGTGGATCGGTTGCAGTCGCTCCAACAGGTCCTAGG
The DNA here is from genome assembly GCA_004155935.1 of Monosporascus sp. GIB2. Taxonomy (NCBI): domain Eukaryota; kingdom Fungi; phylum Ascomycota; class Sordariomycetes; order Xylariales; genus Monosporascus; species Monosporascus sp. GIB2. The sequence goes on along the minus strand of QJNV01000006.1, from coordinate 434,899 downwards.
AAGGGCTTATTCCAGTGCCAGCCTTTGGTAGCCACTCGAGTGGTTCGCGTAGGGAGTGTGATAACAGAATTATTTCCGAAAATTACGTTAATTATTACGTTATTAATAAAGTACTTACGGTATTTAAACAATATTAATTAAGATTAATATATAGTAAACGGTATGAATATTATGTAAGCCTTTTAAATATATATTAATTTAGAATTAAAAAAGGTATTTTTAAGTAAAAATAAAAGTTATTAAAATTTTAAAACTAATATTATTAAATAAGTACCTGCGAAATTATTATATATATATATATATTAATAGGTTTAATTATATAGATAAAACGTATTAAATTATTACAATATTATATTATTATTAAATATTGTGAAAATGAATAAAATATTAATAATTAATAATAAAGCGAAATAATAACATATAAAATAAGTTCGACCAGGTTTCGAATCGCATTAATTTACGTTACATAACGCCCATAAAGCTTATTAATAATGTATAAGATTTTATTACTTTAAATTTTATGTTTTTACTATAAAATATTTATATACGGTTATTAATATAAATTCGAATGTGCGGAAGAAATACTTCGTAAATTAATACTATTATTATAATATTAATATAAGTAAAAAACCGGCTAAACTTATTTAATAGCTTTAAAGTTAAAAAGTATTCCAATTATGCATATATAATATAGTAAAACTGTTTATAAAATATTTTTTAATTTTGAATAAAACGTTATTATATAAATTTCTACGAGGTTAGTTTGTTATTATAAATAACTTTATAAATTTAAATAAACGTTATAAATGGTTTAAATATTTCTTTAATTGTTAAATTATATATTACAGTAATAATTAGTTTTTATTAATAATAATAAAAATAAATAAGTTATAAAGTATTCTCTGTCCAATTTTTAACTATATTAATTTTTCTTTAATAATGACCGTCAAGCTTGTTATTAGTACGAACGTTGGTTTTATTTTAAATTTTACGTTTTAGCCGTATATTACTATAGATTGGTAATTAATATTAATCCGAATTTACGAGTAAAACTCCCCGTAAATTAATACTATTATTATAATATTAATATGAGAAATAAATTGCTTAAACTTATTTAATAACTTTATAATTTATAATATTTAACACTTATTAATAATAAAACGAATTAAGAACTTGTTAAACAATTTTTATCGAATTTATAACTGTATTGATATACTTTTAATAATAATTAGGAATCTTATTATTATTACGAACTTTTATTTAATTTTAAATTTTACGTTTTAACCGTATATTACTATATATCGGTTATTAATATTAATCCAAATTCATAGCTAAAAATCCTCATAAATTAATACCATTATTATAAAATTAATATAAGAAATAAGCCGATTAAACTTATTTAATAATTTTAGAAAGAGTTGTTTTTTCGATTATATATATATAATATAGTAGAAAACTTACCAAATAATATATGATATTGAATTAAACTTTATTAATTAAGTACTTACGGTATTATTACATTAATATTAATGGCTTTAAATATTTAAATAAACGACGTTAATAAGTTCAAATTCTGTTTTATTATTAAATTTAAATAAATTCAAATAATGTTAAAATTATTAATAATAAAGTAAAAATATAAGTTATAAAATAAATTCTATCGAATTTAAATGGTATTAATTTAATTTTAATAATAGCTAAGAACTTTATCCTTATTATAAACTTTCGCTTTATTTAAATTTTATCTTTTAATTTTATATTATTTTATTTCGAATATTAACATTAAATCGAATTTTTTTAAAAATTAAACCGATTAATTAAAACTAATATTATAATATTAATATAGGTAATAAACCGCTTACATATATTTAATAACTTTAAAATTCCTTATCTTTTTAATTATACGTAGATAGTATAGTAAAAAACTACAAGGTGGCAAGGGTGCGACGCTAGCCTTGATAGTAATTTCAAACTCTAATTAAGGTTTCGGACACCATAATCCACCTTATAAGGACTAGCTATGCATATTGGCACAATTTCCTATGTGTTAACAGGTGTCTATGCTGGCATTTCTAACAGAAATCGTCAATAGGGCATTCGTTTAATCCAGCGTAGATTCCAGCAGCCAAGCAGCCTAAAGTCGGATACCACTGTGGGTCTAGAATGTTGCGCCTCTCCAGCCTTCTACCCTATATATTCAGAGTTGTGAGTGTGCCAGGTGTAGCTGTGCCCGACATAGAATATCTTCGTTTTCATTTATTTTTTTAAGGTGTCGAACAATCTAAGTGTGATAAGATTCTTTAAACCGAACCAGCTTCTACATATTCCAGAAATACTACGGGCGTGTTACAGTGCGAAGGGGCATGAGAGGATTTATTTGTAATGTATCGAGAACATCGGAATGATCCAGAAGTTGGAGCCGACGCCGGGAACACCTTAGATGAAAGTCCACCAGACCCCTCTCTAGCAAAGGTGCGGGGAATAAGGGGGGCGGAGGAAGGCAAATCACGGGGAAAGAAGAAAGTCTCTTAGACCGACGGCTTTAGTCTGACCCCGAGCCTCCCGCCTCCTCCGACCCTTCCGTGCTGGGTCTCCGTCTCTGATGCCAATGTCTCGCAGCAAGCCTGCCCTCCGACGCGAGCCGCAACGGGTGCGACTCGGCGAGAGTTATTTCCCGGATCTCCACCACATGCTCCAGCAGCGCCATCGCTTCAGAACCTGGACCTTGGCTAGATAAGCTGTGCCTAGCGCATGCTGAGAAGTGAGCCGGTCCAGATGTTCCTCGGTAGTCTTGGTTTCCACACGCTTCTTCTGGCCCCGTCCGTTCTCGGCGACCGCCACGGCGTCCTTCTTGTCCCTCATAGCCAGCCACATTTGCATGAGCCTTGTCTGACCCCACCTCACGGTCCCATATTAGCTCCATCACGGCATCACGGTTGTCTCTCCGACTTAGTGGCAGCGCTCTAGCTTGATGAAGGCCTCATAGCCATTCTCGGCGGCCAAGCTAAGTGGCGTCTCGTCCAAGGTATCCTTCGACTCAATAGCAGCGCCCTTGTCGAGGAGCAGTCTCACAATGGCCTCATGGCCGTTCCCGGCGGCCCAGCTAAGCAGCGTCATGCCCTCACTATCCTTGGACTCGAGCCCTGGGAGGGGGTACACTAAATTCCATTGCTAGGGGTCTTGCGTGGCAAAAAGGGACACACTTTTAGCTCTGATGTGTCTGCGCGACCATGGACGATTCTATATCTTCCGAGGAAACACGCTGCTCTCGTCTCCGTGTCTCTCGTTGTTTCCAGGACAAGTAGAAACCAAAGCAGATGATAGTCGCAGGCACCGTCAGGACGACCCAGACCCAGATGAGATCGGGCCTGTTGAACGGCGATGATTCTCCTGTAAAAAACGGCATGGCCAGCACTGCCTACACGTCTCATCTGTCAGCTCGTCGAGAGTGCCCGAGGACAACTTTGCATGGCCGCTGCCGTGCCGTGGAGACATATTCACCTACAGCAAATGATGTTCCCGGAAGAAACAGAACAGTCACAAGAGCCACCTGCAAGCAGGGACGAGTCAGTAATCGAGCTCATGCGCATGGCCTGGATTAATTGGCTGCGACACATGGTCAAGGCTGCAGGATACGAGACATACTGTTTTCATGGCGACGCTGTCTTTCATCATCTCCTCGCTAAGTCTTTGTGACTGAATTGCCACTTGTCGGGAAGCTTCGGTTTCCTTCTGAGTTTCATGGAGCACCTTTGCCGTCTCCTCGGTCAGGTGCTTCGTCTGTGCTGCGATATTCAGTGACTCTTTCGCCTGATCACGAGTAGTCTCCAGGATCTTCTGCATCATTTTCCCGTTCTGGACAACAAGTTGGTCGCTGATCGCCTTGTTGTTGTCCACGAGCTATTATCTCGAGTCAGATTGAGGCTTGGCTGATGGAGTGGGATGACTACTCACCAAGCCCATGACGTTTGTGACCTTTTGTCGTAGTTCCTCTCGAAAGGTGTGCAATGACGTGAGCATCGACTCGACTCGGCCAAGAGCTGTGAGGACCCAATCGAGGTCTTGCTCGGATCTTCTGGTGAGGAGACGAACCAAATAATGATGACATGTCCGATTATATGACCTTGCCTGCTCTAAGATCCTGGAAAATAGCTGCAGCTCGGAGTCATATCGCTGAAGATGGGCTGCGATACAATGCAGAGATCTGTTAGTTTTGGCATTCAGCTTGAGTAGGTCACCACCGGCCGCCAAGTCTTGTCGAAGCAACGCTTCTTCCTGTAATCAATTAGAATCTATCGGTAGACCCTTCGATAAGTAGACATGAGCTTACATATGTGATCAACTGATCGTCGACGCTACTCAGAGAGTTGTTCCACCATCTCAGAGCGCTGTTGAAGATGGCCATCTGAAGGTGGATTGGATCGCGTCCAAGGCGCCAAGATTGGCAGTCCTGATAAGAATCCCTGAGGCGGAATATCGGTTCTTCTACGACCCTCTTCCACCGGCCATCTTGAAAGTTGAAGACCACCGCCTTCGAGCTTCCGCGGTCTTCCCCGTCGGCCCAGAAGTGCAATGCAATCTTTGACCCCCTAACATCGACATTCGGACCGTCCAAGTGAAGGTAGTTGATGGGGTTCATTTGGCTCTTGCCTTTGACGTGTGCCTTTGGGTCACGGCACTTGACCTGAACTCGGACGGGCAAGAAAAACCAAAAGCTCAAATTGGTCTGGGCCGCTTGGCTGGGGAAGCACATGGGAGAAGGATACTCGATATTTGCCAGGGCATTGGTGAAAGATACCGACAAATGACAATGACGCCGGAGGAGTTTAAATGCACTACTAGACAGCCTCAACCTGTTGGCATCTGGTGGGCTTTCCTCATCCGCACGTACGAGATAGCGGTTTATGAAGCTCTTGCAATGTTAGCCTTTTAAGGACGACCGTAATCTGAACACAAGTTGTCCCATAAAGTACTAACAATGTAACAATTTCAAGACCTTGAGAATCCTGATTTGAGATTTGCTGTCAGTCGGGCGAAGCTTCGATCTTGTGTCTTAATAGGAGGAGGGGCGAGTGACCTTGAAGCACGTTTTGAGTTGATCTTCGTTTAAAGTCCTTTCCAGAAGACCTGTAGTTGACGATATCAGAAGAGGCTTAATAAATGGTACTGGATTGTTGTGTAGAGAGCCTACAATCATCAGGCCCGAAACCAAGTACTCGCACCGATGTATCGGAGGCGAGCAGCGTGGACGCAAATGCGGCGACGTTGGACGGGTCGCTCTGGATATCTTCTCTGAGACAATATGTCAGCATACATTGGAGTATAAGTATCGTCGCGGCGTGCTATATTGTGATGCTATGCATCTAAGAAAGCAGAGCCAGTGGCACAGAGGAAGGGCATCCATGAGGACCGGACACACTCACAGAGTCGGACGTCGAATGTCACCGACTTCGAATCGCCTACCCTGTGGCGACCCCCGCATGCTGTCCGCAGTCGCTCGACTCATTGCTGCTGCACGAATCGAAGACAACACGAGGTAAATTATTAATCCTCAGCCGCCAGCCTATGATGGAAAAGGTGATATGATCGTGTCCTGGCACGGTCGAATCGGCCGCAGGGGTCCGCGCCGCGAAGTCTGGGGCTGTCCTGAGCATACCGATTCCGAAGCATTCGCGGGATTAACTTGCCTGATCCGCAGACCTAACGAGACGTGATTCTTCAACGATTCCAGTCGGTGCCAGTGGTTCAAAAAGCGACCACCTGACATTGTGCCTGGCCCGGGGAGCTGGGTATGTCGCGACTTCATCACCCGCTGACGGTTTCGTCAGCACCGCCACCACCACGGACGCCTCACCGCCAAATGCCGCACAACCCCCTCGCTCTAGCGTGGTTGCCTTCTCGGCAGGCAAGGCGAGGCGCACTCGTAGGCGCTCGCCAGCTCGCCAGCCAGGCTTTGGAGCATTTGATTTCCCCAAGTGTTCCAGCTGCTCGATCCGACCAAGTCAATTGGTCTGGTGCCGGCCTCGCAACATCCTAATCGCGCCCGCCCGCTCAGCTCAGAGGCGGTCCAGCAGGGCTGCCACTGCTTCAGCACCAATTGACTACACCGAACTATCCGCTCGCAGTGCATCAATTTCGACTGCGTTAAGTTGTCTCCTCCGAGGTGCCATCTGGCTCAGGCACAATGGCATCATTTCCATCGTCGTGGATTGTAAAGAAAGCACCACAATCCCCACCATCTCCAACCACAACACCGACGCGGCCTGCATCGCCAGCAGTAGCAGCCCCAGCAAAACCGCACGCGACACTCTTCGCGCGGCCGCCCCCATCCCCAACCCCGACCCGCCACTTATCGCCAGCACCCCTGGCCAAACCGACCCCCCACCGCGCCGATGGTTCTTTCTCCTTCTCCGGGCGCTATTCTTCGCCTCCCAGCTCTCCCCGTTCGCGCCGCGGATCGCTAGTCTTCTCCTGCCGCGACGGCTCGCACTTTGACATAGACCACGCGGTCCTGCCGAATGGACCATGCGGACGGCCCGGGTGCTGCGGCGACGAGCTACATCCTAGCTCCTTTCTCTACTTAGATTGCCTTGACCATAACGACATAGCGGGGGAGGGGGGAGTAGCGCTGGGGCGAGCAAAGCCGCTGCCAAGGCAGAGCCCGTTTACGGGTCTTGGACAGGATGCGCCGGCGGTGTTTCCCTCGTCGTGGATTGTTCGCAGCACGCCCACGCCGGTTCCTGCACGCAACCACGCGCTGCCCCACGCTTGGGAGAGGCCACGGGGCCGGCCGCCTGCGTCGATGCCGTCTGCGATCGCCCCCTCGAACCCATCGCCCTTGCGTTCCGCCGAGAGTATGGTGCCTCCGCCCGCGAGGGCCTGCAACGCGCATCCAGATGCGCCTGCGAAAACTGCTGTTCGGAGGCATGCACGTCCGGGACCGGGATCCACGAGCGAGATAGCTGCGGCTTCGGATTCTTCCCACATTGGTGACGAGTATCTGTGGGAGCTGAAGGGGAGACCAACCCAGCAAGAGATGATAGATTGCTGGTTGCAGTCGATGCCGGGCATGGAACCGCGCAAGAGAGTGAAACGTTCACATTGGTTTAACGACGGGTCGGATGCGTCGGGAGACGCTGACGAGCCACATTCGAGGCTGCCAGTTTCTGATGCATATTCAGACTATTCCACGTCCACGCAAAAGACTAGAAGGCCGGCATAATAATATACACTTTTATCTTGATCAATCTTCCAAGGCTCCGTTCCAACCATGCATCGTAGATTACAAGCTCTCCGAATCCATCTCGTTATCAGCACTCATCGCCAATGGCGCGACGAAAATATCTCGTATAGCCTCGTCCCTCTTGAGTAAATTGAAAACTGACAGAGCAGACTGACGTCCGAACCCAGCACGAAGCCAGTGGCGAAGGAAGATGGTCAACGCTGGACCGCATCTTTGGGTGAGACTCTCGAAGTGTGGCCATCGTTTGAAAGCCTCCAGCGTGCCGGGCTCAAGGAGACCCCTGTCTTCCAGTTCAAGAACAGAAATGGGCGACTTTGCTGTTTCGACGTGCCGCAGAACCTCGCCAACCACAAGCTGGGACTTTGCCGAGGCGCGAGGGCCGTTCAGCGTCTCAAGGATGAGAAACATGAGCTTGTGGAACACTAGAGTCTGCCCATGTTCCGAGATCGGATAGAGGACGCTCATTTGGCGAAGGAGGACCAGGAACCCGGGAATGGGATATCGGAGCAGCAGCAAGTCGTAGTTGTTCGGGTGAGCCGGGTCCCGGAACTCTGGCAGTTCCAACAGCTCGTGGAGGACCTTTTTCTCCGGAGGCCGCGAGCTGTGGGGCTGGAAGTCAATGCTAAGCGAAGCTGGGACCTCAATGAGGTTATTCAGATTCCGTTGAAGCCACTCAGCGCTCTTCTGGAATAGAGCAATGTCGGCGTGGGCTTGGCCGTTGTTGACATTGCGATCCACGTCATTCAATTCGGCATCTAACATGGCCATAAACACAGCTAACAAGTCGCCCGAATCGATCCGCCCACGAATGGCAAGGTCCAGCGCATCGAGGACCGCCGCCTGGTTCTGACGGAGAGATACCATCGGCACCGCGGCGATGATCGTGTCGCTCAGCGGCGACGTGCCCACGCGCACTAAGTGGAAGGCGCAAGAGTCGCAGCAGATAAAGGTGGACAGGGCTCGGGTCTCTGTAAAGCCGCCAATGGCGAAGGGGAAAGTTATCTGCGCGTTGTCGCCTTCTCGGGGGAACCCCGCCGTTGGCTGGCCTGGCGGCGGCGTCCTCAAGAGTAATGTGAGCACTGCTCCGTCATAATGGCAGAGCGCGCATCGGCCGCGCAGCTCATTGCGTGCCTTATCCAGGGATTTGAATCTCTCAAAGCCCGGGACGAGGATTGGATCGCGCATGGAGCGTCGGAGTGAGGGCGATCGGCTCCTGGTACCGGCGCGTCGCTTGCCGAGCAGTTTCCTGCCTCTCGACCTCCCGAAATTGTCGCTGCCTTCAGTGACCGAGTCCTTCAGTGCTGTTGACTCCTCGTCAGTAGAGGGGTACGAAGGCCCCAAAGAGGGCGCTTTCTCACTGGGCAGATCTTTTAAGCTGTCCAGACCGCCACTAACGTCCATTTTGTCGAAGCCGTGGTCTCCTGGACAAGCCGCGGAATTCAAGCGGTCAAATGCCGAGCTTTCTTGGCTTACCATCATCCCGCCGTGTGTGAGAGCGTAATCTCCGTCTGAGAAGTGGGCGGAATTCGGTAACGAGGACGAGCCCAGCTGGGAAGTGAAGGCTGGCCCAGGGTCAGGGGGCGGATAAGTAAAGACTGGCCCAGAGTCATAGGGCTGATAAGTAAACACTGGCCCAGGGTCAGGGGGCTGAGAAGTAAACACTGGCTCAAGGTTAGGGAGGCGGGTGCCGGCTGTGGGCGCGATCCGCGGCGAGTCTGCGGGAGTGTTGTTGTTTCGGGGCGATTCCATGTCGGACGTGTAGGCGCAACGGCCGACATTCCAGTCTTCTTTCGTCGACTCGAACTCGGGTGCGGGAGACGGAAGCCGATCTTGGACTGGTGGCGCGACATCCTCTGGGGTCTGTCCGCGGCGTCTCCTCTTGTAGCCCGAACTTGCCATGGCAGCATTGTAAAGACGCCGGTTGGTCTTCCTTGCTTTGTCCTCAGATTCGCTGACATCTCCCTTGATTTTGCGCCGATGCAATTTGAGGTTCAGGGCGTGTGCCTGTCGAACTTGTCGCCGCAGGTCTGTCACACATTCATCTGAGATGTCAGACTTGAGAGCTTCCAGAAGTGCCGAGATGGCCTTGTGGGCTTTGTGGTCAACATCCGTGGGTTTCTTTTCCCGTGATGACGATGGAAGCTGATGCGAGATGAGCCAGTCAGCCACCTTCTTCCCAGTCCCTTTCGTCTGAGCAGCGAGGGCCAGGCTCCTGACGCTGTCGCTGTTGTGGATGATTTTTTCTATCGTCGCTTCGTCGACCTTGCCAGCAAGCATGTCGGGAATGTTGACAATTAACCCGTCTTGAAAGGCCATTTCATCTGGCTCGAGGTCGCGAACGATTGAGAACTCGAGCGAGAACAAGTCCTTATACGCAATCCTAGGAAGCTCTGGCCAGGCTGTGTACTGGTTGACACGCAGCTTAATCCGCTCACCGCTTCCGACAGCAGCCAGTGGGAGCAATCCTTGAAAGTTGCCTTTGGCCTGCAAGATTCGGACGATGCCCGTTGGTATGTCGTGGAAGAGCAACAGACAGTGGGGCACATTGGCGTAGACTGCGATCCCCACCGAGATGTTGCAGGCGGCTGGGCGGCCGTCGCTGGAGTCGCCAAAAATGATGATAACGCACGGCTTGTTGTGAATAGTCATCTCCAGAGTCTCCGTCGTGAACTTTTCAACCAGTTTGTTCTCAATCTTGCCATCCGTCATAAGGACCCATATCCCAGCCGACCGCAACGCCGCGAGACACGTCGGCGACTGGTACAGCGACGACGGATCCGTACCGCCTCCGGATCCAATCCCGCGCCGGGCTTCGTAGCTTTTGGGGAAAATGATCGGCTCCGAGGCCGTATGACACCACGGAAGTACCTGGACGGAAGCACTGTTGGTATTCCGTGCCGAGTCCGAGTGCTGCTGAGCTTGGCGGAAGGTGCAGAACTGGTGGACGACGTCCAGCTCGGCGGCGATGGTCGCACCGTACGTGCTGCCCGACTTGTCGAGGGCGATACACATAGGCACGCTGCCGATCTCGTGAAAATCCGAAAGCTCGGACATGTTGTCGGCAATGGAAGTCGGCTGGGCCGGGGCGGCCGCCGAACCGATCATCGGTTCCGTTACCCCCGTTTTTGGGGAAGCATTTTCCATTGTCGGTTGGGACGTTGCAACGGGAGCTTCCAGGTGGGAATGATCTTGGTAAGGTGGTGCGCTCGTAACACCGACGCGAAACGCATTCTGGATTTGGAGCGCTGGAGCGGTGAGGGAATCGAGAGCAAATATTAATGCGCCTTCAACTGTGCGGACTTGCCCTTGGGCGAACCACGTGGTTGCCTCGCCGTAGTCTGGTTGAGCTGAGGCGTTTTGGATACCTGTAGCGCGCACATGGGCTTAATTCTGCCTCGGCGCCTAACTACAGCCGTGCGCGTGGTTGTGGCTGCTGTCAGAACCATAACCGGGCTGCTCCAATAGCACAGCCGGAAACACTTGATAATGTAGGTATGCATGCACATAAGACGAGATAAATGCAAAGAGAGGCCAAAGGGGTTCCGTATTCCGTGTCTCTGAAGATCTTCTCTCCAACTTATTCTGCGCGCTCCTTTCTTGCGGTCTCTCCTTTACAAGGCTCTTTTCCCGCGGGGCTCCACTTGCTATGAAGGTTGGACCATCCTGGCCCAATGACTTCTAACCCTAGGACCCATCTTTTTGACATGAACTGTTAGGGGCACTAGTATGAACAAGTTGGCACCTGCACGGCGAAACGTCGGAAACTGAGGGCAAGAGGACAAAAAGTCTGAAAGCGTGAATTATAAAGCGGAAAATAAGGGGGAAAAATAAATAAAGAAAATTTTTATTTTAAGGGTACTATTCGAGCTTAATTTTCCTAAATTTTGATAAGTATATATATATAATAATATCTGTTAACGGTTATGCCGTCAGCTATTGAATAATATATTTTACTAATTTTAGTAAATTTTCTATATATCTAGCAGTTGTGGTGTATACGTATAAATGTCAAGTTATAACAGGGTCGGTATGGAGAAAAAGTTCTAGAAAAGAAAAAGAGAGAAGACAACTTCGCTGACTACTAAATTACGAAACTAAGAGTGCAGCTTTATATAGAAAAATAAGTAAATTATATATACTAAATAAAACGTTATTAAATAAGCACCTACGGCGTTATTATATTAATATTATTAATTTTAAGAATTTAAATTATCGGCGTAACTATTTTAATATTCGTTTAATTATTATTAATTTGATAAAATTATAATATTTAATACTTATTAATAATAAAGCGAATTAATAACTTATAAAATAAGTTTTACCGATCTTATAACTTTATTAATTTACTTTCAATAATAGCTGTAAAGCTTGTTATTATTACGAATGTTCGTTTTATTTTAAATTTTACGTTTTGGCCGTATATTACTATACATAGATTATTAATATTAATCCGAGTTCACGAGCAAAAATTCCCGTAAATTAATATCATTATTATAATATTGATACAAGAAATAAGCCGGTTAAACTTATTTAATAATTTTAAAATTCGTTGTTTTTCCGTTTATACGTATATAATATAGTAAAAAACTTACTAAATTATATATAATGTTAAACTAAACGTTATTAAATAAGTACTTGCGGCGTTATTATATTAATATTAATAGCTTTAAACATTACAATAAACGGCGTAAATAAAGTAAAATTTAAATAATTATTAATTTTAACTAAATTGTTAATATTTTAACTTTATTAATTATAAAGTGAATTAACAAGTTTTAAATTATATTTTACCCAGTTTAAAATTATATTAATTTGCTTTCTTTAAATCCCGTTAATCTTATTATTATATCATAAGTTTAAATTATTTTAAATTTCGAGCTTTTAATGTATATATTATAATATAACTATTAATATAAATCCGAAATAACGAAGAAAAACTCCCATAAATTAATACTATCATTATAATATTAATATAAGTATTAAACAGCTTGTGCTTAATTAATATCGTGAATATCGGAAGTGGTTTGTATTATAAGCTACTTATATTACCCCTTATTTTGCTAACCTCTTATCCTAGGTGCTTTATACAGGGCCGGCTCAAACGTTATGAGCAGAGCTACATTTAATGAGCCATTTATCGACACGGAGCGTACGGAGGTTGCTCTTATTGTTTAATATTTTATGTACTGATATGAAATTGGTTACAACGACCTATGCCTTAGAGCAGGTTGCCTAACTAGGCTATAATTGAATTCGTGCTAGCAGTCCTGTATGGAATATGTCCAGCTTCGGCTTATTATCTTCATTCTAACTTGGTATCATCGTGATAAGACAGAAGGGTAAAGAATCGTAAACATGGTGCATGTGGTCCATAAGCATGCCGGCCCGTGCAGATCACCCCTATATGCGTCATCCCGACCCGTAACCCATGCCGGCCGTACGGCAACAGACTCCCCAGCGATAGCCCCTTCCCATGTGTCCAGGGATCAGTTCGTTTTATTCAGACATTACAACAGCCTCTCACCGACCCCGGCTGTATGGTTACGCTCTCGCATCTACCGGCGTCGCTGTGTGGAGCTGTGGTTGGGGTTCGGCGGGGACGGGGGACGGGTCCTTGCTGGGTATGCTATGGTGGCTCCCTACTGCCGTCTCATCGCTGACCTCGCGGATAGGTTGCATCCTGTCGCCTTGTGCCGGTGGAGCTAAGCGAGCCGGGTCCGGCTTCGGAACCACCGACGCAGGCGCCGACGTGGGCGGGGAGGCCACGTTCTCCTCGACTCCCGTGACAACTTGCTCGAGCGGCGCCGTGACGGGTGGGGCCGCCGGTCGCAGACGGGCATCCGCTTTCGAGACGGCCGCAGCAAGGCTCCTCGCGCCGGCTGCGATGATCTCGGGCCTTTCCCACGCCAGGAGACCCGGCTTACCGGCGGCTCGCTGCGTCGAGACCACGTCGTACTTGGCCCTCGCCCAGCTCGGGCAGGAGTAGGGATGCGCGCCCTCGCCTCTCGCGCCGCCCCGTGCCCCCGCGTTGTCGTCGTCTTCCGGTCCGCCCGAGTCGCCGAGGAATACCGTCAAGCTGACTCTCGGCTTCGAGGCGGACTTCTTCTCGGCCTTTTCCGAGTTCCGCGCGCAGTAGGCCCAGAATCTCATGGCCGCTTCCGGACCGGGAAGCCAAGCTAGATGGGTGAAGTTGACGATCTCTGCCGGCGTGAGCCCGTGGTCGGGGCTGAACAGTCGCAGAATCTTCAGGACGTAGGCCAGGAGGCCGGTGGGGGAGTCGCACAGAGCGTATGCAAGCGTGTTGGGCTCCCGCAGCCCGAGCACGTTCGCGCCGTGTCGGGCGGTGGGCGGCGTCTTTCTGGATGGGCGGAAGCTGCCGCATCTCCTGATAGCAGAGAAGTCTTCGCTGCGGTAGCCCAGGACCGGAGAACGGAGCAGGCTGGCACATGACCACTTCGCCCATTCGAGGGGGGCTTCTCCGAGCTTCGGTTCGGCCAGGGGCGGAGAGATGAGGTGCGTCCCCAGGCAAGAGTCGGAATACTGCACTGCCAAGTGGCGGGCAAGCCTATAATCGATCTCGGCCGGCGAGGCGGATCCCGAAGATGCGTTCGTCACCAGATAATAGCGATACGAGAGGCGGCGCATCAACGAGTCCAGGAACCGGGCGGTGGTCGATATTACGGGAACATTATTCGGCAGCGCGTCGCTGAAACCGACACCGGGCAGCGCGGGAATCACCAAGTGAAACGGCTGCTGAGTGGCGGCATCTTGGGGCTCCGTGAAGTGCCTGACCAGGTGCCCGAGGGATAAATTTGAGGTGGGAAATGGTGGGATAAGAAGCAAGGGAATGGCAGTTGAATGAGGTGAGCGGACGTGGACGAAGTGAGTCCTGAGCGGCGTCTCGGACGACGGGACCGTAAACGCGGTACGGAACTGCGGCAGCTCTGAGTTTAGCACATCCTCTTGCGCCCTCCATGAATACTGCTCCAGCCTGAAAGGAATTAGCTGCGGCTCTTAATTGTCTCATTGTGGTCGCGCAGGTCGAGGCTCACCAGAAATCTATGAGAGGCTCGATTTGAGACTTGGGCTCCCACCAGAAATCGGATCTCGGTTCTGAAAATTCGTGTGGCAGTCTCGTAATCTCGAGTTTCTGCTTTGTGAGATCCAGATACCGTGATGAGACCTGGAGCGCGTCAGCCACAAGGACGTCACGTAAACACCCGGCAACGGGCCCTACATGGAGCTAGCTCGGGATCGGCGGGAAACTGACATGTATCTTGTATGGCTTGATCTCGTCCGCCGCGGCAGCAGCCTCTCCGACTCCAGAGGCCATCTTATTAGTTTACGTCTGCTCACGAAGAGCCATATTTTCACAAGCAGTTAAGGGAGCGGAAGAGGAAGACTCTCGAGGCGATTCACATATGTGCCCGAACATATAGAGGATGAGCTCTGTTGCTAATTTCCTACCGCTCGTCGCAGACCCTTTAATTAATTCCATCTCGTTTCGAGGGTCTCCCGATACTGCACCATCGAGTGGCTTGCAGGCGCCGGTACGACCAGTCGCGGCCCTGAACCTCGACTGTGGCTCGGCCTCCTTACCAGGAGGAGTCTAGCGTGGATCTAAAACAGGGCAGGAGCAAGACAAAGAGTCACAAGATGGACGGACGAGCAGGCCAAGCCCGGGGACCCTTGCAGGAAATTCAGGGTCTCGTGGGGCGAGTGGCGGTGCGTACGTGGACGAGACATGGGCCACGGAACGATTGGCCGAGTAAGCTCGTTTTAGCGGCTACCCTATCGGCATGTGGCCCTGTCACTCTGTGGCTAGAGCTTTTCGTTTCAAGCTCTCGCCACCTATTTACCCGGCTACGGAAAAGCGTGATGGGGGGTCCAGCGACACCTAGACGTTTTGCCTACGGGGGGCCGTAAGAGCGGATGTTGAGCATTTGGCACCCAGCTTGCCTTTTAAAGAAGAAGCGGGAACCAGTCTCGGTGCGGCATTGTTGGCTACCTTCGCAACTGGTTCGCACGAGCCGCGCGCTTGAGCCAATGATACCGGCAAGGTGATCCAGATCTCCTGAACCACGGCAACTAACCTACCATCACATTACCTGCGCAGGACCGGCTTCGGCATAGATGGCAGATGGCGCGTCTCGGAGAGCATCGACCTGCTAGCCACCGGTTCTTTCTCGATATAGATGACGAGCCAGGCGGTTGGGTGCGCGTTGATGCTCGTCCGCAGGTCTGAGTCCGAGGGCATGGCGATAAGCTTCTTCGACCAAGATTCCGGAAGCACCGCCAACCTACAACGGACCAGCAGATCAGCATATCTGTCAACGCTAAGTGCTCCATGGCCGCACCTGTAGGACGGACCTGACAAGCGACAGAGATTGCGGTCTCCTGTACGCGCTGCCCTTCTAAGAGAGCATAGGCAAGTATTTGGGGGAAGGGGTCATTAAGAGGACCGTGGAAAGCTTATTATCTTTATTTCCACCTCGGATTGGATATTATTACAGGATATCTAGGTGTCCTGTGGTTCATTTCAGAAGTATCGGCAAGACACGATGCTCGGTAGAGTTCCAAAACAAAGAAGAATCCTGACACTGCCAGGCGGCGCCTGTAAAGTAGGTCTGTCCGTGTCCTTGCAATCCCCAAGGCTGCTTGTAGAAGCCGTCCGCGATATCCTCCTTGGAAACCGTAGACTGGAACGGGGTTTGGGCCTTGAAGGTCACGAACCGCGGTTCAGCCGACGTCGAGTTGATAGCAGTGGTTACTGCGGTGAGGTCTTCAATGATGGCGGCCTTGGCTTCCTCGACGGACGTCTCATGGAGACCTGAGCCGTACTCGACGTCGGCTATCCCGTCAATCGGCGTGGATGTGACAGTGAGAGGTCCGGGGAGAGCCCGGAAGGTCGAAGCTGAGTCGATCCTTACCGGGAAGGCAGCGGTGTCTGCCCGCAATCCGTATTTCGAATGGTTCCGGTAAATAGGGGACGTTCGTGAAGCGCTTGAACAGGCCCGCCCCCGTTCCATCGAGGCCAAGTGGCGACAGCTTGTCTAGTGTTGGGGCGATCGCGACGACCAACTTCTCTGTCTGAATGTCCACACAGCTTCCGTCGGCTCTCACGAACTTGAGGTGCACGCCCTTTCCGGATCGTTCCGCAGCTGACACGGTGCTGCTTAATAGGACGTTGTCAGAACCCAGGGCGTCGTAGGCCGCGTCGTGTAGCTCCTGCCATGGTTGTCGCGCCGGGCGGTCGTCAGTCCGCCGACGGCTAGACTCTCCACGGAGGCCGGGCCGAGATACTTGACAATGTGCAGAGTCGCGATTTCCTGTAGTCGAGCCCACCCTGGCCATACAGCGCGAGCATTGCTACCACGTCTTCTTGGATGCCGTGCTTCTCGGCGAACTGTCCGAATGGCAGCAACAAGTCCTCCGGCACGGGGTCCGCTAGCTTGTCAAACCCCCCAGGAAGCTCGGGGGGACCTCAGTAGCCGACCGTAGTAGCCTTGGATCGCTGCCGACGGGTCCGGCATCTGGTAACCCTCGGCCTCTGTGCGAGCCTTGAAGTCGAAATAAACGGACTTCGGGCGGGTGGCATCCGTAGAATCCTCAGGGGATGTCGGAATGCGCGAAGTAGTCTTTGACGACCGGGATATCGTGGAAGTTGAGAACCCAGATGTAGTTGCGCTGCCAGGTAACAGGGTCCGCGTAAGTCTCGGGGTGCCGCCAAAGGTGTCATCGGCCTCGAGCACCACGACCCCCTTGCCGGAGTCCTGAAGGCGCACCGCCGTGTACGTCCCCGAAGAGCCGACGCCGAGGATGGCCACGTCACGCTTCATGGTGGGATTTTGGCGCCGCCTACAGCTAATAAAGTTCCATTAGCGATAGGGGGTTTTAATTATCATTGCGCTGCCGTTCCGGTCTGTTGCATAAAGTTGAATACATAGTTCTTAAAACAGGTATTTTCGAAAATAACGCTAATTATCACGTTATTGATAAAGTGCTTACAGTAGTCAAACGATATTAATTATGTTTAATGTATATTATATAGCATTAATATTAAATAAAATTTTAAAATAAATATTAATTTAATAATCTAAATATTCATTTCAAAAAAATATAAAATAATAATTAAAATTTTATATATGAAGTTATTATATAAGTACCGGCGGAATTATTACATAAACATTAATATGTTTAATAATATATAAAAAACTCGCCAGGCTATTATAAACTTATATTAGTACTAAAAATTTTAAAAATATATAAAGTAATATATAATAAAAATAAAGCGAAATAATAAGTTATAAATTAAGTTTAACCGAATTTATAATCGTATTAATTTACGTTTTATAACGCTCGTAAAGCTTACTTATATTATACAATTTTTAATTCTATTAAATGTTCCGTTTTTCTTAAATAATATTTTTGGAAATTAATAATAATAATGCGATTTTACGATAAATAATTCTTATCAATTAGTATAGTTATTATAATATTAATAAAAGTATAATCTCGATTAAACGTATTTAATAACTTTAAGATTAATAGTATTCTCGATTAGACGGCTAGTATAAAATAATAGTTTTTATAAAATTTTATTATATATAAATAAAACATTATTAAATAAGTATCTACGGATTTAATACTTAATTATTAAGATGCTTAATAATTGGCATATAACGAGTTAATCTTTTATAAAATTATATTATTATTAAAAGTTTCTAAAAATGTATAAGATGATATATATTAATAAGCATACGAGAAAATGAGTTATAAATTAGATGAATTTGAATTTTTAATCATATTAATTTACGATTAATAATACTCTGAAAACTTGTGAATATTATAGAATTTTTAATTATTTTATAATTTATATATTCATTATAGAATATTATTTTATAATTATTTATAATGATCCGAATTAAAAAGATATAATTTTAATCAATTAATATCGTTATTATAATATTAATATAAGCAAAAACTCGATTAAACTTATATAATAACTTTAAAGTTAAATATTTTCCAAATTCTACGAATAGAATTATTAAAATTATTTCGGTATAATAATAAAGATGTCGAATTAAAAAAAGAAAGTACGAAAGTTAGCGAGCTAACTAGTTATATAAAGGCCTGCTAAAACTTCTAGCCTTTAGCGTACCGTATAACCCACGGTATACTTTTAACGTACGGTATAATCTCTTATAGATTTTTACCGTCGAAATTCTTTTTATATTCGTCGTACTCGTTGTTTTAAGTATTTAAGTTGTTCGTCCTACAATTGTCGATAATTTGGTCGTTCAAATCTATATCGTCAGCATCGTTAAGGTCGTCGGTTTCGACGTTAAGGTTATTGCTAATATCGACGTTAAGGTTATTAGTTTCAATATTAAAGCTATTAGTTTTAAAGTTAAGATTATTATTAGTGTTAATGTTATCGATATCAGAATTAATAACAGAGGTATAATTAAGAATATAAGGTTATTAATAAGACTACTAGTATAGCTATTATTAACTAGAAAAAAGTCGATTAAAATCGTTAATTAAAAAACTATCGGTTAAATTATTACTAACAGTAACGTAATATAAGTTTATATATAGCTCGTAACTTAAGTAAGCTAATAGTTAATTCTTGATTATTAAATCGGAATTTATAATTAAAAATAATTATTAAAACTTACGTATTTTTTATGTTATTAATAAATTACAAGCGGTATTAATTTAGTATTAATTTAGGTTTTATATATAATATAATAATATTATAAATAGTAATAACATTTAATTTACTATTATTTATTAGTAATGACATTTCGAGCAAATTATTTATAAAATAATAAAGTATTCCAAATTAAAAGATATTAAATAAATACCTCCGAGATTATTCTTCTAATATTAATAAACTTTGATATATAATAAAACCACTTTAATCGTTAATTAATTCGTATTATTATTAATAAAACTAAAATTATTAAATTTTAGTAATATTAATAATAACTTAAATAAATACTATATGATTAAAGTATTTGTCGCTATAATATCATATTAATTTACGCTTAATAATGCCCGTTACCTTTATTAATATCTTAAAACCTATAATATTTATATTTTAACGATTAAAACTTTATTATTTTAATGTTATAAATTAATAATAACTTAAGATATTAAGTTATTCTTTAATTTTAAGTTTTAATAATATTGAAATATTAATATTCACATAATCCCGCTTATACTTAATTAATAACTTTAATACCAGCTGATAATATAAATCAACCTGTAAAAGTTCGGAGCTTACACATGTGAAATGGTGCCAAAAAGGGGCCAGCAACGAATGCTCCATCCCTCATATGTAGGTGAGAAGTAAGGTCTTCGGCAAGGATGAACGAAAGGCAGGTGCAACGCCGCAAAGAGACCCGTCAGAAAGGTTCATGTCAGACGGCGACGTAGAGCGGGACCCATCTCGGCCCACATTGATCCGCGGCGGTGCCAGGTGGACGGGCACCAGAGGCCGCGAAGGATCATAAGGCTGTACGACAGAGTCCCACTACACCGCCTCGCGTGGACGAGCACAGCATTCATGTTTTGAAGACAATGCGGAAAGGAATCACGGACCCAATGGAGTGGCTCTTCCAAGGTGTCCACGGCTCGCCACCAATTCGCTCCTTTCGAAAAAGTCGCGATCGCAATGACGGAAGAAGCACAAGATAGCATCCTACGTGACTGTGCTGCTGGCGCCCGATTGTCTCCTGGCTACCTACGACAAGAGCTGCAAGATGCTATTGCAAGGCGTACATCCATAGTCTCTAAAGCGTAATCGCACTGTCCCAGTAGGATTATTTTGATATCTTGAACCCGACCAGCGTCGGTGAGGCTCAACACAGCTGACCCATGTACTTTTTTAGCTGGGTCTACTTGGCGCAAGGCACAGCCGACTAAGGAGCACCGTAACGGCACAGCATAGGTAAGCCCTATCTTCAGCTTCGCCCATCTAATTTTAGCTACTCTCAAGCATCATCGTGTAATTCTCAAAGTACCATCGTCTAATCCTCAAAGCATCATTTCACATATAAAGGATGCGATCACGTCGAGATGGAGAGGATTATTTTCTAGCATCATCATACAACCATCACACCCAACACAACCAGCACTCGGATCATACACATACGACGTAACTTTTAATTTCTTCTGCTTAATACCGTCTAATTCCATGTCTCCCATCAGCAAGATCGTGGCCTCCGCGGCTTTCCTGGCATCCTTTGCCGCTGCCGCTCCCCGTTGGCAGGAATGCGAGGCGGGCACGTGGTACAGCAAGTGCGGTGCGGTCGAGGGCTGCTTCGACCACGACCCCTGCGTCGACCCGCCCGCCACGAGCGCCCCGGCCTGTCCCACGGACCCCACCGGGCCGGGCGTCCGGATCCTGCCGTCCGCCTACTGGCCCATCAGCCCCGACTGGCCGGACGACACCTACTTCGCCGTCGGCGACTTCATCGTCCGCAACAACACGCACGCGGTCCTCCAGAACGTCTTGGTCTTCGAGGGCATCGACGCCGCCCGGGCGAAGACCTGCAAGGTCGGCTGGTACGTCAACCCCCGGGAGGACACCGTGTTCGAGGTCGAGGGCGACGGCTACCTGAGGATCACCCACCTCGACGGGATGTCGGAGGCGGACATGCCTCCCTCGTTCAACTCGGCCGCGGCCTTCGAGACGGAGGACTCGATGACCACCATGCCGTCGCTGGGAGGGTGGGACGAGCTCGGCAGGGCGACGTCCAACCACGTAGAGATGCCCTGCTCCGAGGTGATGGTGTTCAGGGCTTATCTGGACGAGATTAACAACGGCGGTGGCGAGATCTACATGCAGCCGAGCGACACCGTTGGTCTTTCCGTCGACTACTGGTGCTAGACTGGCGACGAGGAGGGGAGGATGATAGACTTACGTGGGCGGCGGCATGGGAACGGGAATTCGGCTTTTGTATATGTCTTGCGCAGCATTTGGGTACGGGTTGCATAGCAAGGCGTTGGTTGAATCGCTATGAGATAGGATTCTGGTTGCATATTTCGCCGGAAGTAGTCTGTTTTCACACTAATCAATCTCGACATGCTCGAGGTCCCGCTTACCTCCTAAGACCGTGATGACATTGTTCTCCGTCACGGCCGAGGAACCATCGGATAAAAGTGGTCGGTGTATATGCGTAGATGAGTGTATTGAGGCTGGCTGATGGACATGTTCGACCCGGCGCCTGAGCCCTCCTTATATTGACATTCACCTTATTCCGGGTTGTTCCATGCGTGGCACCTCTGACCCTGTATCATTGTCATTTCTACGATGTCCGCATCAACGGAGCTCTCCACAGAGAACCTACAAAAGGGGGTTTATGTTGGCGACTTGGTACAGTCACTTAAATGGAGGCTCCCCCTTTTCCTCCGATAGGCGCAGCTAAGGACTCAAATTGACTAGCAGGGCCCGATAAGGGAAAGTTAACCGTGGGTGGGTGATTGGGCTTGGCTTTTGGGCTTCGTTTATAGTGAACTAGAGTGTCAGGGTTTATGACATATCTATATGATGAGCGAGAAGAGCCTTCAGTCCACATGGCTGGGCCCTGGTGGTAACACAATAGCCGGTTCCGCTTCTTCCGCCCGGGCTTCTCCGTAATGCAAGCTAAGCTCCCTGCAACGAATCCCCCTTAACGTCCTTGCCGGACTTAGAGAGCGGGCATAGGTAGCTCTGGACCTCCGTCGTCCCTCCGAGGTCATCACGTTTCCGGCAATGGAGCATAAACTTGGAGTATTTTATTTCTTTCGATCGATAATGCCTAAATACGAGGTACGTTCTTACAATGGTAAGTAACGCCAGACACGCGACCGAGCCGTCGATCGAGACGTCGACGAGCGTCGTACGATTACCGGGGATAGATGCTTGCACGCCCCGTTGTTACATTGCGTTGCTCAGACCCACGAGCGCGGCTAATTCGTAGCCGGACTAGGACACACCTCCCCGGAATCGGCCTACGGATTCCGGGGTGGCGGCGGAGTTCCCGGTCCTCCCGAGGCGGCGGGCGATGCGGGGCCGCGGAGGTTGATGGACCCGATCCTGGATACGATATTATTCCCCACGGCGTCGACCGCCCCGCGCGGCGAGGTCAGCGACGGTCCCTGAGGCGCCGTCTCCTGTACCTTGAACAGCTTGATCGCCGTCCCGTTCCAGACGCCCACGGTTCCCTTCGAGACCTGCATCTCGCTGGTGAACACGAAGCTCCAGACGAGCGACTCGTACCAGCCCAGCGCCAGGGGCGACCACTCGAAGGAGTGTACCCTGACCGGAGACGGCTCGATGCCGAAGAGGTCGGCCTCCTTGATGGTCCGTAACGTCTCCGCCGACGGAGGGTCGGTCGGCAGCCCGCGGCGATCGAGAAGCACGGTCAGCTGTTGGATGACGGTAAGGATCGTATGCAGGGGCAATTCCGGAAGCCAGCTCTCTATCCACTGGGCCGACGGCTCGAAGGCGCCGGTCACGGACTGGCCGGCTGCCGAGTGGCCGCCGAGGCTCGTGGTGCTGTTCTGTCTCGAGAAGGTCGGGACCCCCGCCGGCATCTTGCCCCTGGCCTTCTCCGACATCCCCCTCAGCTGCGTCGGCACGGCATCTTCGACGCTGGCGACGGAAGACGCCCGGGACGGGTTCTCGCTCGGACTGGACTGCGCGGGCGTCGGCCTCTCGTCCTGGTCGCTCTCGTCCTCGTCGTCGCCGATGGCGAACGTCGTATCCTCTTCGGGCACGTCGCTCAACGTCGGCGTCTTGGGTTGCGCCGCGGTGGGGCTCCGTAAGCTCTCCACTGAACTCCGCGTAGAACTCATGTCGAACGGGTCGGAGGGCGGGGCGCCGTCCTTCCTCCGACGGTTGCGCCGTTCGATCTCCTCTTGGCCGCTCTCCAGCGTAAAACTCCGCAGCGCCTCGAATCGTCTCTTATGCTTCAGGACGAGGTATACGAAGTTCGGGTTCTCTGCAAACGCGTGAGCTCATGTGACACATGTCCGAGGTCGCGCCGGTCTTACGCTGATATCGGTGCTCGAGGATGGTGTTCATGGATTCCAAGAGCGATCTCAAAAGATCGTGATTGCTCTCGTTTGCCAGGAGGAAGGAGGGAGAGGACATCGAGACGAAGAGCTGTATCAGCTTGGCACTGGACGTCCCGCTTATGCCCTCCAGGTAGGCGGCGACGTTGTTGACGACGGCCAAGAGCGCGGGGTATATGGCGGAGAGCTTGCCCTGGCTCGTGGAAATGAGGTTGTATATGGACTGGCGGGACATCAGCTGCGCTTCAGGAACGGCTCGTTAGCGAAACCGTGCTCACCTGTATCAGAAAGTCTGCGTACGTCCCCTTGAAGTTGGGAATCCTTATGGCGAGAGGTAGGGTATCTTGGCCTTCGAATCTTTTGTTAAGGTGTACCCCAAAGTTCTTCTCGACGCTCAGGGTCTGCAACAAGAAGGCACACATGCGCACGACCCCCTGCTTCGAAGCGTCGGCCTTGTGTTCGGTAGCGTAGAACAGGATGAGGATGAGGAAATCATGCGCTCTGTCCGTGTCGATCATGAAGGATCTAAACCGCTTGTTGCATTGCGTGACCTCCCAGAAGAGCATGATAATCTCGGGCGAGAACTTAGCACTCGACTGGGTACCGGGTATGTACGACGAGTTAGCCTGGATAGGCTGGTTCAATATCCGCGTCATGCCGTCCACGATGAACTGGAAGTCCTGGGGGCGGTGCAGTCGTCCGAGGAAATGGCGGTAGTAGTTCTTGGGGGCGGGGCCGGAGACGGGTTCGGGTATGGGATAGAGGAGGACGACGAGCAGGAACTGCAGGGTGTATGTGACGAGGACCTCCTTGGGATCCTTGAAGACCAGGGCGTTGTAGGGGACGCGCCAACTCGCGGGGTTGTATTTTAACGTCTAGGTTAGGACAGTCAGCCGGCCGAAGGAGTAGGCCCTAGCGGGGGTCGGTGGGCTCACGGTATTTAGCAGGGAGCATAGCATAGACAGCACCACCTGTTTATCTGAACACGTGCAGATGTAGGTCAGGGCCTTCGTCCCCTTGCTCGGCAGTATGCTCGGTGACATGTACATGCTCTGACTCGCCAGGGTCAGGAGCAGTCGCAGTATCTCGCAGCGGTTGTTCTCGTACTCCTTGGTAGTTGCTACGGTGGCGTTGCAGCCGACGCCGCTTTGCCAGATGGAATAGGTGGCTTTGGGTTTGCCGTGAGGCTGCTTCGGGACGGTGAGGTCGGAGAAGAAGAGCAGGTCGACGAGGGTATCGATCAACTCTTCCGCCAAGGGCTTCGCATCCTCGAACTCCTCCGCCGGCGGCTTCGTCCGCTGCTCCTCTTCTTGGGATTCATCAAAAAGGACTTCGTTGGCTATGGCCGACCGTCTCGTCCGCTTCCTCCTCGCTCCCCAGAAGAACTTGTCCTCCCATGCCTGAAGATGGTCGACTTCGTACAGATATGGCAGGACACGTGTCAGAATCCTGATGCAGTTTAGGGCATCGCGCTCCGGTGCGAGGTCGTGGTCGGGGAAAGAAGGATGGTGCCTCAAGATGAACAGGCGGGATGTGACGGCGAGAACGAGAGTCTCCAAGTTCTCGAGGGCTCTGTCGCGAGTGCGACGGATGTCGGCGGGCGCAAAGAGGCTGAAGACGTCCTCGGACGACTCTGGGAGCTCCCAAAACTGCGAAGGTACGGGGTTAATACGTAAGAGTCATCGCTTGGGATGAGGGGGGAGGTAGGATAAAGGTGAGTGCACGAACAGATGTCCAGTAGGGATCGTCGGCCGGTATATGTCGCTCCTCGGAAAGCCTAAAGATGCCTTTCTTGAAGACTAACTTGGAGTCGCTGGCACCCATGTCGAAGGAGTCATACCGTTAGTCCCTATGCCGCCCCGACGTATCGGTTTATTGGTGTGCGATCGTTATCAAATCAAGCTATGTCTGGAGTTGATGTTGGCGTTGGCTAGGCGTAGGCGCAAGGTGCGAGGCGTCTAGACACCTCCGTACACTGCAATCTCGAAGTTGAACGATGCTTGGTAGCATCGATAAGTGTTCAATTGGGGATAGGCGACTGATAAGGTCGATTCAACTAAAGCGAAATGACGTTGCACCCACCCTTCCGCTGTAACCGTGGAGGGCTAGCTAGAAGCCCCTATTACTACATATGCATGTAGTAGATCTATGGTGTGTGTATGCGCTATGTCTCCATTGCTCCTATTTCGGAAACTACTAGGTACCTAATAAACCAACATCACTGCCTGTGTAAGGCGCGGCGGATAATAACCGTGATTACGCCTTACCCCTTTGTTTGGCGACCCACGTTACTGGTCTACCGGGTAGTTACCCAAGCTAGAAGATCGTCGGTAGGTATGAATATTCAATGGCGGGTGTTACGCAAGCGGTCTTGTGTACGTGATCTTGGTCCGGGCGAGCGATAGGCGGTACACCCCCATATGCACCTCTCTCGAGGCGGCTCGATTCCATATTTACGTACGGGACCGCGGCATCTTTCCTACCAGTCCTATTTAAATTAGAGCGACATCGACATAGCTCTTGTAGTTGCATGCCATCGGTAGCTACCAGCACAAGCGCGGTGCGGATGAGACGGCTTACATGCCCAGGCCGGAGACCCGTAACCTTGTAATTTGTCCCCAATCGGGAACTGCCCCAGCTGTCCTTCCCCCTGGGGCACCTGATGGGGCATCCAAACTTTCGTGCAGGGCTGTCAATCTCGACTAGAGCCATAATGTTCTGGTAATACATCAATATACGAAGTTGATTCGGACGGTCATGAGATGATGCTCGGGATAGCGGCCCGGGCCGTGCTTGGAGATGCTCGGTTCGTTCATGGGTGCGTGCTGGGCCGACCTTTTGCCGTAGGAGCCCTTGAGTCGCGGTATCTGGCAGCAACAACAGTAGTTATATAAAGCTCCCACGGAGTTTGGACGTGTCTTTGGGTAATTGAACGTCTCTACTCATAGTACGAGAGTCATCCCTCCCTCGTAGTCACTGCTAGGCGAACTACCGTACTTACCGTACCATGTCCAACTCCAACACCCAGGTTGTCGAGGCTCAGCCTGTTCCCCTGACCGAGCTCCCCCGCCAGCAATCCGCGAATGACGTAGAGGCCGCGCCCGAAGATGCTCCGTCGGGGCCAGACGTGGTCGGTCGCGAACCAGCAACGCCTTTCCTCAAGTTAGTGGTCGCTGGCTATTCGTTCTTCTGTGCCGGTGTCGGTATGTGTAACCTCCCTGTCTCGGGCTCAGTACTCCCGGGCTCTGCTCTTCCATGGGGGCTTCCGTGAGCTGACGTCTATGTAGTATGTCCCATGGCTTTCCTAATCCCCGGACTCGCCGCCTCCGGCTGCATTTGGAGATTCGAGGCGTTTGTTTACGCTTTCGAGGATTAGATACTAAAGTACGTCTATAGAACGACGGAACTCTGGGCCCCTTACTCCCTTATATGTTATCGTATTGGGGTATCTCGACCGGCCAGGTGGCTATTATGTAAGTATTCCCGGAGGCCGAGTACTGGGGATAGGAATCTGAACTGGTCTAGCTATGCCACCACCTTCGCCGGGTGGTTCGTCGCCGCGGTCACCAACCCTATCCTCACGGCCCACCTAACCCTGGGCCAGCTGCTATCCGTCGGTGCCGGTTTTCAGCTGCTCTCACAATGCCTACGCCCTTGGAGCGCGCTGCCTCTCTTCTGTCTCACTTTCTTCCTCCAGGCACTCGGGAGTAGGTGATCCCAGAAGATTTTCTTGACACATTCCTCTTCCCTCTCCCCCCTTTCTTCCCCCGCCCGGGATGATAAACCCACTTTCCTTATGCTACTGGGACTTGGTTGCGGATTGCAACCTTCCAATATCTCGGATCCATTCGTTACTTACTTGGCCGCGAGCAAGAAGTAATGGCTGACCCTACGTGTCACAGTGGCCTACCAGGATTCCCATTCCAACACGTTCGTGAGCGGCTTGCATAATGTCCCCCACAGATGGCTTAGCTTCATCCATGCTTGCTACGCTCTCGGCTGCTTTGTCGGTCCCATGATAGCCACGGCGATAGCGAACAGCCCCAGCTCGATGGGGATAGCCGGTTGGAAGAGAGTGTACATCGTGCTCGTGGCCGTCAGCCTGGTCAACCAGGTCGGGGTTGCTGTCGCCTTTAAGGACAGTCTCTGGCGCAGGCTGAGAGTAACAGAGAACCCCCGCACCCAAAAGCGAAACAGGGCCGCTTTCCGCGAGACGGCGGGCGTCCTGAGGCTGAAGGCCTTGTGGATCATCAGCATGTTCTATTTCTTCAACCTCGGTGCCGTCATGACGGCCGGTGGCTGGGTCGTCGAGTTCCTGACCACCGTCCGAGGCGGTAACTTGGCTAACGTAAGTGGTCTCCGGCGCTTAGCGCTCCTTGCCAGTTCTGGCACTACAAGCGAACGCAGTCCTCGAACGCGCCTCTGTTGCCACCCGTGTTGAGAGCAGCAAGCATTCTCGCGATCGTGGGTGGTCGTCATGGGTGGTCGTGCTCGTCCTAGGGGATAGCTAACCACGAATTCGCAGATGGGATACGTGCCCACGGGCTACTACGGAGGTCTCCTCGCTGGGCGCCTGTTCCTCGCTGAGCCCACGTACCGGTTCGGGGAAAGGCGGATGCTGATCATATATAGCGTCGTTTGCGCCTGCCTGCAACTCGTCTTCTGGCTGCAGCCCAACATCGTCGGCAGTGCCGTGGCGCTCAGCTTGATGGGTTTCTTCTTCGGCCCCTTCTTCGCGACTGTGAGTAGCCGCTCCCCTCTGCCTTATATTTTGGGTTCCGGTGGGACTGACGCCGGAGACTACCCGGAATCAGGGGATGTCCGTGGCTTCCAAGATATTCCCCAAGGAATTACAGACGACAGCCTTAGGTAAGCGGCTTGGGGGATGAGTGCCGGGGTTCGGACGAGAGCTAAGACTATCCGTGCAGGCTTTATTTTCGTTCTTGCCCAGGCGGGCGGTTCCCTCTTCCCCTCGATCACTGGCCTGATAGCCACAAGCGCCGGCGTGGCCGTGCTGCAACCGATCGTGCTGGCACTTATTGTCGCAACAGGGCTTTGCTGGTGGCTCATCCCGAGGTCGCAGGCGCGAGACGAGTAATGCGATGGCAGCCTTATTCTGTACCCATAGCCGCACGGAACATGTCGTTGCTAATTATTTTTGGTGAGGAACTGGCAGGGGAATGGATTGCGAACACGGGGAGGCCCCTTTCTTGTTGCGGGATAAGGTCAGGAGCCCGAACATGTGCAAGTGCAAATGCGATAAGGCAACCACCTCATGAAACGGACCGCGGAACTTAGTGTCGCATCGACTTTACGTGGTAAACTAGGCTTACGAATTCTCAAATGCCCATCCGCACTTTCAGGGGTAACTAATGTGGAGCGCTCACACTTGCTTGCCAGATGTCATCAGCTGTTGATCTTTCCCAGGTACCTAGGCAGATCCACCATTAGCCTTACCTAGAAAATCTCGTACCAGCAGAAAATTCAACATTTTCTTCCTCTTCTTCATCACCAAATTCCGAGGAGACGGGAGAGAGAGCAACTCCCCAAACTTCTACACCCCTCGCCGCCGATGGCGTTCCGGGTATCGTCACTGGATCTCGCTTATGGAGGTAGGTACTGTAGGTGCTGTCTCGATAACTGGGCACACTTCACGGGCTCCGGCACCAGTCGAGAAGATTCAACGGGTTTGCCTACGTTTCTCGAGTCTGCTCTTCGTTCAGCCTTGTTAGTGTTGCGCTATACGTACTCGCAGGCGAGTAGCTTCAAAATATGCTAGAGCTTGCCGTCTCGTCGCATCTACAGCGAGCAAGTGTGGACAGTGAAGCAAGATGGAAATACATTGTCGAGTTTATAAGTCGATGATCCCCAAGCGTCTCTTGACACCTGTCGTCCGAGGTCGATAGGTGTTTGCCGCTTGTTGGGTGACACGTTCTTCCACTAGATAGCCTATCTAATTAATCTCAACACGCACACGTTTCCGTCCGAGTCGGATTCATAACTCTTTAGATAACTACAGGGAGAGGTTCATATACATAAGCAATCTTGTTTTGGAACTTGCTTTTAAGTAGGCCGCTCGCAACGACCGTGATTCCGCGCTCTACATCTTGCTGTCCGGTGGTGGCCTGGTGCCTGTTAGGATCGCACTTCCCAGGATACGAGCGACGGTGAGAGATACTCCGGTTACTTGCTCACTTGAAGTTGTTCTTCATCTCTCGTAGCTTTGCCATTACTTCTACGGGGTCCGCCCTGCCCGTAGCCTTTTGAATTTCCGGGTCCTGTCGTCCAAAGAGTCAGCGGTCCGCGATGCATCCGCCGTACTAAATGGATGTACCTACCTCGACCCGCATGAACACGTTGTGTTGCTATGTCCGAACGGTTAGCCCAAACCCCGGCGGTAGTCTCGTTTTCGGCATACCTTCTCGTCGCCGATGGTGAACTGTCCCTGGGTTTCCTTGTTGTTCTCCGCGAAAGCTTGCAGCTTCTTGACCGCCTCGCTCTGGAGGACCGATATGCCGAATTTCACGTTAGACTTGGTGTACTCGTGGCCGGGCTGTGCAGGTCAAGAGTCAGCCTTTAAGCTCGACCGTCTCGTGCGGTTCCCGACTACCCACGTAGATCTTGGTGTCGTCGGGCAGCGCAGCCAGCTTCTCGTTCAGAGCCGCATGCATCTCTTCCGCCGTACCCTCGAAGAACCTCCCGCAGCCTGGAAGTAGTTAGCCAGCCCATCATTCCCGAACTGCCAGATAGGGAGCGACGTGAGGACGACCCCACGTATCGCTTACCACCGTGGAACAGCGTATCTCCTGTGAATACTGCTTTCTCATTGCCATCCTGGGCAAACCAGCAGATGCTGTCCTGGGTGTGGCAAGGCGTGTGGATGCCATTCACAGCAATGTTCCCGACATTAAAGCCTTCGCCGTCGGCTGGCGTCTTGGTGACGGCCTCGCAGTCCTTACCCCCGATGATCGGGAGGTCCGGGGTCCCCAAATCATTGCGCTACGGAACCTCATCAGCTGCTGGGCTGACTTGCCTTACATACCACGGTCCATCTTACCAGCTTCTTATTTCCCCCGGCATGGTCCCAATGGCTACGGCGGCCGTTAGCATTGACCGTACCGGATAAAGGGGAGACGCCTACTGGTGTGTGTTCAAGATGGCTTTGAGGTTGATCTTGCCCGCCAAGATTGCCTGCTTGAGGACGGGTGACACCCTAGACGTCTTGTTAGGTCTTTTACGAGGTCCTCGCGTCGCGAACTTAACCTTACTCCTCGGGGTTCGCCGGGTCAATGATCACCGCATCCTTCGACTGGTCATCTACGAGCAGGTACGCGTAGTTGTCACTTCTCCCCGTCCCTGAGAGAGCCCCCGGTTAGGACCCGAAGTTGCCGCTTGCCAGAAAGATACCTACACATGGGAATCGATTGGATATGCATGGCGTGCGTAAAAGCAGGCTATTGGCCGAGTCAGCCGTCGTACCAAGGGGGCTTCGAGGGTACCCTGATGGCGATTGACATATCCCGATCTTGAATAAACTTACAGCTGCTGTAAAGCTACCAATTTTTCGCGAAGCTAAAGGTCTCGTCCTTGCGAGGATATTCATAGATATAACAGCGATGCCCGCCCGATATGACTTGGGAACTATAAGCTCACGGATAACATCTACGGACTGCTCCGGGATGATTTGTCAAGCTCACAGGAGTGACAATGACGCAGACCCCTCACAGCTAGCCCCGGAGGTGTACAGATGTGAAGGTGCACAGCCGGCGACAGCTGGCAAGCATGCGCAAATATTTGTAGTGGTAGTATTTCGCTCGGACCTTGTCGGTTTTCTCGGCTTGAAATTCGAGACGTGCTTAGTTATTCACCTAGCGCAGGACCTGCGAGCTTGGATAGTGCTACGAAACGGGGTTCTCTATTTGTTTTACGCTGTACCTATCCCGAACATTCCGCTCGACGCGGGATTGGACACGGCTGCCTCTTGATCATGATATCGACCGGTTAATATACGGACCCGTTCCCCTGGGTCATAGCATCCCCCTTTCCAAGGTCGCTAATACAAGCATACAAGCATACAAACAAGGGACGCTAAGTGGGGAAAACCGAAGCTCGTGGATAGGGCTATGGGTGTTGACGGGCCTTCCGTCGCTCTTAGTATGACTTCTATCGCTCGGGGGACGGCACCTGGTCGGTAAAGGCGTGCTTGTGTCTATATAATACCGATTGGCTTCGCATTCCACGGCCCCTCGTATCTAGACCAACCTCTCGTTTGAGGCGATGTCCGACTCCGGGGCTGGAGGGGCTTGTCTCCGACACCTACGGGCATGGCTTCAAGCTCATCGCGGGATTTCTCCAGATCGGCCCTGATTGCCTCAATGTCCTTTGCGGGGCGTGGCTGGCTATCATCTACTCCCACGGCAGGCGAAGTCGTAAAACCTCCGTCGAGTATACCGCGAGATAATTGCAGAGACCGGAGGAGTAGCTTGGAGTCCTCGCAAGACTCGGCAATCTCACCCAGGACTTGCAGGATAAAGGTCTGGTCCCACTGCCTCAATTTCTTCTGCAACGACTTCTCGCTCGTACTCTGCTCTTCGTCTTTGAGGTACTGGATCAGTAAATTTCTGCATGCGTCTGCCTTATCTTCCGTTGTGGGTGAATCATCGCCGGGTAGGTTCTTCCAGTAGTAGTGCCATATCCACGCAAGCGCCTTCTTAGCCGCAGCCCGGAGCTTCAGAAGCGAGGGCAGCTGCTCGTGAGTAGCTTGGTGCCTGAGTTCAACGAATGATGCTGGTAGGCCGATGGTCTTAGCAACTGCATACATGCTCATCTTGCGCTGTTTGTCTTGCTGGCTGTCTAGGAGCCCGGTGACGAACCTACGGGCAACAAGGGGCATAGTTAGCAACATGATTAGAGTCCCTGTAGCTTTTTTACCCGGGCGGGACGGCCAGTCGTGAATGGGCACCTCTTCTCATATATAAACGTCATGGTATTGCGTCGAGACAACCTGGGAAGGAGTAGGAAGTCCTCTTGTTCGGCACCCGATCTTTGCTCTCCCGCCTTCCCAGCATTGAGCCTGTTCTCCTTCGATTCTCACCGGCGAGGACAGCGGCCATCTTTTGTCCTGTATATGCAGCGGCGGATGCAAAGGAACTAAAGGAATCCAGGGACACGACCAGATCTCTCCGGCAGTACCCAGTGGTGCTGAGATCGAGCACTGGGACCCTTGCACCCAAACGGGGCAGACGAAGCAGACGAGGCAGCAGCGGCGATACCTTGGGCCGGAGCACGCCAATGCGGGAGAGTACCTAGTCGAAAGGCAAGAGAGAGAAGAGCGGTACGAGAGAACTTCACATACCGGCTAAAAGCGGCCGAGTACGCGGCTCGGATTGCGTACGACGAAGAGCTGGCCCCTGTCCTAGTGTCGTGGAGATCGCTGAGGATAGCCGCCACGAGGAGGGCCGTGGACTCGACCAGATGCGGGCAGCCGCCGCGCTGCATCCACATGGAGACCCTCGAGACGGCGTGCTGCTGTTTGGCCTCATCCTCGGCGGTGACGGTCGGGGCCTCGGCCGGTGGCGAAGGGTAAAATTGCTGGCGGACTCTCAAAAGCTCGGCGCGATCCCTCCAGGGCGTGTGGATGTACTGGACCATTGTGGCGTACTATCCGATGTAATTGGTTATTGTTGGTGAGGGAGGTACCGATGCAGCTGAGGTGTGGAGGAGCTTGCGAAACGAGGTAGTCGACCTGCTCGCTTGGTGCTAGCTGAAAGATCTTTCAAAGCGGAAGAGCACCTTGCGCGTGCGGCTTACGAAACGGGCCTGGCATGAATTGGGATTGATACCCTGAAGAATTTGGGGAGCTACGCAGCTTCATCTTCATCGAAGGATTTGTGGGGCGTGCTACTCCGGGGTCCGTTATGCACACTTACACGGTAATATCCAGGTTTCCGGAAACTCACGAAATTCACGCATTACCCATCTGCTGATCGTACACGGGTTCCGGAGTCTTTAGCGCCTGGAATTCCAGCCTTTTGATGAGATTTCCCTTATAGGACCCATGTAAGGTGATACAGGCGAAGCTAGTAGCTTGGTAGGCGGTACCATCCGTCTTCTTGACCAACAGCTCAGCTACCCCGGATTCGCCACGTCTTTACCTTTTGGTCCTTGAATATATTGCAGTTACGGCCGTTCTAAGTGCTTGATGGGATCGTCTTCCCACATGAAACAAGCCCCGTTACTGGTCCTCGAGCTTCTTAGCCTCTGCGACCATCCTCTCGTATTCATAGAGGCCGGCCCTTTGTTAGAACCATACCATCGACGGCTCGTTTGACGGCAACGTCCACGGAGCACACCCACCACCACCGCTGCCGACGCCACGGAGCATTCCCTTTAGGATTGGTATTTTGTAAAATGCCGACGTCCGCAATCCATAACTACATTCCTTTTACTGGATTCCACCCTATGCTGCGGTGTGACTAAGGCGTGTTCTTCCTGCTCGAACTGCAACTTTCCCAATGTAACGTACGAGAACGCAAGCCAATCGCCTCGCGGTAATCGTCTCGTCCAAGCAGGTGTTAATCTGCCCCAGATCGCTGGGGTTTCTTGTCCTCTCTAAAAGTCGAGCGTAGTCATGAAACAACTGCAGGACCAGCTACCCATGGAAGCGCCGTCCGTCTTTTCGAGTCACCTACAGGCTGTGCACTGTAACTTCAGGGACGATCCTGTGCACGTAACAGCAAGGATGTTATATCGTCGAAGACGGGCTTAGGAACTGAAGAAGCTCTTCTTCCGGCGGGTAGCGGATCGGATGTCGGGAGTGTGGTCAATATGTATAGATGGCATCGAGGGGGTGACTAATTCCTGCTCAACAACTCCGTCCTGGGATTGAACGTCTGCCGCCGTCCTAACATAGTGGTGCTGAAAGGAAATATGGCATTCGTGACATCCGGCAATAGCGGCTGTGCAGAAGGAGCATTGCCTTGAAGATTTTGCGGAACTGGAGCAGGGTCGATTGGAACCTGAATCCATAAGCCGTCGGGATCTTCTAAACTCTGGGGCGGTTATACGTTTCGCTGCCGGGATGCCATCATTGCTTTGAGGAGATGCAGAGGTGACCAGATCATGAAGCAGGCCCCGCTTCAACTCCATACAGGGGGATTAAATAACCAACGAGAACAGAGACAGGCGAAGGGCCCCTACATGCAGAGCCGAAGCTGCGGGTTTTGTGGTTAGACGACTGAAAATTGGGTCAGCAGCGGTGCAATTTTTTCCCCCTTGCCTCCTCCGCTCCCTTTTTCACAACATTTAATAACCACGCGCTATTTCTTTCCGCGCAGCAAACCCATGAAGACCTGCAGTAGCCCGGCCTTCTCGGTGGACCTCTTCTTCCCAAGTACGGAAACCCACTTCGAAGCTACCTAGTGGTGGGGCAGTTACCGAGAGCACTTCATCTGGAGGGGTAGCGGGCAGGTACATGCCTTGGATGTGGAGGGGCTGCGCTGGGCGTCGGACGGAATTTACCATCCCTCCCGAAAGTGGTCACACTGACAGATCTAGGGGAGCTTAGCCCATGCAGGCGTACGAGACCAAGCCAGGACGACTCGCGGATGTGAATGGGGAAGAGAGCGAGGTTGATACGGCACAGTTGAGACAAGGATAGACCATACGCTCCCTCTTACACTTGTTTAACCTACTAGGTACCATGTACAGGTAGCGTACTTGGATACGACTGTCGATCTACCGAGAGAAGGTTTCCGCCGGCATTCGTGTTATTTCGTCATCTGTGGGACAAAGGTAAGCTGACATGGCTACCTTGTACGTAAGTAAACGAATTTCGGGATAGGGGGCGTGGTGTCTTGCCTCATCGGGTTAATAACCCAGGTCACTGTTCTTAAGTACCCCCGATAAGTGTCGGAATCGTAGCGTTTGAGAACTTCCCCATATATCCCCAACGGAGACGGCATCATTGTCTTTTCCTATGTGGCTACCAAACAACTAGCTACAGCCAAACACTGACGATCCCCTCCGTACCAAACGTAGGTACTGTAGTACGAAAGTCTGATGTGGTCTTGCCACTTTCTCGGGTAAACGCGCCCCACGATCATGAGTCCCGCTCGGACTGGACGCCGTCATGGTACGCTGGTACGTACGTACTTCTTTTTTTGCGCGTGTGGACGCACACACCCACGCACATGTGCGCAAGCGCAAGGCAAATGTCAAAGCCGACGGGGTGAGGGGAGAAAAGCGCCCAAGGAGACCATCACTGTGATGGAGGCCACTTGACGGGCTGGACGCGCTGGACGCTGGGTGTAGCCTGAAACCCCGCTTGTCCGCTACTGCGTCCCCACTATAACGGGGGCTCCGCTTTCTTGCATGTGGAACAGCTCCATGAAAGCTTGCAAGGGCTTTCCTGACAGGGATTATTTGAGCCTCTGCGCAAAAACTACCAATGACATCCCTGTCCGGCCATGCCTCGGGCAACTCCAAGTTTGTTCTACCGCGCTTCAACATTACGTAGGAGAGCCGGGGCATAGAATGGGATGTGCTTTACAGCATCACGTAGGAATCGTCCAGGATGAAGAGAGTTCGATATCCACCGTCCGCCTCGGTCATATTCACCATCGCTATTGTCACGAGCTTCCGCTCCTTGTAATTGATTTGTCAAGGCGTTTTCCCATTTTTTTAATGCCGCGGCGAGCTGGTGTCGCTGTGGGGCACCAACCATGTCCGTGGCTATCTAGTATGTTTCTATCTTTACAAATATGTTTCGTGTAGGACACATCTGAGGTCCGGATAGTCTTCATGGGCTCGCAGATGTTCTGAGGGATCTGGGATGGGGAAGGTCGACTTCGAAAGTGACCGCTCCTCATTTCCAGGACTGCTGAGCCGTCGTTGACTGTGCGGCGTCCGCCTTCGTTCGTTCCTCCTCCTCTCCGTCGGCGTCTTCACCTTCGTCTTCGTCGTCTGATGCCGGAGGCTCCCAGGCCTCCTCTAGTTTAAGTCCCTGACCTCTTCTGTATGTCGTTCCTAATAATTGCGATGTCGATGTCCGGTAGTTATCAAGTTCGGGGTCCGTCTCCGCCTTGACAGGGGGATCATAAAGACCCATTCCAACTAATATTTCGCCTTCCTCCTCCTCCGGGTCTTCGAGTGGTTCATACGGAATCTCTTCTTCCGAAGGGATGGCGGGTTGCATATCGTCGGGAGTGGGGGGAGCAGTGCAGCCACCGAACGCGTGAATATTGGATGTATCCAGGCCGAAGTAGCCATGGCCCGCTGGAGGCGGCAAAGATACGTCGGCTTCAGGACTGCCATCCGTAGAATATTGACTTGATCCGGCCTGATGTGGAGGGTCCCATGTACTCGTTGAGATGTACTGAGGCGGAGCTTGCGTTTGGGGTGGTGCCGCGAAGGGAAATGACAGCGGCGAGAATGAAGGCGATGGCGATGTGTGAGCAGAGTAGGCGGCAGGGGTAGGGGGAAGATGCTGATATCCGGCATAGACATCCGCCGGGGCGTAAGATGTTGGCAGGGGAACAACGTATTGAGAGTAGTCTGGTTGTGGGATAGGTTGATGCATCTGCATCTGCTCCCGAGGCTGTTGCAGGTGCGAGCCTGGATGCCAGCTGACTGGCCGACTGGCCCTTTTGACCGGCTCTGGGTAGCTCGAATATTGCGGTGAGGGTCCTTGAATTTGTTGTGCGAGAGCGTATTCCAGAGCCTGCTGTCGACGCCTCGTCGAGTTCCCATCATTCATCAACGTCCTCCGGCGTGCCATCATCGTCTGGGGACTACTGCTGGCACTGCTCGGCTTGACCACCCGCATAGCGTTTTGTGGTCGTTGACAGGTAGATCCGCGAGGGATGCACCGCATCGAATCTGATAGAGCCAGCTGCAGCGCAACATCATCAGGCATGAAATCCGTTGGACACATCAGAGAAGGTCCGTTCTGGACCGGGCCCCCCAAGACCGAGGGCATCATCTTGAAATGTGTGGCCAGAGGGTCAGGCGTAGTTGAAAGGGGGAGTCAGAGTCGTAAGACGTGCCGCGGAAAGCTGTCCAAGTGTAAAAAAGAGAGCCTCTTCTTGGAGCACGGTAGTAATCTGGGTGACTTTGCGATGGGGCGTATGGGTGGTTATATGTATGGGAGAGTCGGAATGAGTCTTTCAAGTCCAGCTATGGAGTCTAAGTGTGTGATAGCCTGATGGGCTCAT
This sequence comes from Monosporascus sp. GIB2, assembly GCA_004155935.1. NCBI lineage: Eukaryota > Fungi > Ascomycota > Sordariomycetes > Xylariales > Monosporascus > Monosporascus sp. GIB2. Next base: position 397,375 of record QJNV01000006.1, on the reverse strand, counting down.
CACCGATGCTATCGAACCTACGGGCGGCGAAGGCTCTATATGGAATGGCATAGGGAGGATTATATTGGGGTGGGGCCGACGAGCGATACGTATGAGAGACATTGTTCGCTTTGGCATGTGCGCGTATGCAAGTAATAAGTGCGTTTGTGTCCACGCGCTTGTATGACGGTTCATCGTTTCTGCGTCATATGGTTTCGACAGGGATATAGACAAGCGCTACCTTGTGAAGGGAGATTCTTTGTATTGACGACCGGGGACGGACAGGTTGACGACGGGTAGCATTGGCGGCGGGTGTACGTACTTACTTCAATGACTGGTGGACCACCGTAGACAAGGTGTCTTTGATCATGGGCTGTCTGAAAGGCATGTTCTAAGAGATGTGGGTAGCCCCCAGACGAACGGGTTTCGAAGTCAAAAAAAGGTTACCGATGCCAAATGCTGGAAGCGGATGGGCCTTGGCCCTCCGGTCGCTGGCCGCCTTTGCCTAGTCCATGCATAGGAGTGTGTGCAAGGGCTGGGGAGTTGTACAGTAGATGTGCGCAATTTGGTGGTTGGAGGGGCGGTGCCGGATTAGGGCAAACGACGTGTGCCTAGCCTGGCGTCGGCTAAAACATGCGCCTGATTTGCCCAACGCCACGCCGTCAGGGGCGTGTCGAGTAACCTCAGGGGTGTGAGTTTGTCGAGCTCCCCTTTCGGATGCGACCTTGAGACCCTTGGATACGTAAACGCAGCAGCTGGATGGTCTTCCGGTAGGGCCTAAGACGCATGGATGCTGCTGCTTCCTGGGGGCAGTACCATCCGTAGGGCACCCCTGGATAGTTTCCCGTCTTACCTGCTTGGTTGGCTGCGACCGGCTTAGCAAGCCCTTGCTGTACATGGCTATTCCTGACCACCCAGCAACCCCCGTTGTTAGCCTGCGCTTTCGTGACTTGTGTGGTAGGAAGGGGCAATTCCCACCCGCCTGCTAATCTCACGCCTCATGTTGTGTAGAAACGACGGCAACTTCATCGTTGTCGTCTACTACTCTTACACCGATGTCCAGCCCGTCACATCAACCATGGGTAAAGTGCAGACTCAGTAAGATACGCCGCGGAGGACAGGCTTAGCGGATCCATCATCCTCCCCATCCCCTTCCTTGGCAGCCTCCGTCTGCTGTACTGCTGTTAGCAAGCGCACATATGACCTCGGTCATGTATGCCCAGTACGTACCTGGTCAGCGGAACGGGACTTGGACAGGAGTGAGGTTTGCGTGAATCTGCAAACTTCAGGGGCCATGTATGGAAGAACGTAGTCCAACGGGTCACTCCCACGACCCTCTACCTGGTCTAAAGCTTGCTCTCCTGGTTCCTCACAGCCCAAGGCCGATCTGTGAATCTGCAACCACAAGGACATAAGTACTACGTAAAGTAAAGGTTCTGGCTTCCAGCCGCCCTTTGCTACATCCGTCCGCCACGATAAATCATTGATGCTCCGACGAGACCTTACCAGGTCCGGTCAGACCTACCGAACGAGTGCCTTAGCATTTACATGGGTGTGTCATTAAAACACTGCAGCCCCGCATGTGGACGTTGCACATTAAGATATCTCTAATGCCAGCTTGTCATCGGCCAAATATGCAATGTTTGGGGCTGGCTATACTCAGTGCTAGGTAGTGCCGAGAGAGATGGTTGGTTGCTATCGCCTTGTAAAGTGCCCTAGCAAGCATGCTATCGTCTATATCCGCTTCGTCAAGCCCAACGCATATGCTCTATGCCGCATGGCAAAGCAAAGGCAAGCAACACCTTGAGCTTGTTTTGGCTCTTTAGTAGTCCATCTAGAATCAACAAACACATGTACTAATTCCAGAAGGGAGGTAAGATTATACCAACCGAATAATCGACACTTGCTTGACTTAGTACCTAGTGTATTGTAGCTCCGCGGAGATGATTGGCTGATTTTCTGCAGCCAGCTTTTATTACTACTGAGTGCATGACGAACAGAGGGTCTTGTACAAACCTGGTACGGGGCTGCCAAACTTTGTCAAGATTTCATGCAAATTACCTATTGACTGCACTACTATGTACTATGTAGAGATTGCATAGCAGCGGGCGGTGCACTAAGCAGGTACTTGAAGGGCTCGATGGCTAGCGCCTGGGACACTGGGACTTGTAGTACACCTACGCAAGTACAACCCCCAGAGTACTCCTCGTTATCTCCACTAGCCCACTATGTAGTCAGGCACGTCTTGATCAGAAAAACTGAGACACCCGCACCCTTTATACTAACATCAGAGCCTTGACAGAATCTACAAACTTTGACGTAACTAGACTTAGAGGAATCTAACTGGATCATATAATACTCAGATATCGGGCCTTCAAATAAATATACATAGCTTTATTAAAATTGTTACGTTAACTCGTCAGGTTCCTTAAAGTTACTAGTTTAATATTAGGGTGGGACTTTCGGGTACGGGTGGGTGTGATGTTTTTTTTGATCCCGACTCGTCAGGTAAGACCACATACGATTTTGTACGGGTTGGGACATGGCCAATCGTCCTGCCGGCGCTTACCGCTAATCGTAGGTTGCCAATTATCGAATTTTTGAAGGAAACAGACCAGGTCACTTACCATAATATTTTCTATACACATATACATTCTTTAGCACGTAGTGACCCACTGGAGGTCGCAAACTAAAAATACCCCTTGGAGTCTGTAGCAATGTAGCCACATTTAAACATACACATCCAAGTCGTTGTCAGGTCCTAGGCTTCGATGGTGGGTATCTGGTGGTGATACGATCAATCCGCCGCCGCGGTGAGATCGATCCGCAGACAAATGGGCTAGATTGATACTGTACATAGGAAGGTGCAGAATCCAACCTTCTTTTAATGTTTCCCCCCTTCGGACGCACACGCAAAGAGTGGCGCCTGTACGAACGTACGCCAGCGAGAGTCGTGTCCATTGTCTCTCGTGCCCATTTGATTGAATTCCTATGCTGCAGTAAAGTGGCGCTTATTACATATCTACATCCGTGAGGGTTTTGACTTTGAGGGTGCGTGACAGCCCGCCTGGCTGAGAGAACCAGAGACGTGCCTGCATCCCTTACCCACCAGATCATGCATGCATGTACTTGTAAGCATACGGGTACGAATCATGTATTAGAGTTATTGCCGGTCCATTGGCTGGCATTGGTTGTGTCGGTAGACGCAAATTGGTTAGACACATTGCATGTGTCTCTGAACGTCGACCCAGAATTCTTGATCCCGAAGCGGCATAGGAATGAATGCAAATCATGAAATGCCCGTGACCTGACAAGCGCCTCCGAACACTCAGTCCAGCCGTATCTCAAGCCAAGCCTCGTTTTAAAGCGTTTTCCCGGACTGCTCCATCATAACTGAAACTTTGAATCCACCTCGCGACACGGCGATAATTTGTAAAAATCGCTCAGGCAGCCATGCTTTCAGTGGTGGACGCCATTCCGTAAAACTACCTACGGATATACATGGTAGCAGACAACAGGTACGTAAAGTACGTATATTAAAGTGACCCACGTAGCAAAGATCTTTCCTTGAATCTTCCAACATGCCGCTACTTTAACGAAGCAATTAACATGGTAACGTTTAGCGCCATAGCTAGTTAAGTTCCTACGAATATCGTGTATTTTCACAGTTGCTGCCGTAAGTGGTTAATATTGCAGTCCCGGGGAAATTGTATCGGATATACATAAGCCACCGTTTTCCGGGTCGAGTTTTGTCGCTCATAAGAGGACGAAGCGTAACAGAACTGTTACATTATGTCTATTCTGTATGACAACTTACATCGACCTCCATCGGATCGGGTGGAGCCATTCAGAAAATACCCTACGTGTTGTAGCTTATACATTCATATGCTGAGTGGCAGCGGTTATAGAGTTAATGCACCTTCAGACATCGGAATTTCATTGCATGGGTTCGGAAAAGTACACTTCACTCAATGTTCCTTAGAACTTTTATAACGGCATGGCGAAACCTTTGAGAAAGTACGCAATATCTTCGATAAGCATTCCAAGCCTAGTTGTATGTGGCGGTGGCGCCGTGTTAGCCTTTACATACAACCCCAAGGGGTATTCTTAGTTATCTGAACCGTGTCCACTATAGCGCCGGTTAGCTTCCCTTATAAATCTTTACGGGAATAAACAAGATCTGACGGGTTTTGCCAGAGCTTGCCGCTATTAAAAGGGGACAGCGATCGATCTAGGCGGAAGTGGCCAATGTATCTTCCATACAATTTCCGTAGGAGCCGTCTTTTGCCTTATACGGCATATGGTGGGCCAGTTGGGGTACCTAGCAAAAATACCCCCGGGGAGTTGTAGTAATGTTCTTTGACCCTTTTACATACTACCTTTGGAACATGAGAAGAGGTCATCACCTCCGTCCTCCGTCCCTTATTAGTAGTAAACTAGGTAGGGTCCTTACTTGTCTCCGCAATTCGCGCCCCCTGAGAGCGAGACCTTGTGTACGCAGTACTGTACTATGTAGCTTGCCCAGATCTCTCCCAGATGGGTACTACTGTATTGCGTTGGTATACTGCTTGGCAAGTCGACCCCGAAGTAATGACACACTCAGCCCGGCCATACCATAGTGGGGTATGCCAATTGTTTTTGGCACGGACTTGCTTGGTTAACAATCCGAATATGTACATTGCTATTGTTGCTGCATCACTCGCTAAGTGTGTTGACCTATCTCTTTTTAAGGAGCACGGTTCCATGCCATTCGAGGCGCTTGGGGCCCCCGTTTACTAGGTAGGTAATACTATAGATACCTACTCGTGGAGGCGGGCTCAGTGGAACCAGGGCTGACAGGACTCGCTTCAGCACCCATACATATATTGTGCACCTCGCGAGACAAAGATCGGATATACTACATACTTACGTACTACGAACAGTCACCCCAAGCGCCCCATGCTTTGTTCTGAAAGGGTAACATGTGCCACGTACTAACCACACCATCCATATCCCCCGAAACCCACAATTGAGGCTCATTGGGATATGGCTGAGGAAAGTCTCTGCCTAATAAGGCGCTGGCGCGGACGCGAAGGGTCTTTTGATGAGAACTCGCGGATTTGCCTCGCTTAATTTGGAGGTATACGAATTATGGCCATCCCAATGGATCGTGATGAGACCCGTAGTTACAAAGTCCTGCTTGTGTCTTCCGGCTCACCACGTCGATCTTAGATTGTAGAAACTTACTTCCTTCGGCGCCATGTGTCCTAGACAGAAGGTATTACATATGTCTGAAACCAAAACCTTCTGCATGTCAGCGGCTTCTTACCCATGTATACGGTATCTCCCTACCCAGGGAGGCCGGGCAGTAGAACCCGAACTGGTTGCCTGGTTGTCTAGGTTAAGGGCTTGCCGATACAAGGGTGGCAGGTTGATAATAGAATGCCCCTTTTTTGAGGGAGGGGAAAGTCCCGTTAATTTTTGCCAAGTCCCTCGTCTTTCCAATGAGAGACTAGGGAATTCTCTAGAAGATTTCCATTATTACAGATCAATCTGATATCAATCAATCCTTGCCCTCGCTAGCCAACTTATTTAAAGTTCCGCTCAATGTACATTCAAGGCTGCGGTTCCACGAAGTACATAGCTTTGCAGGGTCCTCAGATCACAGTCCATACTACCGCGGATGCATGCCTACAAGTGAGCCAACCAAAAATATATATCCTGGTCCGTTTTCAACGGCGCTTTTCCGATCCCTGATGAGACTCTCCATACTTACACTAAGGAAGTAGGAGTATCTTCCCAACGGCACCGAATTGTAGGATCCGGAGAACGTAACAATCAGGATCCGCTGTGCAGCGATTCTCAAAATTACATAGCGCGGTACCGGTATCAACCGCATGTGCTGGATCGCTGCAATGACTTCCAGCAAGCGAGCGGTTTTACGGATATGTACAAAGCCACCAAGCGCTGTCAACCACTCAACCTTCCAATTGCTGACTGCCAATAAAGGGACCTTTGGGCTACTAGGTACTACAAGCTAAATATCAGTAGCCATCGTTCTGCATCACTAGAAAGCGTGTGGTCCAACTCCATGGACGGGCCCATAGGCCTTCGGCTTGCATACGAATGTTCGTCTTCTCACCACCCTGTCTGCTAGAACCTGTGAGTGGCTTGGTAAATACTATTCAGACATGTATCCATTCTTGTAAGTGGATGACACCCACGCCCGCAGGCTTTGCTTCTGCCCGAGATCCACAAGCCACAGGCGGCGAATGGAGACATACGTCTGGGCTGAGTAGTGCGCTCCAACCTTGAATGTTGGTACAAGAACTATATTCCTCTCACCGATCCAAGCTGTGGCCCGCACAGGTAGTGCCATACATACGCGCCTATGCAGATATATGCTGACGAGAGGAGGTGGTAGTGCTAGAGAGGCACACCTGCCGGGCTTCCATGTACAACCAGTTGAACAACTTGTCAACCGTGTCATTTATAACACGCATATCATTATCACGGCAAGTGTCGGCAATGTACTGCCTCGGTCAAGACAGATCCATTTCCATGCCCATGCCACCTCTCCTTACGTAGTAGTAACGAAAATGAAGGACCCTACACCTCTGCAGTAGTGAGCAGCCGTTTTGGACCTGTGGTCAGGTCCTTCACCTATCAGCCAATCGCAAGTTTTCGCCTCTTAGAAAGTCAGAACCCGGGCGCATTGCGGTCGGTGGTCAGGCGCTACCATACCCGGACTGCTTTGAAGGCAGGGGAGAGGATTATTATTGTACATTTTTCCAAGCCCTTCCGAGATCATCGGTGGTCTGCCTGCGTCAACAGTCGCCGCCTCAGATACATGCATGGCAACCCACACGAAGATTGATTTACCATACCAGAACCGGCTAATCGTACTCTTGGCCGGTATTCGGGAATTCGGCTATACATTATGTACATGATAACAATTGGGTATCGGAGCCTGCCAACCTTGGAGTTCTAACCTTGGGTACTTTCGTCAGCCGCTCCTCCGGCTTGTACATCTCGGCCCCAGTCGATTGATCATCGCTCGGTCTCGGGGGAGCATAAACAGTAAGCCGACTCCTACTGTAACCGTTACAATCGTGGGTGCAGGGAGTTCGGCCGTGAAATGGCTTTATCACCGTATGAGTGGCTCGATTACCCTTGAAGCCCGGGCATTGCTGACGCCCTTAGGGGAAACCCAAACCACGCTTCACGCATGGGGCCATCAATGAAGTTAGAGATGGAGCGTCTATCACCCTGATACCAACCCTATTAGCAATGCGCTCTGTTAAAGGCCTTTTCAGCGGGGTTTACTCAATAGTTGCGAATAGTCACAATGACCCATCTTCAGTAGCTGCCTTCCTTCCTCGCCTTTTGTGGGCAAGCTAATGAGTCAGCCGTGACTGTAGATCTCCTTGATGACATTGGTAGATAAAGATGCAATGCTGCTCCCTGTCCTGCGATGCTCCCTTCGCGTCAGCGTAGCTCCTCCTAGCGGCTGCTAATCAACAGGAATCTCGTCCGAGGAATCTTGGGAGGTGCCTCTAACTTGTCTTCGTAAGGTCGCCTGCAATCTCCCCCAGGTGGCATGAGAGCACAGCCATAACTGGAGCGGTTACAGCGCTAACCTAAATTGGATATGCGTTCCACGAAGTCCCAGTTCGAATACTTCGTTTCGTTACGGAAAGCCCATCTACAAAAGTGCACAGATCACAATTGTACTTGCCAGTTATGGTTGTGCTCTTATGCCACCTCGGGGGATACACCCACGGAGCACCCAATACGAGTACTCAGTAAGCGCGCTCTACAAGTCCAAGGAACCTTTTCGAGGGCTACAATAGGTTGTACAATGAATAGCTCCGGCGCGCCCACACCACACGATTATAGTAGTAAATGTCACCTCGATCAAGATTTAGAAGCACATATCATCGCCGGAGCAGAGTGTGACAGCAACTGAAAAAGAGACCAACAACCTGGGCAGAGACCATCCTTCTCCGCTGCCGCACCACGTCTCAGCTGTCCTCGACCACTCACCACACTCCTCTTTCTTCGTAGTTCCCAGTCTCACCGCTCCTTACGCCTTGTATACGTGGAGCTCGTAGCTTGATTGATGGTTTAAGGGAAGGCCCCTTACTACGGACGTAGGTAGCTATTACTGTGTATGTGCGGATGTAGAGATTGGTAAAATTTCCAAGGAGAAAAGCCACATGCATTTCCCCTTCGATGCTCTTCTCCCGCGTCTCGGCCAGTCCATGAGGACCACACTCCCTCTCCTCCATAGACCCGGACTTGGACCCTCTCCCCCCATGTTGCCAAGGTTACATACGATGAGATTACGGGTCATCCACTCCTCGTAAGATCACGTGTTTGTCGCCCACACATGAATGCGGGCAAGGCCAGAATCGAGAGCAAGGGGAGGTAACGGCGCTGTCCATCGTGCCGCCCGATGGATGAAACATTCATACGGCTGTGCGCCAACACGACCAAACTAATAACTGCCTAACCCCCTCCCTATTCTGCTAGCCAGTCAATCCTGGAAGTTCGAGCATCTCGCCAGTCGGGTTCCTTGTGCTCAGTCGCCCACCCACCCCCTCAATCTATTCAATCTATCACTTACATGTGCCTGGACGGCGCCAGATCCCGCAGTCCCTCCTGTTGCACCTTGGACGTAGCAAGCTGCACCGCAAACCTGACATTGGTCTCCATGTCCCAATCCTGCTGGTGGCACAGCAGACCAAAGAGCACCCCGGCGATGAAGGTGTCCCCAGCCCCTACCGTACTATCCCAGGGATGTTCGTTAGTTGACTCTGCTATTGTCACGAGGCTCCCACCACCGGCGCTTGGCTGCCTCTCCGTTGCGTTCCCACCAGCAGCGGTCTAACAAGACAAAACTTACTCTATGACACGGATTGCCTGTCCCGGTACCGTCGCCGGACAAGACACCGCGTTTCCGCTTGCAGGCGATAGACTTGATGCCCCTTCAGAGCCCCACGTGCACAGGAGATGGTGCCTGCAACCGAAAATACTTCAGCGCATGCTGTCCTGCATCGGTCAGCCGGAGGGATGGTCTCATGCAACTTACGCCCGGCGTGCAACGCCAGATTGGGCCCGTAGGCATTGCTGCGCGTTCTGGTATCCTTTGCTCTGCGCGGCCGCGCAAACAGTTAACGTGTGGTTCGTTTCCCGACTCCTCCACCTAATCAGCAGCCATCACACCTGGATTCAAACACATACTTCAGCCCAGCCCCGCGAATAGAAGACGACGTCTGCTTCTGCGGCCAGCTGCTCTAGCCCCTCGCGGCCCGGTTTTTCGACCTCGACGCTTATCTTCGCATTAGGGACTGATCTTCTCAAATAGCTCATGCATCGTAACGTCGTCACCGGAATCCGGCCCTGCCGTCGGGTCGTAAGTCCCGGTCAGCTGTGTAGTATAGGCAACCCCGGTGGTTAATATCGGCGTACCTCGAAGTGGAACCATGAATCGTCACCGACGTCGCTTACCGCCTCGACGAACTCATCGAGCGTCATCTCTGCGAGGTTGTTATAGTTGACGAGGGTACGACTCCCTGTACTTTCGCTCCTTATGATGTAACTGCTGGCCGGGTTATCCTCGGCGCGGTAGATACACTTCGTAAGGTCTACCAGAGCGTCCGGCCCGAAAGACTCGATGATCCTACGGGTCGCTGGCGATCCTGCGGCAGGCAGGCACGATATCAGGTACGGCGTGATGGCCTGCCCACGCTGCTCCTGCTGCTGCTGCTGCTGCTCCTTTCGAAGCAACTGCTGAAGGACTTCGAGGGTGTTGGGACAGTTTCCCCCGCGCCTGACCTGTAAACTCGTAGCACGCAACTTGGCATCCTCTTCCGGATAGTGTGGCACACTATGTACAGTCGAGTCAGATCGGATTCGACTTGGGAGACGACTCGACTTGCCTCAGAATCGTGTCCACGTAGCAAGCCCCAACACAGACGAGCTTCATGTTATCCGACAGGTGGCGAAGTTTCGAAATTCACCAGGGTAAGACAGTCGCTGTATCACTTGTCCGTCGCAAACGCACCAGGCTGCCAGACTGGCCGGGGGGAGTATTACACATCTAGCTTCCCATATGGGATCTTATATTCAAGAGCTATCGCCAGGAAATGACTAAATAGCTCTGAGGTGCAAATCCCGCTACCTGGGTTAATCGATAAGAAACACACCGTGGGGTATCAACTGGCCGTAACTTTGCCCGCCGCAACACGAAGCCATCTACGTATAGCCCAGTCAACGACTTCAGATAATTAGAATGGAGACCCGGACGCTCGGAATCCCGCAACCTTTAATCCCCATGCGTGAGCGGGCGCCGAGGGACGATCGCCTTGACCGTAATCAAGTAACTCTACAGGTCTTCCTATTCCCAAGTACCCATACTGTACTACCCGGACAAAGCGTTTAATCCCAAATTAATAAGATATATACATATCTCAGTCTTCTCCCCGCATAGCTCATCGGGAAGTGAACGTGCCTGTGCCCGAACCACGAACCTCATGGTGGCTCCGTCCCCATCTCCATGCCGTTCCCGATGATCCCCGTGACAAAGGTGGGTTTGAATTATGCGCAACTCGCAGCTCAAACCGGACAGGACTATCATCCCGCGCTCGGTTCGGCCCTGTGAAGTCGAGGTCAGCAGAGCTAGAACCATCCCAGGTTGGTTCTCTTCTGAAGCGCCCGAGTGTGTGCCGTGCGGCGGCCAGGAATCCGGCCTGCTATGCTACACACGAGCCCAAGGTCGGGAGAAGGCTGCTATGCGGTAACCGTTCCACCCTCGCGGCCGGAGGCCCTGCGCAAACATGCGAGCGAGCCACCACCCTCGACGGGTCTCGGGTCGCGGCGGTAGCCAACCAGCATCAGCCGCAGGACAGAACTACAAGCCCCGGTATAATTACCCGCCGGGAAAGGCGACGGCGACGAAGCGGAATGGCTCGATGGGGTCTGGTTCTCTCCGCGGGTTCGGGCTGAGCCCCGTAGGGCAGGTGCGAGTCCGTTGCTGTCCCCCGTCGGGATCACGATACGCCCGCCCCGCCTCGACTCTCCCAAGGCGACGTCCCAGATCGACCGCCTTATCCGGCGGGCTGCCGCCCTTTCCGAAAATTGCGCCAGCTCCAACCTACGCGCCGGGGCCGCCACCCGCGACAGGCCCGTCGAACGGGGCGAGGCGGGGAAAGGAGGGACTGTTCGTATAGCCCGATCATCGGCTGCTCCGGGGCGGCGTGTTGGATGGATCGAGGGGCCCGCCGCGGAACCCGGCATAATGCCCGCCCAAGGGGTGGGTGCGTTCTACCGGCTGTCCCGTAACCTGCCGCACAGTTGGCTCGTCTGGCCGGCGGCCTCGGCGTGCTGTTGGATGCCGTGGCCTCGCGACATGGGAGGTCGAGATGCCTCTCGGACAACCCCGTGAGCGGCCAGAGAGTGGGGCGGGAGGGGGGCGGGAATCACTCTTCGTGGTACTGCTTATATGACGATTGGCGAGAAGCTGTAAGGTATTCAGAAAACATCCGGTGGCGTAAGGGGGACTGACTATCCGCCACACGGCTCTGGCGCAGCCATGCTAGATCAAAAGTAAGGAGGAGCCTTAAGACGTAGTTAAGTAGGAAGTAGACCATACGTTCAGCCGACCGAGGAGGAGCAGAAGGAGTGCAATATGCTCGTTGATAGATCTTCGAAGGGGGCGTGTCCCGGCTTCCGAGACATATACGTTAACCCCGACAGAAAACGAAAGGGGACGATGAGAGGAAAGGGGAGTCTGCAGCCATCTCGATCGTAACCACCCGCACGGCTGCTAATGCTCGATGCTTTTCCGTCGGAAAGGCTGGGCCGTATGTAGCCCGATCTCGAACCATGCCTGCCCTTCCAAGCGACGAATCCTTAGGGGTCCAGACGACAGTGAGACGCGAAGTGATGCGAGGCCAAAGAGAGTATCAATATTTACGGGTTTAATGAATATATACATGTAAAATAGCCCCAAGAGCAACATCCCGCCGATAGCCAGCGGGCGTCCAGCCTGGTCCGAGCTAGCATAATCTATCATGACAACCGATCATACACATCCCCCAATGCTCCAGGCTATATGCCGTACAGAGCGCAAAAGCTGATTTTGAAGATGATGACGAGCCAGACATCACCACTCCTCCCTGCTACGACTTCCCGGCCGTCGCCATCTGCAGGCTGACCTCCCAGCGCAGGCTGCCTCCCCTGCCGTACCCCTCCCCCAGGCGGTTCTGGATAAGGTTCGAGATGCGCGTGCGGAGGCGGCTGAGGGCGGCGTCGTCGCAGCCCCGGGCGACGGAGAGCTTGAGGTTCGCCATGCAGAGCCCGTAGTGCACCTGCCAGAACTGGGCCTCGTCGACGCGCTCGACGCTGGGCTCCGACTCGATCTCCCGGATCACGTCCGCGACGCTCACGTCCTGCTGCTGGTGGCCGCTGCTGCTGTTGTTGCTGTTCTTTCCCGGGCCCGAGCCCGGCCGCCCTCCGTAGCTCATTATCAGCATGAGCCCCTGCGCGACGGCGAGCCGCAGGCCGAGCCCGAACATGGCCACCGCCACCGCGGCGCAGACGGCGCTATCGAGGAGCGTGCCGACGGGGACCGAGAGCAGGGGGAGCATCACCATGAGGGACGAGGTCGAGAGGGTCATGAAGTGGAAGGGGTTCGAGAGGATGCTGGGCAGGCTCGCGAGGTAGCTGACGCGCATGATCTTGCTGATCCTGGCGTGGTTTCTCAGGCCGTACGCGCTCACCAGCGTCGCGGCTATGGCGGCCAGGCTCGCCATATCGAGGCCGCCGGGCTGGACCCTGGCGCCGTGACCGGCGTGGGGATCCGGGTGGTGTGCGGCATGGCCGCCCCTGTCCTCCAGAAGATGCTTCACGGTGTGGCTGACCAGGTCGAAACCGCCGAATATGAGGAAGATGCTCATGGCGAAGCCGGCGAGGACCTCGGCGCGCTCCAGCCCGAAAGGATGGCGGATGCTGCTTCGCTTCCAGACCTCGAAGTTGCACAAGACCTCGACGACGACGCAGATCAGGGCCGAGCCGACGTCGAACAGGATCAGGTGCGAGAGGGCGGTCATGGCGAGAGAGCCGTGGGCGGAGAGCAGGACCGAGCCGGCGACCAGGAGGTGGCATATACACCAATAGAGCCGGCGGCGCTGATCGGTAGACATGGACTTCCACGCCTCCTTCGCGGTCGGTATGGGGAGATCGCGGGGCAGGGCCAGCGGGGGCCGCGGAGGCGGCTCCTGAAAGATCTGATGCTGCGCGCTGATGCTGGAGTGCTTGTACTTGTGGCCCCGGCGCTGGCCGACGTTGGGCTTCACGGGACCGGTGGATATGACCTGGGTCTGGAAGTTGAAGGGGTTCGGCACCGCGGCGGCATCGTTCGCGGCGGCGCCCTCGGGGTCGAGGGGACTAAGGCGGCCCGGCGAACCCGACGCCATCCTCGGAGACAAGAGGTTGGACTGGAAGGTTGGAACGACGGGCGAAAGGCGATCCGGGTCGTAGAGAGGCTCGTCAATGCTCTGGCTCTGCCGTCGCGACGGGTGGGAGTCGTATCGGTCGTTATCTGGCCCGTGCAGCAACGAGGGTCCTGACGGTGACGGCTGGGGGCAGCGGTTATCGATATATCCGTCGTTGCCGTCGTCTTCCGGCGTCCGAATGGAGGGGATAATGGCAATGGGCGGTGGACGACTAGCTGGAACGGGAGCCATGGGGCCCCCCTTCCCCTCTAAGACTAAATCAAAGAAAGACAAAGCACGTAGCCAAGTTGCAATGCAAGTCAATTATGATTGTGCCTTCAGTGGTAAAACTACACAATACACAATACATTGAGCGAATCTAGATGTGTGGATGGATGTACTTCGTACCTTGGAAGTGGATGCGCTCAATGGACTGAAATTCAGATTCCAGGTGTCGTTCCTGACGCTTATCCCTTTTGAGATCCCTAATACGATGGAACATCGCATTTTGTCATGTACTGTAGGTAATTGCGTATACATAGTAGCAGATGGTTAGGTAGACATGGTAGACCAGGTGTCAGTTCTCCATATACAACAAAGGTCAGCCTTCTTCTTTCGCTCCCAAGTTATTTCGTACGAGCTGTTCAATACGGCGTAACACACGAATAAAAAGTGCTCAATGCATATGACGTATTGACAGCAGAGAGGGCCAATGGAATACTGTATTTAGACAACTTACAACTGAAGATACTCGGTACCTCAGCTAGTCACATAGGCTCGTAGGTATGGTATGTATGTATGACTTGTCACTCAGAGACTGAACGTACCGGTACTCGGTAGTCTCGCAAGCGATACATACATAGGTGCATACTCACATACATGCATATCTACACCTACATCTACATCTACATACGCAGTTTTCAGGAATTGGAGCTTATTGGTCGTGCTTTTTCGACCTTCACGATTAACGGGAGCTCCTCCGCGCGTCTAGACGGCAATTGGTGTTTTAACAGCAGTTGGCGGGAACGGGAAAGCACCAAATAAGTCGAATTAAACTTCGCCATCTTCCAGCCCCAAAGTTTTATGCTTCCTCTTGCCTATCCGACACCGTCAGCATGGGCATATTACGTCTTCCCCCCTTGACATGAACATGATCTTCCGCAAACCACCCGCCGCGTCGCCTATGCAATAATGCCCGCCGGTCAACACACATAGCAGTAATGGAAAACCTGCCACCAGCCCAACATGGCCAGAGTAGCCATCATGCCACTGCCCTCCCCGAGGTCCGCGAACGCAAGAGAAGCGGCTCCGGAGGGGGCATCCTCTCCAAGTTCCCCTTCATGCGCACTTCCGAGAGCAGATCCAACCTCAAGGAGTCGCGCCTCGCCAACGCCCCCGACGCCGACGACGCCTCTCCCGTGAGCAGGCCCCAGCGCTCCCTCTCCGCCGCCTTGGCCCAGCAGCAGAAGACCCGCAAGCGTAAGGGCTCCCTGCGGAAGGTCGCCCTGCTCGGTCGCGGAGCCGCCCGCGAGAAGCGGGAGCCGAAGCCGCTGGCCATCGACGCCGCCGCCGCCGTGCAAAACGCCCTCGAGCCCGTCGCCCAGCTCTTGGGGAATCCGGTCCTCGGTGCCGAGGAGAGGAGGGACGAGGGTCACGGTCTCGGAATATCCGGCATCGATGTCACGCCCCGCCCGTCGATGGACGGCTATGCGCGCCGCGCCGAGCTGCCCGTCCTCTCTCCCCCCGAACCGGAATCCAAGTCGCCGGACACGAGCCCTACTATATCCTACACCTCCACCACGGACGAGGAGGACCTCCTCTCTATCCGCCCCCACGGGCCGTCCCAGCGGAAGCTCTCGCCGCTATCCTCTACTCAACAAGAATCCTACTTCCACCAGAACCGCTCCTCCTCGACCTTCTCCCTGCAGCGCCGGCGCCCCGCGAAACACGCGAAGTCCCCGCTATCCCTTCAGGGCCTGACGGCCAGCCCCATCCCCGCGCCGGACGAGGACCACGACTACAGCGAGACCGAGTGGTGGGGGTGGATCATACTGGCCGTCACGTGGTTCGTCTTCGTCGTGGGCATCGGGTCCTGCCTCAACGTCTGGAGCTGGGCCTGGGACGTGGGCGCGACGCCCTACGCACCGCCCGAGTTCGAGGACGACCCCACGCTGCCCATCGTTGGCTACTACCCCGCCCTGATCATCTTGACGTGTATCATGGCCTGGGTCTGGGTCGTGGTCGCCTGGATCGGGATGAAGTACTTTAGACATGCTAAGATCAGTGGCGACTGAGCTTGTGTGCTTTATTACACATCGATTCGTATATACCCGTCCAGACATCCATGTGTCCGGTCTCTATGAGGCCTCAAGACGTTGGCTCTAATGATGGTGCTTCGCTTCCGATGTGAGCTTGTAGCCTTGATTATTCACTAGTTTAAACCCTTTAGGTGGCTCGTCTCTTAATATCTATGCCGGGTCATCAAACATTTCTCGTCGACTGAAATCTGCACTCGGGCTGGGTTTCGGGGTCATTGGTCACGCTCAGGAAATGATATTCGTGGAGTTAGGTTTTGGAAGCATGGTCAGGTATAGAAAAAGAGCGGCAGTCGTGAATAGTGCCATCATGGGGGCGAATTCATATTGGTACTTCGAACTCGTAATCTGATACCCTATCTTCTTCACCGGAGCAGATTCGCTTGGTCATTGAATACAATGCGGTTACGGTTCCGGGAGCATTGTATTATGAAGTTGTAAATAGTTGACGCCTCTGCTCAACAACCTCCTGTGAAGTCTTTACGCTTCAGTCCCAAAGGGGCTGAGGAGGGCCGTTTGAAAATCTGGCATCTGAATTGACGAGAGCCGCCGGATCGCTCTGATGCCCTTTTCGCTTACGTCCTTCTTCATCTCCTTACCCTCATCGGTAAGTCGATCTTCATCGTAACCGGCGACGATCTGAAGGGTAATCGTCAACTGACTGTGCGTAGTGCCGGTTCGTTTACCAGGCAGGACCTTATTACCGTAGCAGTCCGCCACGCGCTCAGCATGCGGCTCAGGCTGTGGGGTTCCTTCGGGTCTTCTACATCACCGAAACCCATCGACATGAGCTCTTCAAACAGATTCCACTCTTCGCCGTCTTCGGACCCGTCGCTTTCGATCTGTGCGAGCGGCCCAGAGAGCAAGCAGTACCCAAAATGCGGCACGCCCCCGGCCTCCGTCGGCCGGTAAGATCAGGACCCAGCCTTGTTGTGTAGGAGGTCACTGAAGGCGGGGTCTAGAGGCTCGCGCTGGACGCCGTCCCGCTGCGCTATTAGTCGATCCATCGAGGCCATCCATTCTAGCACTGGCCTCTCGGCACCGCCGTCCAACATGTGGTTGCCGTCGCGGACGGATGAGCCCTTCACGCCCCCTGAGGGCGATCGTACATCTAGTAACGCGTTGCAGACGGTTGAGATACTCGACCTTTGAGAAGTCGGCCAGCTTCTCGAGACGTTCTATGTGGTTGAAGTCTCTTGCAGCAATAACTTTCCCGCCTTGCCAGCTGGAGAGTATTCTCGTCTTACCCGCAGTCATGCACAGGCTGCACATACCTGGATACACGGAGATCCCGTAGCCGCCTCCGTCGACATTCTGGCCGCAGGTGACGAACTGGCAACCCGACCCTCTTTTGCGACGAGCTAGGTGCAAGTTCGGCGAAGAATTGGACGGTGTTGTGGTGGGGGGATGTGGTTGAGGTCCGAGTGCTTGTCCATGCCCATGTGGTTGCTGAGAGCAAGTCTGGAGCGCTCGATACAGCCCGCCTCGGTATATCCGGGGAGTGAGTGTCCCATGAAGAGTTCTTCCATTTCCCGCGCGAGTTGCCGCTGTCGTTCAAGTTGGGCAGCTTGGTCGTCAGACTCCAAGTTACCGATGTAATTCTTCCGCTTTCGGGGGACATTTTAGACTGTAACGGTTCCGATGACAATCCCCCCGGGGATCGAGGTTTGGAAAGGAGGAACGGAAAGGGAAAGTCAAGGACTTGGTCCGCAGGATGCGGAAGAGGATTCGGAGACTTGCATTTCCGAACCCTTTCGTATGGGACCTGTATACCTTAAAAGACTGGCCGGTCTTGTTGGTTGGGCCTATCGGTGGCGCGGCAGTGCTACCTGCTAAAACGAAAAGGTCGGCAGGCGTTCGGCCCGTATCACAGTCGGAGGAGGGTTGGCTCTATATCCAGCTGACCGAGGTCAGGCTCGCCGAGTGGCCGTTAGGAAGAACTAGCACTGAGGATCATGTGTCAGCTAGTGTCTTATACGCGGCAGCTATTTTCCTGTACACCTTTCCCCGGCGCGTTCTGCACTCGAGGCTTCGGAGCGGATCTCTGGCTACCGGTGCGTCTTCGCGATATAGGTAGGAGCGGGATAAGAATCTTTGAGCCTATCCGTCACGTCCATGGCGCGCCTTACCGGGCGGTCGAAGGAAGATACGGAGTTTGAGGAGAAACGGGCGGGTGCGCATAACCCATACAGCTACTTTGTAGGTGAGGCTGTTAACTCCCCAGGGGGGTTGAGTAAGTAAAGGATGCCCCTTTCTAGGGGAGAAGTGTTTCGTGGACTAGAGATTAGCATTGCACCTAGGCAGTTAAGCGACGAATGATAGACGATGGGTGGGATGGTTCAAACGCACTCCGGTTGGTGTGAACCTACCTAACTGCCTCTCCTCTGGAAAGGGGGTAATAACGTCATATGATAGTCGCGGCTAGGGACTTGCGTGGGTCTATATGCTAGTTGTAGCAAGCTGCCCTGCTATTGGCATCTGTTTAAGCTACCCACCCGGTCTCAAGACGGGCTGGGAGGTCTTGGGCAGATATGGTTTCCCTGCGACGTACCATAGAACTACCCGAATTGCCTAGGGGGCGCTGGGGGATGGTGACGCATCGCATAAAAGCTTACCTATGTGGTTATCGAAGACTGCAATGTCAATCTACATGCAGTAATAACGGCGGGTGAGGCTTCGGATCGGATCCCATGGCCTGAACCCGTCGCTCCGTGGCCAGCCAGAACACCACCAATCTCGGAAAGGGGCAATCGACTCCATACTTCTCATCCATAGTTTCAAGAAAGATACCAGGTGGTTAGGTACGAGAGCTCCACGTTCAGCACATGCGTGGTACTGTTTTGTTTCGAAGAAGGCCGCCGGTATTTGAGGAGACACTCGTCGTTCAGAGGTGAAGGATGTTACCTACAAGCTAGTACGGAGTATAGGAGGCATCGCAGCCGACTTGCCTCTGGTCCCCGCCTGGAGTGGCCGGGATAGGTCTATGTTAGGAAAACTACTACTCTGTGAGGATATTGGCTAGAAATAGCAATACCATGTGCGGCTAGGTATAGCAAGTAGACGTATGCTCGCGTTATGGCAATGCTGCCCATCAGAAACGTCAGGGTATGTAGTCTTTGAGAATACCCCGGGCGTTCCAAGGGCTGGCAAATTTTATCTCGTCATGTTACTCCCTACCAATGTTTCCGGACTCGGGATCCAGAGGTCTGTCCTTGGGATAGAGCCGAGCGAGCTAGACCTCAGGGTTTTTTTTAGGAGAAGATACTCTGGACCAGATGAGGGGCATCCACGAATCCCCGCCGGACGAGCGGTTACGGGGTCTTCCAGTGGCAGTACGCCACGACCTGCTCCACGAGTGCCGAGGGTCAAATCTCCGGCTCTTGCGGCGTTCTAATTGAAGGAGAGACGAATTTCGTGGCGCCCCTAAAGGCATAGATGCATCCCAGTGATTCTATACGCGACAGTACCGGCACCGTGTAGCCTGTTATAGCGCTTGATCCCGAGGCTCGGTTCCGTTCAGTCGCGATGGGGCGCTTGTCGTGGACTCTTGGATAACCTTGCGGGTTCCGAGGGGCTTGGAGAAGTAGCCCGGAAGTGTCATGCTTAGCCTATGAAGGCCGCGGAATGTCGACGGCGTTGTTAGCCTTGTAGACCCCTCAGTTCGCATATGGCATGGATTCTTAGCTAACGTGGCCGGCGATGAAGCCGCTGATGTGTCAGCTGAAGTTGTTTTCTTCTTATACTCCCTCGTTGTGGGATTCTACAGTTCGTAGTAGTATCTGCCTTAGAGGAGGCTTTACTTCGTTTACTGCGATTACGCACTTAGATTGGGCTTTGTTGCGCCGACTCTTTCGTTACGGGTTAGCTAACCGCGGATTAAGATGCCAGTGAGGTGAGCTCGTTGCTGCTGGTTCATACCGCAGTTTCATCGCCGGCCCAAAGGCACGGGTATATGATAGCAAAGGACTGGTATACTATTCTCGCCACTGCTTCGCCATATACAAGACGTGCGGACATCTTCACGGTACATCTATAAAAGACGGACAACCTTTTCAAGAAGGAAAGTAACACAAGTGCAGGCGTCTCAATGACCGTGTTGTATCCACCGAAGGGGAACTGTAATGAATGAGCCCGAGAGGTCGCCCAGTTGCCCCTTAACGCCCTTTTCCTTCGCATTTTCGTAGCTCATCCGTTCGACCATGCATATCCACGTATTTTATTTTAATACCCCGCAGCTTCAGCCTCCGCATTCGTGCTGCGTCTAAGACTCACATGGGGAACGAAGTCTCGTTCAGCCGTATGGCGGAAATCGTAGACGAGATGGTAGATAGGGTAGGCTACCTGAATCTTTCATCCCATATAGGTGTTATGATCACCAGAGTGCGCCATTTTGGATATAATGTCGGCGTCGTAGACCGTTTATTCATTATCACAGAGATCTGCCGTCAATGCAAGTGGATTCAGGGGGTCTCTCCCTTTTTTTTTACAATCGAGTGAGATCGGTACGCTCACTGCTCCAAGATACCTATTACAGCTAGCGAAGTTCTATAGCCAACGTAACTGTTTCTGTGTACTTTGCATAGCAGTTAGCTCTCACCACATCCAGTGTCCCAGAGCCATAGGCTACCGTAGCTGCAGATGGTGGCCAAGGGGATGGGCGGTGACGGATGGGTATTTAGGTATAGGCAACGAAGACGACCAATACCATTGCAGAAAGAAAAGCCTCCGCGGGCCCCAATGCGCGTGAGAAGCTCTTCAGGGGTAGGAGAAGCAAGGCTTGACTGACCGAAGCGTTGCCGCCTTATAATTTAGAGGACTAGGATTCATATTGAGACCTGAACGGACTCACGGTCGTCTTTCGCATTCTTAACTCCTCGTCGCCAGTTAGTCTTATCCATCATATACGACTTATGGATAGAACCGCAGGATGGTCTGCTGCATTATATTTAGTCAGATATCGCAGACCCGAGCTCGTGGCAGCGCACTAGCTTCAGGCTTGAACAAGCAGGATATCTCAGCTTGAGCTCTCTAGCGAAGCTGAGAGTTGCTCGATATTGGAGTGGCATCCTGCTGCCCTGACCTCTCTGCAGATGCTGGTGGCTGGTGGCCAAGCTCTTATGGAGGAGAGACAAGACACAGTTGTCAGCAGGTGGCTGGCTCATTCATATTTAGCACCCGGACGGACGAGCTACCCATTCCGAGGGAATGGATTCCGGTTTTCTCGGGTCGGGACGGGTAGACCAAGCGGCCATCGATGCCATATCCCGTCATCAATCCCGAGTCAATACACAACTTGCGGACCATGTTCGCCTCGGGTCTGATTTGGTTGCAGGTGCCTCAATATCTACCCGAGACTTCTACCAGTAGTAGTAGCCTTGTTTGAATTTCAATACGTTTCCACGGAGTACAGCTCGGCGCATCCTCCCGACCTCCTCGCAATGAGACAAGAGACGTTTCAGTTAGTGGTCGGAACAGGGCAAGCATCCGAGTTTCGGCCGACGTAAATTTCCAGGACCACATTCCCGGAAACTTCTACATGCCCTACGAGAGATCCAAGCGTAGCCAACATGTTGCACGCTCAGACTCCCAAGGCTCGGCCGTGAGAGGGATCGACGTTGGCAAGGGATAATGTTAATAAGCTTACTACGATGTTTTGGATGTCGAGGAAGTGTCGGATGCTCGGACAGGCGAGTGAGCCAAAGTTTAAGCCTACCGCGCCAGTGCGGTGCCAATCCCTCGGCCGGGGTTAACGTTAGTTTTAAGCGCCGCAGAGGGCGGCAAAGGAACTCGCCGGAACCAATCGTTTCCGCGGGTCCTATAATTACCATTCCGTCCCTTCTTTCAAGTCAGGCAGCCCTACTTGGCAGCCTGTCCCTTCGGGAAGGCTACTCGACCTATATTTACTTACTTGTACAAAAGCTGCACCGTCGACCGCTTAACTACATGGACGTTGAAAGAGGGGACTCCCTTAGGTGCCTCCGTCGCCGCGCGGTTGGATCCCTGACGTGTGCTCTTTGCGCCCTTCATGACCTTCGAAAGAGAGTTTACTGAGAGCCTAGCCGCGCGGTGCGTACCTACCTAGGTAGGTGCATGGATTCTATATCCGCTTATAGCCTTGCGGATGTATTGTTGGACGCGAGGCGCGGATGAAGTGACGGAGACAGCAGTAGAACATGCTAGGTAGACTACATGCCTCGTGTCATTGCGTCCTCGAGACGGTTCATAGGTACTATGTATGAGATTCAGTTTATTAGGGGATCTCCGATCGACGAAGGCTCGGCCGGGTTACGATTCATGCTAGTCAGGCACGTCGGTGCTCGGAACTGACAGGAGTCTTGACATCTGCGCTACTGTCGGGGTGCCGTAGCTCGTCATGCCAAGCTGGCTGGGTTCGCCCATGAGTCGGTTAGTATCAGAGCCGCGACGTCGTGCGGCGGAAGCGGCGGAAACGGCGAGCTCCGCCCAAACCTTTGCCGACACCAAATATCAGCGAATTGTTCCATGGCCTCAAGAATGGTGCAAGAATTTGAGTCGGCTATCCCGCAGCGCAGCTCTTCCGACAGATACCCATTGGAGGTGCCTATTCTCGTAATTGTTGTCTCTTGCGGAGATGAGCGGATGGAGCCTATGGCAATTCCTTTTTGCCTCCTCGTCGTGCTTGGCATCTATCATTCCTCGCTGCAGCTCTGCGTGTGCCGTCTGCAAGCTCCACCGGATGACGACTAAAGGACCTGGCTGGACTGGACACCCTCTGCAGTGTGGACCCCTAACTCAAAGTTGGGGGTGGTTGGGCAACATCGACATTGCGAACCTAACAAGATCAAAGAACTGTGGATGAAAGGGTGGCGAAATAAACAGTGTAAACATAATAAAATAAGGAATGCAATAATGGGAAATCCCGTGAACTATAGAATGGCCGCCATTTCCACTTCAATGTGTTGTATAAACAAGTGTTTGTCTGATATACTACTACCTGTACACCTATAAGCCAGGCTGCATCGTCAGAGGTTACTGAGTCGTCAAGGTGTCTGTCTCCTCTGGTCCCTCGGTGCATACAAGTGCCCTTCATACATGGCTGGTCTCCTCGCCACAGAGGTACACATATTCACATTCGCCTTTGCTCCTAGAGCTACTACTAGTATGAATAGATATTTTATGATAAGAGATGCGGGTCGCAGTCGCTACATAGACACTCATCACAATTCAGAGCTTGGTATTTTTACGACTTGAATAAAATCCTGCAACCAATGGCGATTCATCGCGGCTAAATCCGGTAATTAGTGTAACAAAGCACGCCCATCTTACCACCATACGACAATGCTCGATTACCTTGGCACTGTCAGCTGCAAGCGTGCTTGATCTAGCAATATATATTTCACCTATATCTGAGTGCTGGAATAACAATCTGCCGACCGTAATGTCATGGATGGTCCACACGTATACATGCCTGCATGTAGTCTGGGAACAGAACGGTACGGAATAATCTGACGTACATGATGCAGACGTCAGTTCATGATGCTGTACTGGTATTCTATAACACAGGGGACAAGCCAATTGGGTGCGCTATGAGCTAACGGTGCTGCCGTTGAAAATTCCCGTCGTACTCCGCCGTCAGATACATTAGATGGGGACTGCACGACATTGTGGGTTAGGGCGGCGACCGCTGGCTGGCACGCAAAAGAAGACAGGCAGAGATACTAGGTAGGTATACACAAAAATTGCCAAATGCAGCCCGAGAGCTACCCAGTATTTGGGCCGCTAACCACCCACGGAAGACTGGGCCTGGCTGGAACGGGGCCGGGACCTTGCAAATTTTGAAGCTGCTTTCATCCACAAGCTTTCAAAGGATATCATACCTACCTAGGTAGGTACATATATGTGTTCACATTTTGCTTACTTAAACATTAAACCTTCCATTGTACCGGTATCGACGAGGAAGAATGCCTAAGGGACCTGGATATCTACCTAGGTACCTACATAGTATTTTATTTTTCGGATTTTCTCGTCGTCCTACAAGCTGATACGAACTTGTTGTATGCGTTGCGAGATACACGACATGCCTTATGTATATGTAATCTTGTAACTCTAGCGACCTGTCACCTGGTATGGTCAGCTCTAATCAGTGCTCGCTAGTTAGTTCCCTCCCCCAAGCGCCCCATAACGACCTACCAAAGGTGCGTGGGTGCATACCTAGTAGGCCTGCGAGTTCTAGGTGCCATAGCAGATTGGGCTCGCTCCAAACAATTTCCAAGCTCAACCAACCAGACCACCAGCCAAGGCCAAAAAACTGGCACCGGCCGTCAAATCTCGTTCCCGATCCTAAAGCCATCTCCATCCCATCTCATGACCCGCTGCCGTCCGCTTTCCTCTCCTACGACTGCTGCTCATCAATTTCTATCGCCGTCATCGTCTCAATCTTCCTGTGGTTGAAACTTGATGGAGATTCTTATCTGTGAATAGACGAGTCCGTCGCCTTTGGAGATTCGGACCTCCATTTCCCCCAGTACTTACTCTCACTGTCGCTGTCTTCTTTCTTCCCCATTTCTCTCCTCAATTTTCCTCGTGGTTAACTAAGAGCGCGTGGATGCGTTACACTCGAAGAAGGACGGTGTTGGTCTGAGGAATCCGGGTACGAAGCGTCGAATTCCCCCTCAAAAATCGGTATCCCTCTGCCCTCTCGAGCCACGAACCACGACCGAGTATCCGGCCTCAGCGGTCAATCCCGGAGTCAGAATCTGTCGGCTTCGTATTCATCATCTCGGATTATCATCGCACATCCAATCCGAGAGAGAGCTCGAGAGCGATCGACACCAATCCAGCGGAACAACCAAGCCGCTTCTATATCGTATCATATCCTATTCCATTCTTCATCATACCGCTATTCTCTTGTCCCGTCGATCCATTTGATCGCCCATAATTCGAGCCAAGAATATACGCATGCAACGAATCTGCTGAGGTATCCCCTCACCCTCTCGGTCTGACTTCTTGCATTGAGCCCGGATACGCCGCCATCGCCGCCCATCATACCACTCGCGTACACACGGGGGTCGTTTGTCCCCTCTTGGATCCTTCTATATATTATTATATCGAGGTCATCTCGCCTCGTTCTTCGCCATTCGCCCGCCTTGGCGATTGTACCATCTCCGTTGATACCCGAGTCTTTTTTTTTTAACGACGTCTCCCATCTGATACCCCGGACTTTGTTCCCTCAAATTCCCGGTGCGGCGAGCATCGTATCCAACATGAGGGAAGTCAACTTCAGTATCCCGAACGTCAACAAGGCGTCGGTGGGCATTACCACCGCGCTTTACGACCGCCGTGCACTCGACTGCACATCCACGCTACCCCTGATCAACTCTCTCAACCATCTCGCCTATCTGACCACCTCGTCAGCCCGTATTCGAGACATCTTGACGGTCGATGGAGGCATTGAGAGGTTGGTGTGCATATTGAAGCAAGGCCGTAGTAAAGATATGATGGATATGTGGAAGTGGAATCTCGCCTTCCAATGCGTCGTCAATATAGGAGTCCGCGGTACCGAGAATGTCAGGACAAGGGTTGTCGAGGCCGATATGGTACCGGTCATCGCTACGATCCTCGACAACTACATCAAGGTCATCGAGAAATGTCGCGAAAAGGCGGAGGAGGCCAAGCAGAAACAGATCGCCGACCACCAACATCGCCACAGGAGCCGGGAGAGCAGGTCGTCTTCGTTCACCAACCGCCCTGGTCGCTTGGATCTTGACCAGAGGGCTTTCCGTCGGCAGGCTGCGCCGCCGTCTATCGATGTCTCTGCTTCTTATGCGGGCTCGTCGGCGGCTGTAGCTGAACAAGGCAACACTGATCCGACTGCTGCTACTCCGTCCTTCCCCGCCGCGTCCCCACCCGAACGCCCGTCTTTCCCTAGCCACCGACATCATCACCACCATCATCACCATCACCACCACCACCATCACAGACACGATGGTCGTCAGAGCCTCGCCTCGTCATCCCGCCAAGCAATCCAGCCGCTGGCCACGGCCGTACCCACCATGGAGGCGGTCGACGGCTTTATACGTCCCGTTCGAGATATCGACAGACTCCCGTCGATGGTGCCGGCCTTCCACCAGAACCTAACATCTCAGCCGACCTCTCCTACCACGCCTCTGCCTCCTCCGCAGGTGCGCTCCCCCACAGTTCGGCCCACCTCGGTCCTGGCTCCGAATGGCCGAGCTCCGCGCCGACCCTCGATCCGCCATCAGAACTCGACCGCCGACGCCGATGACCTGACCGCCGAGAGTACTCAGTCGGACGAGTCTCCGGAGGGTGACGCTGAGATGTCGGGGACTGCCGAGGCTCCGCACTCCGTCGGCTTCCAGGACATGTCTATGGATGAGGGCGACAGCTCGTTGGCGGGTACCGCGATCGACCTCAACACGCCCACTGTCTCCGAGATTCCCGAGGCCGGGACCTTCAATATTACTCACCGCGCCGCGGTGGATGGTAGCATTCCCAACAATGCCCCGACTCCGGTACCGCCTATGGGCTTCTCCCCCAACCGTCCCATCATTCCGGCGCCGCAACCCACTCTCCCAAATCATGCCAGTGTCCCACGCTATCTGCTGGATCGACCCCTGCCTCCTAACCCACAGATGTTGGCAGCAATGCCGAGGGAGGAGGACGTTCTGATGTCTCTTCAACTGCTCGCCTACGTTTCCAAGTACTGCAATCTCCGGTCGTACTTCCAGAAGAGCCACTTGGTTCCGCGATTGAAGATCGGGAAGGAGCTGCAATTGCTCGACGGGGATAATGTTACGGCGGAGTCGCTGGGCCCGCAAGAACACGAGGAAGAGTATCTCCTGCCCAACGACTTCAACATCTTCCCTCTCGTGGAGAAGTTCACCGTACGATACCACAGCACGGACATGCAGTATTGGGCCGGCGTGGTCATGCGAAATCTCTGCCGCAAGGACGATACTCGGGGCGGGATCCGGCAATGCGCCTATTACCAGTGTGGCAAATGGGAGGAATTCACGCGGCAGTTCGCTAAGTGCCGTCGATGCCGCCGGACGAAGTACTGCAGCAAGGAGTGTCAAAAGAGCGCCTGGGCCTTCCACCGCCACTGGTGCGTGGCTGCGTCGCAGTGACGGGGCCTGCTGTTTACCGTACTACCTTCCTGGAGCATTTCATCCCATACCGGCGTTACTAGCATAATGTCTAACTGATTCGGGTTCATTCATCGGTTGACCTGCATGGCGAAGCAAGCATCACACGAAATTTGGCGTTTGCGCTTTGATACCACTCTGGTTTTTCCCCTCAGCATCACGGTTTTTCTTTTGTCGCTTTTTTGCTTGCCGAATGACACGATACGATATGGAAGGATTCCACTTCCTTCCCTTGGAAATATCCGAAAATTATTTGCCCCGACGCCGGTGTGGCCCTGCCCGCGGAAGTTTTGGGGTTCTTGATACCAGTTACGGATTCTCGGGCGAGCCGCACTGCTCTACGGTAGGACTCGCATGGAGACGTGGTGTTATTTGGAGGCGGCGTTTGGTCTGTATGACCGGCAGCACGTATCGCCTTACGCTGGATCGCGGATCCGGTCCCTCTCTCATAATTCAGCAGGGTATGATGCTACATCACTGGGTGTTTCAGACAGGCCGGTGTGTAGTTATTCTATGAGGTGAAGCCTATATTCGGGGATGAAGGGTCGAGAAAATGGGAGAAGACGAGTGGGAAGGACTTGACTATGCCAGCTGGCTTTTCATTGTGTTTAGGACGGGCGCGGATGGCCGACGAGGATACTACCTGAGCTAGAGTGAAGAGCAAAGCTCAGACCCGTTAAGTAGCTAGATTCTGGCACAAGACGTGTCTTGAAGACGTACCTTGGGGGTTACGGCTTAGTTGATGTTTTTAGGGCTGTCGCTGCCACAAAAGTCCCAGGCTTGCTGATTGTATCCTTACATACAACTGAGTGGAAGACAAAAAAGCAAAGAATATGAACACAACATGGCCCATTGCTCCGCTGTGATTGCTGGCTAGTAGTCCGTATTGATAGGATTTTTAATGGCCCCATTGACTGGAGGCATTTCTCACTCTGTGCTCCAGAGTAGCTAGCGGCTAGATTATGGCGTATGAGCATGCATCTCTTGGGGACGCACGAATGCCGATAACCCAAAACGTGAACAGAATATGTAACCTGGACGGCCATTGTTTGCTTCTCCCTGCTGCCCAGACCAGCCGACCGCCGGGCCCGGGAACGAGCGAGACATCAGTCGAGCTAGGAGATGTCTCCGGAATGGGGAGAGAAGGTTTGGGTTGGGTTTATAAAGTGAATCCATGCGTTTGTATGTCAACATGTTCTGCCGGATCACAACCTTCTTTGTGCTTGGTCACACTCTCCTGACCCAGACCAGGCCAGCGAGAGTCCGTGAATAGGCAGCAGGGAGAGAGTCTGGACGCCAAATATGCCGACGCCGAAGAGACCTCCTGAATCGTTTCAATGCGGAAGCCCCCTTTAGTGTTTAGCGGAAAGCCGTCTCGCGCCCTCCGTTTAGCCTTGCCTCGACCGCAGACGGGGGTTTGCTGATCAGACACTGGTAACCTACCATGCTAGCAGAGCTCAGACACGTCCTTATCATGTGCGGAGGCAACTCTTCATACACCAGCCGGCGGGTGGACGGCACGCATACCAGCGCAATGCCCGCGGCGCTTCGCCTGGCGCGGATTGCTCGGAAGGCTGGCTGCTTTGGACCATGTCTGCTTTGTTGGTGGCTTTCGTCGTTGGAAATCCGAAGAAACGGAGCAGGTCCGGCTTGTATGCCTGGGTTTTTCTCCCCTTGTCGGATATTTCGTTCCTGTCCATTAAGGGGAGGACCGAACCGAGGTGGCTATAGTTCACTGGTACCATCGAGAATCGCGGAACTGAGGAACAGGCATGGCCAATGCCAGCATCAAAGGAGAAAGCACCTTGCGTGTCGCCTGCCATCCGAGGTACGGAGACGTACGTAATACCTAAATAGAGAGGTTATTTAAAATAGGCAGTCCCTATATGATGCCTCGTACAAAACCCAGCGTTGGATTTGACAATCGCGTTATTCCCGGCCAAGGGCAAACAAAGAGACTCCTGGAATCATCAACGAAACAATACTGAACAGAACACGCAAGCGCAATACGCCGCCACTCCGGATACGTGCGTCGACGGCCACATCTAAAGCGAGACCAAAGAAGCCCCAATTACTGCCTAAAGCCATGGTTGCGAGCCCACATCATCCCCTACCTCGTGGAGCCCTCCAACCGACACCCGTCATTCATCTGGACTCTCCTAATCCGTGATATCCCCGCTATGCCCAGAGTCCGGCCGGCTCTAACGCGGAGCACCGCGGGCGCTGGCGGCGCTCGGCCGGCAGAGCCGGGCATTCGTCCTTGCGGCGGTACCACCTGCACTTGAACCATGACGAGGAGGAGCTCTATCCGCACACGTACGTTTACCATAGACAGCAGGTGGAACTGTGTCGTGTCTTTAAGTGGATCCTCAGTTTTGGCTGAGGCAGCTGGCTGAAAATCCCGGAGGGAATACTACGACGCTGAGGCTCCGCCGTTCTTTTCTTCTAGTAGGCGGCACTTTCGATTGTGGATATAATCAACACATCTGAATGCTGAACAACCCAGACTTACCGTGTCCAGTTTTGTGTGGATATTCCGGTATAAAAGAACACTTGAGGTGCTGTCTTAGCCTTGGCAACTACCCAGGCAAACTGCAAAACACATGAGCAGGGAAGGGGAAGGAGCATATATGCTGGTATGCGTGTATGACCCTCGGACTATCTCATCAATGAGAAAACCATCAGGCCAGGCAAGGGTTGTGCAGCATGGGTTGACGCTAGATGCCTAGAGCAAGCCGATGCGACATTACAAGCCACCCAGTGTTTGTTTTCCGGCAACGCAGCATTATCTTAGCCTACGCAGCGCGTAGGCGAAGACACGGCAGGTATACGGCCCGTCTCCAATTCCGTAAAGGATTGCAGGTGAGGAGACCGAAGACCTCAAACTATCTATGGGAAATGAAGTGGACAAGAATAAGAGTAGTGTCAGGACTGGCTATTGGCCTTACAAGGAGACCGTGGTTCTTTAACATGAAACCCGTTGCTTCTGGCCTGATGAACAGGTCTCGGATGTCTTACACCCGTGCTGCCGTAAAAGGAGCGCTACATTCGTGGTCTAATAAGGAGCTTTGGCTGGTGATAGTAGAGAGCGACTACAGGAGGTTGAAAGTTAAGTGCCTGTCCTTAATTACAATACCATTGTGGTACTGGATGGCCCCGCAACGAGCCACAGCGGGTCAAGCCATCTTTAGATGGAGCTCTCGAGGTCCAGCCAAAGCTCTCGCAAAGTCAAATCCAATGTATCACCACTCTGGCACAACAAACACCCTCTTACGATGCTTCCCAGAATAGCCAGACAGTTGACGCCTATAAGCATCTCGCTCGCGCGACAAACGACTCCACGTGCGCATGCCCGGAAAACATGGATACGCAATAACTCGTCGTCACAGCCCGGGCGCTCTGGACAGCAGCCGGGCCTTAATGCAAGACAAGCCCTTCCCTATTCCCCCTTGGTATACGATGATGGCGAGCGTTGCATAATAACCCAAGTTTTTTTTTCCCGCAAACAGGCACAGTTCTATAGGACATTCGGTCGGCCGATCGCCAAGGTGTTCCTAATGGCCATCTTCACCTACCAGTTAGCGTACTACTTCTGGGTGCGCCTGGAGCAGGATGAGATCAAGAGTGAGATGCAAGGTAGGTGACAGCCCGGAGCCCAGCTAGGCTTTATCTGGGGTGTGATAGCACGGACGCCTTGGGAGGTTGAGAACAGAATGCTGACTGATGGTCTTTTGCGTGTCTCCAGCTACCATATCCGACTTGGAAGCGCGGATAGAGCAGCTTGAAAAGGCACGGAAGCGGTAATAGATTTGCTACTTATTAGCAGCTTGTCAACCAGTATGCAGCCTTGGCCGGGCGTGTAAAAGAGAGGTGGATGGATCTGTGTAACGACCTGGTTAATGGCCTAGATGTGGCCTCAGCTCCTACCTATGCAGAAGTGGTGGGGCAAGGCGGAGGCTGGGAAATATGTCTGCTGAGTGTTTCTTCAGCCGTCAATGGGTAGAAGCACAATTCTGCAGTGTCTTGTTACACTCTAATAAATATCCATTGAAGGGCCATTCGTCTATTACTCGAATTTGGCTTTCCGGGTACTTAATTACGGCGCAGGTTTCGAGCGAGTGTATCATACGGGGGCTGGGTTAGGGGTCCGTAACTGCGCCCACATGTGTCAACAACACGCCAGGCTAAGATGTTCTGGAGAGCTACGATTCCCACAGTACATACAGGCTAACAGCACTCTAATAAGCCACGGGGTACATGTACGTGTAGCCTTTCCGGCCGTTGAACTTACAAATCCTTAGCGCCAGCCTCTGGCACGTGGGGTCTAAATCAACTCGTTTCAGTGTGCTGTATGACGAGGGCCAGTTGTTTCGTGATAATACATACAGTCCAGTAATCACTTAATTGGCCTGCCAAACCCGGCCTTCCACTGTGATGAACATTACCCGTCGAATCATGAGTTTCCATTGTCTCTCTTTCTAATCCATCTTGTCTCTTCTCTCTTTCTTCCTCTCACTTATGCATGGTCTCTTCTCCTCTTGGAAAGCCAACCTGATAGTTACGTTGGTTGTCTTTGTCGGCGTCCTAGCATTTGCTAACTCCCTCCCCTACGTTACAGTGCCTACCTAGGTAGGTTCTTAGGTAGCCATAGAACCTTGTATCTCCACCCCCTGATAGTAGTTGGGCTACCCTTCCCCACATCCCGACTTCGAGCCGCAGCGGGCCCCCCAGCCAAAGAAGCCGCAGTACCCTTGGCGATATCAGAAGTCTGGAACCCCGCTACCCGTACCTTGCATCACATTCAGAGCAGAGCTTCAGGGGCAGCTCAAGCAGGCAGCATATTTAGCACAAGCCTCCCTTTCCCTTTCTTACACACGCAACCCCGGGCAGTACCTCCCTCATCCGTCGACAAAGCAATCAGCATGGCGACCCGACCGAGTTTGTTCACGAAGGGCCTCTCCTCGCTCTCCCAGAGCAGCGATCCGAACTCGCCCAACGTCGGTTCCCCGGCCGAGCAGCGCGACGATGCGAAGCGAAACTTCCTCAAGACCATGCGGCCCCTGCCGACCCAACACTACTGGCATGTTTACTTTGATCGGTATGTTTACTTGTTCTTTGGGCATTCTTTTTAGAGAGAGGTCCACCTGTGCCGAAAGGTGCGAATATGCTGACAGGGAGGCGTCACCAGACAAGCGAAGGACCAGGCCAAGACGGACGACGCAAACTACCAGGCCTCCCTGGAGAAGCTAGACACCCAGATCGAGTCGGTGCAGGACTTCTGGCGGTACCACAACAACACGCCCGTCGACCAGATCAAGATGCGCGAGTCTCTCTATCTGTTCAAGAGCGGCTTCAAGCCAATCTGGGAGGACCGTCGCAACATTCTGGGCGGTAGCTGGACCTTCCGCGTGCCAAAGGCCAATGGGCCCGACTTCTGGACGCGCATCCAACTGCTCGCCATAGGAGAGAAGCTGCAGGAGGCTCTTCAGGAAGGTAAGCCAAACCATCACCCACGCTCGTGGCCGTTTAAGGGGACGACGGGGGGTGCTAACTTGGTTTCAAAGGGGACCAGATTTGCGGCGTCGGCCTGTCGGTCCGCTTCAACTCGCACCTGATCTCCATCTGGCACCGCGATGCGTCTAAGCAGCAGTCCATCGACGGCATGTTGAAGTGCGTGCTGGAGAACCTGGAGCCGGAGCTGCACCCCAAGCCCGACAACTACTTCTACAAGAAGCACTCCGACCACGCCGGCTTCAAGGCCCCTCCCGAGCTGCAGCCCGTCGTCGACTCGCAGAAGAAGGCGATGGAGGCGGCTGCTGCCAAGGGCTCTGCCGAGAACCCTACCATCCAGATCAAATCACCCGAAGAACCGACGAGCTGAGGGTCTTGTCGACGATGGTGAAGATGTCGTGTCCCAAAAGGTTGCCCCCTTGCGAGCCAGAGGTTCGAGCCAGAGGGACGAGCCGTCGCTTAAATTTCAGTGAAGTGTATTTCTATGCGTGAAGAGAGTGCGGTAAGAGGAACCTGCACATGGAACTAGATCTCCCTCATAAGTCTGGCCTTGCATATTGATGGCGTTGCGAAAGTGGCAGCAGATAATCGCCAATGAGATTTTGCATCGCATGGAAAACAAGTTGGGGGTGCAAGCCCTTGTCCGATAGCCCCGTGTATGAGGCTGTCTTAAGTCTGATGTTAGAAACCATCGTAGGGCCTTTATGATTTCTTTCCAAGAGTCCTCAAGACTGGAAGCAATCGCTAATGAGCCACGTGTACCTCTGTGTATCTGTATCTGCTCATAACTGTGCCCTTATTTCCTGGACAGGAAGCCGGACTCTGCCCTGAATTAGCATATGCCACCTTAGAGCCACCGAACACCGTACCCCCCGGATCTCACTCCACCCCGAGTTAAGAATCATTCCCTTGCCAGACGAGTAGCCCTACGGCAACACCGAGTCAAATGCAGAAAACTCCCACACGTCCGCTTCAATGGGGGCACTGTTGCGGTAATCCCGCTGGCACACAGACATAAGCACAGTCGAAGCCAAAGGGCTTCCGCTCGGTGTTGCGTGCACCTCAGAGTCCGGGCCAGCGACCGATAAGGGCGCTGGGCCGATATATAGATGCTTACCGGGGCCCGCCCTAGCCATGGGGACTCATTCATTTGTCCATTCGTACGTTCATTGCTTGTACAGCACGGGTCTCAAAAAATTTTTTTTTCCGTCCCTTCACTTCCAGGCGCCGGCGCGCCGCATGACCTCGTCGAACTCGGCCCTCGAGACGCCCCTGCCGACCCCGGCGCCCCCGTTGGCCTCGAGGATCATGTCGCGCAGCAGGGCCTCGTCGACGTCCTGCTTCAGCGTCATGGCGACGCGTTTGAGGTGCGCCAGCGTCAGTTGATCCGCCTCTCCATCGCCCCCGCTGCCTCCGCCCGTGAACAACCGGAAGGCTTCGTCGACCTCGCGCCGGTGCGCCTCGCCGTCGTCCTCCTCGTCCTCGTCCTCCTTGGCGTGCAGCTTCAGCGCGCAGATGGCCACGAACGGCTCGTAGCACGCGAACCCCTCCTCGTCCGGGTCCAGGATCGACACGAACTCCTGCAGCTCCGACTTCGTCGGCGGGATGCCTAGGGCGCTGTCGGCGCGGTAGCCGAGTTAGCTGGCCGATCGACCGGGCTCATTATGCATGCACTGTACGTGTGCTGCGTATGTATGTAGTCGCGCTTTTTGGGGGTGGGTCGGATGGGGGAGGGAGACGTACACCATGGCCCGGCGTACGTCGCCGGTCGGTATCACACCCTCCTTCTCGCCCTCCATGGGCTCGGCGAACAGCGCGAATGCCTCCTTGATCTCGCGCTCCTGGCCGGCCGAGATGTTGTGTTCCTTGGCGAGCTTCGACTGCCGCTCCTTCGGCGCCTCGCTGGTGGTCGCTGCTGCTTTGCGCTTCGGCGGCTGTCGCGAAGGCGGGGGGTTGGTCAGCATGCGGGTACGTGCGTCTGCGAACGGACGACGGAGGTGGGGGAGACTGACCATGTTCTGGCTCAGCTCAGAGAGGCGGGAGCGGGAGATGTGGTCGATACGGAATTACATATGTACACGGTGTTGAAAGGGCGCACGCGGGGACCAAACTTTAGATGGGCGGTTATGTACCGGTATCTTTTGGGCGATGACGCGAGGAGAACCCCTCACTACGAAACGGCGCGTGCTCACATGACCGGTTTCAATTAACGTCTGCAATTACGTGCAATCCAACCATCTTAGCCAACAGCGTTTTCAAAAAGTGGCCAGATATGTACACATGGGATCAATAACCATGAATAGGCAGTAGTCTTGTTGTCCTAAAAAGGAAAAAGAGAAAAGGACTACATATCCGTATACGGCTCTATATCCTCGCTCGGCCTGTTCGAGTCAGCGGGAAGATAAGAGCTCTTACTTGGGCGTCAGGGCTGGGATTCCATCCAGGGACAGGGCGTATATACCAATTTGCCAAGGACGGCGTGGCTGGCCATCCGTCTGGATGACCCCTCGGATTATTGTACATTGTACGCCGAGCTTCACAGGCACATGTCTCCGGGATATCAGACGTCGACAGTGTTCCGGGACTTGAAGAAGCTGCAGTCTCACCCTTCGGACTCACCAAAGCGCGCTCCACAAAAGACAGCCATTGGAACCTCGCGCGGTGGCTTGGAGGACTAACGTTTACTCTACACTCCCGAGCAGCGCTTATTATTCTTAGTGACAGATGGACCCGTCTCTGTAGCGTAACGTACAATTACAATGGTACCGGCTCAACAACCACGGCCTAAAACTTCCGAGTAGACAACCCTTCAAGCTTACAATGCCATTCCGAGGGCAGGTTCATCAGGATTCCTCGGATCTGCCTCTCGCCGCCCTTACCTATGAGCCATATGTGCTCGTAGTCTAGCCAGAGCGCCATGAAATGCGCCAGTATCACCATCGCCCTCGGTCTCTTCTCCGCCAGGAGCTGGATGAACCCCGTCGGCACGAAGACGGAGAACGCCGCCAACCGCCTGACTATCGAGAACACCGGCTCGGCCCTCTCGATCGCTCCGTGGACGCTACAAGTATAGGATATCGCCTTCTCGTACGCGGACCGAACTTCCACATCGTTCAGCTCGTGGTCTCCGCGGGCTTCGGCGGAGTCGCGGCCGGCCGGGTGTTCCAATAGCCATCCCAGTCGGCCGCGGTCGTACGAGGTCGTGTCCTCTTCTGTCAGCGCGGGGGGGCTCTTCAGGAACGTCATTATCTGGTCGCCGTCTTCCGGATTAACAAGGTCCGCCGCCATCCTGAATATCTCGTCTGCGCCTCGCCCCATATGGAGCCACTGGAGGGGCGGTTCCCACGGCTCTAGCGACAGTGTCTGCACTAGGGCCACCGAGTGCGACACGATCTTTAGGCTGGTGAAGCAGACGTAGTCGGCGTTCTTGCTGCTCAGGTTCGCGACGTCGCGCCGCTGTTCCTGGAAGCACAGGGTCAGGTAGTGCGTCTGCAGCGCCATCAGCTGTTCGCGCTCGTCCTGCGAGGCGCTCTTGTGCCACATGTTCAGGGCCGAATTGGCGAGTATGATGTGCAGCAAGGCGCCGCCGTCACGTAACGCCATCCCGGGCATCACGTGGGACCATAACCGCAGGATCGCGTTCGACTGGGGTGTTGGGAAGACCTGGATCATTTCCGTCTGCTGGTTGTGGAATAGGCGCAGTTCCCACAGCCGCCGCTCTCGGGTCTCCGGTAGATCAAAATCGGCCTCCGGGCCGTGGCCAGAGGGTGAGGGACTGGGGTAAGGGGCGCTTGGGGACAGTCCGGTTCCCGGGCTGAGAGGTGAGTACGTCTGGCCGCCCGTGCTATTGTGTGACCGAAATGGTGGCGGATCGTCACCGTTTGACTCGATGCTTCTTGTCACCGCAAGCCTCGTAGAAGGAGGGGCGGTAGGCCTTGCTGGTAACAATACCGGTTTGAAATCCTCCGTGGAGGGGGGAGATGGAACCGCCCGGCTCGGGTATACACATTCTTGCAGATGGCGCGAGCAGCCTGAACAGCTGGGACGCCTCTCATCGCATCTAAGTTCCTAAGATAAGCCTGTGGTCTAAGGGGATAGGCTACGATGATTGGGGAGGGGGGGTTGATTTACTTAACGTGTCGTTTTTTACATAATAAGCACCCCGTCCTCGACTTCTTGTGGTACAATCGTGGACCGCGCGGGCGGCGCTCCTGCATTTGACTGTTACCCGGTTCCATCTAGGACTTTGACCGTCATTGCGAAGCGAAAAATAGTGCAACCAGGCGGTGGCCGCAGCCCGGATTCCAAATGGCTGGCACGTAAAGGTGCAATGGATTTCATCAGTCTACACAACGCTCTATAGAAGCTGAAATGGGAGCATGAATTGATTAGATTGCATCCTGGTAAGCTGGACGGGATCGGCTGGCTCTAGACCCCTGGCTTCCATGTAGCCGCAGTCTCAGAGGAAGATGAGGGGCGGCAGCAAGGAGGTGACAGCACCGACCCTCTTGTCATCGCAGCATCAGGGATCCCGGGCTTGCAGTTACCTAAGTAGGTAGGTGAGCTGCTCACAAATCAAAGTCACGGGCCTTGCCATGGTAGACGAGCTTTTGGTATATATATCATATACCTAGTACCTATGGGATGGCACTCATCCTCGGAGGCTGAAGAAAGGACCCGACCCAAGCCGACACGCACCCCACATAAAATTACCAAAGGCAGACAATGAAAGCGCTTCCTATGGTATCAGGCAAAAGTTTTAACACACTGTCAGGTAGCAGCGGGCCACGCTAGTAGCCATGCCACCCAAATGAGGTGTAGCCTTTACATGGGTCACCGATAGGTACATCGCCAAACTATCTACCAAATGGACAACTTTTAAACATTTACAGGCTAAATAATACGTATGTGATATAAATACAAAGCGTTTAATATATTCGAAAGCTTTGTTCGCAGAAAATGGCAGGTATGTAATCGAATACGCTAGCCATATACGGTAAGACGCTGTGGGGCCTTAGGTC
This sequence comes from Monosporascus sp. GIB2, assembly GCA_004155935.1. Lineage (NCBI taxonomy): Eukaryota > Fungi > Ascomycota > Sordariomycetes > Xylariales > Monosporascus > Monosporascus sp. GIB2. The sequence goes on along the minus strand of QJNV01000006.1, from coordinate 359,927 downwards.
CGCGACCTGACAGTGTGATAAGACTTACCCATAACACCATAGTACTACGGTGTAATTCTTAAAACACTGTTGTGTATGTGGACCACGAGGCTCACCTGGGGATAACGCAAATGGCTGCGATTATTGCCATGTATCGAGGGCTAACCCATGTAAAAGCTATGCCTAATTTGTATAGCGCAGCTACTAACGCGGCCCACAGCTACATGACAGTTTTGTAAAACTTTTGCCTGATACCGTAGTAGCCGTATCCGCTATGTGTGCTGTCCGCCCTGTATGAGGTCTGAGTCCCTTGTATGTTCTTGACTATTTAGGGTGTACTACGAGGTGCACATCAGAGTCAGCCCCTTGACTAAGTCCATGGCCAGAGGCTAAGGATGTCCTTCTCGTCGTGAAAGACGACACTTTTCGTCTGATGTCCAGGCATCGCCGCATTGTAAGGCCAATCAGATTAAAACTCGATTGTGCATGTAGATCCTCGTAAGTAAGACAAGTGGTAATACACGGTTGCGATTAAATAAAAGAAGGTACAGATGGTTTATTAAAAACCATGGAAAGTTGTAATAACAACAGTGAGTAGGAGGAACATAGGGTCAAGGGATTAACAAATGCGAATTTGAGGGTCTAAGAACCTACATAATATGAGATAGCCTCCGAGGTGAGGATATTAGACTACAAGTAGAACAACATCTACATAGGTAGGTAGACTTATATGAGTCGCGGACATATGAGACCCAACATATCGGGTATCATGGGCCACATGTGGTTTATGGGGATATGCAACTTCCAGGACAAGGGATCCAACCGCTAGGTACCAGAAAAGGTACCATTCGAAGGGATAGGCGCCCCTGACAAGGGCTCTCGTCACCATTTATGCGCTAGTGTTGCACTGAGGGACCCCATACTCTTTATGCAAGTCGGCTAGGCCCCACGATGACCGATATGTCCATCGAGGCGGTTGAACGTGGTTGAAAGAAGACCTTACGCTCGTTTTGCCTTTGTCTCCTGTTACCTCCCAGTGCAATACGATACGGAAATATCGCCTGAGATTCGATATCCGTGAGCTGTCCGACCGGTCCGAGATTCATTGGCCGACTGCCGAAGTTTTGTAAATACGATAGCCTTCCGGTCACGCAGGATACGGTCGCTGGCTTGTCGGATGCCCTTCGGGGGGCTATGCACCCGGAATGCAGCTCAGTCCGTTGCAATCGAGGCTCGCGGCGTCCTTGATAGCGTCGTGCTTATTGCTCGTCGTCTACCTATTTTTGTTCTTCCCACAATTCGCCACAGCCACGCAGCTCGACGACCATGTCAACGATGGCTGGCTTGAGAATGACGTCGCATTGGGCGCGATGAATGTTGAAGATTCGGAATACGAGCCCGAGTTCGCCCTGTTTGACCGCAGCATTATCGGCAGGGCACCGCCTGGTGTGACCAGCCTTGCTAACAACGTACCATTACGCACCAACATCCAGCCGGGCGCCACCTTGAATTATGCCTTCGAAATATCCACCATAGAAGACGCGGAGGCTTCCGACCAGAGCCGGCTACGTGAGCTTCGAAGCGAGCCCAATGGGTCCTTGGCGGCATTAGATGATGAGGGTGACTTGAAGGAGGGTAACTCGGAACTTGTTCGTCGACAGCAACGGTCGCGGACGCTTTGGATATCAGCGAACACCTGCCAGCAACCTTCTCGCATCTCGCCGGATCGGACTACTGAGGATCCTCCCCAGCTCACGCTCTTTGTCTCCAGGTCGAGCGAGAATACCTCTCCCGGGCCGGACCAGGATGACGTAGAACTCATCCCCTTCCGCGAGGGTGCCGTCATGTTCAACACACCATTCACCGAGAATGTATTCTTTAGCATACACGTGCCAGAAGTCTCGGACGAGGTATTCGATACTAGCCTTCCCTACAATTTCGAGATTGCTGCTTCCATCGACCAATCATACCATACAGTGGCCAATGCATCCGATTCGCAACTAATTTGGGTCGACAGTGATGCGAGGGGGGCACTTCTCACCACGCGAAACTTGACAAGCGGTCCTGAGCAAGTCGTCGAGACGCCTCCGTATGTCCTGTACGCCAACAACAAGGCAGATCCGAGAATAAATGGGCTGCGGAGTTCGTATTGCGGTTTGAAAAATGTGGCACAAATTCGCGCTCTAGAAAACGGATCGGGCGGCCAAATAACTACGGGCCTAAAACAAGGCGGGGATGGGAACCTGACCAAGCAAGAATTTTATATTGGTGGCCTTAATGCCAGCTCCGAGTATGTCGGCATCTTGGTCCACGATCCGGCCGGAACCGCTCTCCGACCGCGGCTCAATGTCCCTGGTGGCGGTGGTGTCGTACACCAGCCGATAGAGATGGAAACGAAGCCACGTGAGTCTTCCATGCTACTGCCGTAGATACCGTCTTACTAAGTGGGCACAGTGGGCGCGTGCCGGGTAATCTTCAACCTCACGCTATGTGACGAGACGCAGTATGCTGTCCCTGCGAACTGGGATCTGTTCCCGGAGATGACGGACCTTGCTGCTTTCTATGATAACTATACACAAACCATGTATCGCAATTTTAAGAAGTCCCTGCAGCAGATTCAGTGCGAGGCGCGGCCCGAGAATCGATACTCGCTTGTGAGGAATTGTACCGATTGCGAAAAAGCGTACAAGGACTGGCTCTGCTCGGTAGCCATCCCCCGCTGTGAAGACTTTTCGGAGCCGGACCGGGCGTATCTGCAGGCGCGGAATATCAACGAACCCTTTCCCAACGGGACCATGGTGGACGAGAAGATCCGAAAGGAGCACGGCAATGAGACGGCGTGGACCTCGTCCCGAAACCCGCTCATCGACAAGGAGATCCGGCCCGGCCCCTACAAGGAGGTCTTACCGTGCGACGATGTATGCTACCAGCTCGTCCAGAGCTGCCCCGCGGCGCTCGGGTTCCAGTGTCCTTTGCCAGGCATGATTGGATTCGATACGACGTACGGACGGCGGAGCCGCGGCGACGGTGGTGTGGCGTGCAACTATCCGGGATCCGCCCATTATCCTCCCGCGGCGGGGGTTCGGCTCCCCGTCCCCCGGAGCCTCATATTGGGAGTCGTGTGCGCTGTTTTGGCTCTTGCGACTTGAGGCTCGTTGCAGGCGGGCGTTGGGGCGTCTCTTCCGGGAACCTTAGAGTAGGTAGTCGACGTTCTGTATTCGATGTTTTCTTGTGAGGTTTACGGGAAGGGGGAGACCAGGGGACTCCGGAAGACTCCCGTGCTGGGCATGTATTGGTGTCCCTAGAGCCCATATCCCCGCCCGTGGCCGTGCATGCTAGTACCTATCATGGCTCTAATTCTGTATCGAGTGGTAATGGCGATGCGATGATGCGTCGATATGAATAAGATAAAGCGGTAACGTACAATCTGTTCGTTCTCCATGCCCGTATTGTGTCTACGTTCATAGATACCTAAGCTATTTATGTCCCTATCATCAACTACACGGTCGGCGACTCGGTCCAGCAAGTTGCAGCCTCCAGTGCCAGCTAGCCTCCTTAATAATCCTGTTACCAGGTACCTAGGTACAATGCCTACTAAGGATACAATAGTACTTAGGTAGGTAGTGATCGGAAGGGCTACGGCGTGGGCCTGGACGGTACAGGGTGTGCACCGAGAGGATCCACTAAAATCCGCAGGTCCCTGGAACCGTTGTCCCAACTTTCCCCCATGCAGACACATGTCCATATCGAGTTCCAGCAGCACCACTGACATTGAACATTTGGCATTGCCATTCTCATATCTGTTCTCTCCCTTCCGAAGACACGAAGTGGAATATCTGTCCGGTCTTCGCTTCTAAAGGCAGTGTAATATATATCCATTGCTTCTCGTGTTCCGGTTTTAATTTACCAAAGAGCTCGACTATCGATCTCCCCGAATTTCTCCAGCGAGGTTATTGAGCAGACGATCTCCGTTCCCAACAGTTCGCCTACCTACCCACCTCCCTTACTCGCCATCTACACAGGGAGACACACGCATAGACACATAAACTATACGTTTCCAATGGTACGTCCGTATGCCCGCTGGCAACCTCTCCAACGGACCCAATACCCAGGGGCGACGCAGAAATCGCTAACACGTGCGTGCGTGCGACGGGGCGCAGGCGCAAACGCTGGAGCAGAGGAAGCGGAACGCCAAGTTCGCCAAGGAGCAGGAGCTGCGCCGCGGGAAGTCCGAGGCCGAGATCAAGAAGCGCGTCAAGGACGCCCCCAAGTCGCCCATCTCCCCCTTCTGGCTCGGTGAGTTCTCCCCCGCCCCACCCCTTCCTTTTCCGTGGCGACGGACGGGCGTTGCGCGTCGGTCGGCTCGTAGGGGCAGGGCGCTAACGGGCTCGCGCCGCAGGCATCTTCGCCTTCATCGTCTTCGGCGGCCTGGTGTTCGAGATCATCGCCCGCGTCTTCTTCCGATGATCCCCCCCCCCTTCTCCGACTCTTTTCCGTGGGGCGGCCGGCCGTGGGAGGGATGGGATGATAGAGTATAATCACAAGAAAGAAGCTTGTAATCCCACCTTGTGTGTCGGGGTGGGCGGTCCCTCGATATGTGTAGAAAAAGAAGAAGAGCGTCGCGGAATCTAGAGGCAGCTTGACCCCTCACACTGGGCGGGATACGTTTGGTGTACGGTCCTACCCGCCCCGGCTCGAGGTTTCGGGGCATCTGAAGCTAGGCGTTACTATGCAATCAATTGTTGATCTGCCCAGCAGAACAAAGCGATGTTGCTCGTAATCTTTCGGGGCCTGCCTTCTAAGGTTAGGTACCCGACGTCTACCCTGGATTTGCTGAGGTAGTAACCATCAATTCCATTGGGAGGTTGATATACAAGCTCGGCGTGTCTATGTCTATACGCGTAGTGGACGACTCGACGGTCTAATCACACAACATCCTCCTGCGACTTTGAAAACCATTGGCAGTACGGGCAGTTAGAAAACCCTACGAACACGCGTACTTGGACGATATGGGTCCATGGGCACCACATAGAATTCGCGAATAGCATGGCGGTCAATTACATATAACAGTGGTACAACTGCGAACCCCCCCTTCCTCTGTGCCTCCTAACGCCGTATGATCTCTTCGCGAGCCGACTAAGCCCCCAGCCCTTTTCTGCGGCCGTGACCCTCGTGCTTCATCTTCATCCCGGCGTCGAACTGACGCTCGAGGTCATGCTGCATGTGAGCTATGTCGGCCTTCGAGCGAACCGGGGCGGCGCCGCTGCCGCTATTGTCGTCCGTAGCCTCGTTGGCCTTCTTGCCTCCTCCTAGGAGCCGCAGGAACTTCTCTTTCCGCTTGGCGTCGCCCTCCAGGGACTGCACGTTCCACTGCTTCCCGCCGTCGGCATCTGCTCCCCCACTCGCCTGCTCCTCGACCTTATCCTTCTTGCTCTTCTTCTTTTTCTTCTTTTCCTTGGGCGCCTCGGCCTCGTGGGCGGCACCGTCTTCCTCCGTCTCCTCCCGCTTGCGCTTCTTGTCGGCCTTCTTGTCCTTTGGCGCCTTCTCCTTATCTCCCGAATCCTCCGTCTTGTCTTCGTCGTGCTTGGACTTCTTCTTTTTCTTCTTGTCCTTGCCCTTGTTCGACGGTTCTTCTGGCTTCTCCTCCTCAGCAGCCGGGGTCACGGCATCGGGGCCAACGTCCTGCATGACCTCATCACCCGAATCCGGATCCGAGTCGGCGCTCGCGCCGTCTTCGTCTGCTACGTCTTTTTGACCGTTGGTTTTCGTCTCCCCTTCTGCCTCTTTGGCGGCCTTCTTCTCCGCCTTCTTAGTTCGCTTCCTGTCTTTGCCAGCCTCGTTATGAGGTCCTTGGGCAGTGATAGAGGGGCCGAGCTCTTCCTCCATAATCACTTTAAGCGCCTTCTCGTGTAGCTCCGCTTCCTTTTTCCGCTTCCGCTTAGCTTCCTTCTCCGCCTCAGCATTCGCATTATCCTCGCCCGAACTTGAAGCGGTATCCTCGCCGGACGAAGGTCCATCGACGGGTATGTAGTCCTCGTTGTTGGGATCCGCCGCCATCTCATCGATCTCGCGGGCCAACTTGTTCTTGACGGCCTCCTCCTTCTAGTCACAGGTTAGCAAAGGGTGCAAGGAACGGTAAGCGAGCAACGACACGAGGGCTTACCGCGTGCAACTCGTCGAGGTAATCGGCTCGGGCCCTAGCCTTCGCCGCCTCGGCCATCAGTTTCTTGGCCTGTGCCTCGAGCTTGTCGACGCGTTGGCGCAGCCTCTTGCGGCGCTTCTCCTCCTTGTGCGGGCGGTTGGCGAGCTTCCTCTGCTTGTCGAGAGCTTTGCGCTCATCGTTCCACTTGGCCGCGCGCTGAACATTTGCCTTTCGCGCCCGCTTGGCTTCGGATTTCAGGTGGCGCTTCGCCTTCCGCTCTTCGGCACGGGCGAGCCGTCGCTCCTGTTGTCTCTTGAGCTTGGCCTCTGAACTGGAGTCAGCGCAACCGATTCCTCGCGGTACTTCTGGGACGGGGTATCGGATATCAACCTTTAGTGACGGCTTCTTTGCGAAGCTTATCAGGGTCCGGCTTCTGCCACGACTCCTCAGCTTCCATATCGATGGCGAGTCGCACGAGTATAAGTAGATTTCAATGGAAACTGAGCAGCAGCGTCGTATATCGCTCGTCAATTCGCCGTGTCAAACGGTGTATAATTGTAGTGTCTTGTCCGACTTGGAGAACAGCTTGGCGGTAGCTGGGCTGGGGGAAGAATTTACTGACAATTGTAGAGCAGCTACGGTAAACGGAGCACCAGAGCATAACTTTTTTAGTGGGGCATATAACAGATAAGATAAGCCTACGAAGTAGCCCCCCACCTCTGTCCACCTATGTACCCTTTATTTATTTCACCAGGACGCCGCGGTCTCACGTTCCATTGAGTTTGTCCCAATGCATCACGACCAGATTGTTCAATTCATCAATGTTATACGAGCGCTTGGTCAACTTATTCTGGAGTTATATGCCCGCTGGCTTCCTCGCAGCTCGCTAGAGCAGTGTTATAATCCACCCCCTTCACATTCCTGAGATGATATGGAGCTGCTGGTACAGAACCACCCCGCCCTAGCTCTACCTTTTAGTCAGTCCGTGAATCCGCGTATCTCCAAGTGACGGCCACTGGCTTGACCGCACAAACATCCGGCCCGTGCAATGTCTCACCAGAGGAGGCCGCCCCAGAAGGGGGCGACGACATCGTCGATCCTCAGCAAGCTACAAGCGACCTCGATAATAGACACTAAAGCTGTGTTGCCTGCTGGTGAGAACAGTGCCACTTCTCGCAAGTTGCATGTCTTATTATGGAAGGCTTACGTGTACATGCTAGAGATTCTTGTTTCAATCCTAGACTACCTACCAGTCCCCGACCTCCTTCGCGTTGCCAGAACATCCAAGCGCATGTGTGAAATGGTCTACGATGATACGAGGTGGGTAGCAAGGCTAAAAAGCATGGGATGTTGGAACGAGTTGGAGGCTAGGAAGAGGTTTGAAGAAGCCATGAAGAGGAAGCGTGAGGCCATGGAGCGCGCCGCCGCCAAAGCCAACAGCAATAACAATGGCAACAGCGGTCCAACCCCGACTTCTGCAAAACGGACCACGTTATTCGACGCCACTTACGAGGAGGAACGACTGAGAACCCTTGCAGAACAAGCCGCCCAACCTTTGGAAGCGAGGGTTGACGGTTTCGAAACGCTAAGCTTAAGCGCCGCTCAGGGAAAATCACCTTATGAAGACCCTTCGGTCTTGCTCGATATCCTCAAACACCTGCGGAGTATACGAGGCTATGCTAGACAAGAATACGGCAAAGTATACGGGGCTCTCGCGCCCTTCTACTTCGATCTGGTCCGCGCCAAGAGCCATACGGAGCCCATTGTCTTCAAGGTCTTTACGGATCCGGAAAGCCAGGCCCAGATGTTGTCCAATTTGCAGACCTTCGCCAAGAGCGACTGGGCAAGTGGTTGGCTTCAGCGGGAAGGCAGACTTGTGAACATGATGACCATCTTTGAGAGCGCCGTCCTCCGGGAGTTCGAGCAAGGTTACGAGTTTTGGGATGTAGATGGCAGGATGAGGAAGTATGCGCACGTCTTGCATACGCTGAATGGCGGCAACGCGTCCGTGGATCTCTTCATCCAAAAGCATCCCATATTCAATGACCGAGAGGCTCTAGGCAATCCCATCGATTGCATCAACCAGGCGGCCCGGGACGATATCACGCTGGAGCCATCGCGGCTGTTCTTCCAGACACTTGCCCAGAAGTTGAACGAGCAGAGCGATGTCATATCCCGCATTTTCCCCCAAGCAAGCGCTGTCTTCTGGGTCTTCGTGGAAAAGATCCGGGAAGAAATCGTCATGGAGTACGTCACGCCGCTTTTGGATGTGACCCATGAGAGGCATACGGGTTCCTATCTAAAGGCGGTGTCGGGTCTCTTCGAGCAATGCATGCTGTTCGTTCAATCGCTTACCCCGCCGAATAACTCAGAAGGCAGCCTCGAAGACCGCGCAAAAGATATATCTCTGAAGGTCTTCGAGCCCCATCTAGATCTGTATTTGCAGGAAGAGCTGGACAGTTTTACGGACTACGCAGAGCGTGTAGTCGGGGACTGGGAGCAGAAACTCTCGGAACAGGACGCCTCGGTCGAATCCTTCTACATGGGGAATTTTAACCGTCGGGCTGATAAGAACGATTTTCTAAGCTCCTTCAAGAAAGTGGTCATGATGCCTGTGACCGCCTTGCCGAGTATTCCAATCGGCTCAGCATTTGGAAGCAGCAACAAGCCAACGCCGGCGACGACCGCCTCCACAACGATGTCTGCCAATCGGCTCTCCGTGGTTGGCACACCTGGATCGTCCCGCCCGCAGAGTCCGGCGGCTCCGGGGAGGGCGGGAAGCCCCCTGCCTTCCGAGGCCCCGACCGACGAGCTCAAGGCCAAGGCTGCACTCATGGCAAACCGGCTTGAAGGGATTAAGAGTCTCTTCAGCATTGAAGTTGCTCTTGACCTCGTGCACGCCGCTAAGACAAGTCTGGGGAGAGTCGACAAGTTCATCCAACTTGGTGGCCAGGCAGGCGAAGAAGCACGCGAGCAATGCGGACAGATCTTCGTGGTCCTGCTCAAGATCCTCGGCCAGTCTCACGTCAAAAATGGATTCTCCAAAGCCGTAAACCATCTTTCTCGGTATAACCCTCGAGAGATCAGCGATCATAGCCAGGCCGGAGTCGCACCGCTTGTTACGTTTATCGAGTTGGTTAACGTGGGTGATCTGATCTCTCAGATGATCGACGTCTTCTACGAGCAGCAGCTTGCGGCTACGAAAATCGCGGATCGCAACGACTTTCTCGATCCCGCAGGCCTCGCCAAGAAGAAATTCGAGCAGATGCTCGACGAGAACGTCGCAGCCGGGCTGAACAAGGGAATTGACGTGCTGATGGACGAAGTCGAATATCTCTGTGCCACCACCCAGCTCCCAACTGATTACAACCCACAGTCCAGTTCGCAAGAGAAGAACCCCTCGGGCGATGCGGATATTGGCCCAACGGCGACCGCAAAGCGCATCGTTGAGCTCGTCTCCTCTCATACCAAGATGTTAACCGGAAGCACCGAGAAGACCATGCTGGACGTGTTCAATGGTGAGGTCGGGTTGCGGCTGTTCACGGCCGTATGCAAGCATCTCAAGCGGCAGCGCATCAGTACCGAGGGCGCTATCAAGCTCATCGCCGATATGAATCTGTACTTCGAGTATATCCGCACGCTGAGGAACCAGGACCTGCTAGCATACTTCAAGGCCCTCCGAGAACTGAGCCAGATATATCTCATCGACGCACAGCACGCAAAGGAGATGGCGATCATCATCGCCGATGGCGATCGTTTCGGCGGGATCTTCCGCGCTGAGGAGGTGTACGAGTTCGCGGAAAGGAGAGCAGACTGGTACAACGTGAAACGAGACGTCGAGAGAGCGATGTACGGCCTTGAATGTCATATCATGTGAGAGCCCATTATAGAACAAATGGACAGCCAGTTCTTCTCCGGGGGAAGCATCAGAGAGTCGTGGCCACTTTCACCCGTGAGTGGTCGCAGCCTCGCTATTATGCAGGGGCGAACGGAGACCGCCGCCTCTTGGTCGGTCTTTTGAGAATAGCAAATTGAACATACTACGGGACTTACCAACTTTTGCAACCAAAAAGGCCCCTTCTATGATGGCATGGTTGGGGACCGTCGACGCAGACGCAATTCGAAAGGGCGGGCAGTGCGCCTTAGAGATACGTATCATCCACCGTTCGCCTGGGCTTCCTTCGTCCGTGCCAGTAAGCACAGTTGGGTCAGGTCTGCGTTACCCTTTTGGACGCCATGCTTGCTCAGGGCAGCCAACGACCACGCTAGTTAGGGTTCTGCTTGATATTGGATCCTGCTCCTGTTGGGCTTCGACACCGGTGGCAGCTTGCTGGTCCAGTCGTATTTCAGGCTAGGCGATACGTGGGCACCAACTAGGCCTAGTTGCGTGCCTTTCAAGGGATGCTACGACAAGTGGCAAGCGTCCAGGCCAAGCAGACTGGACTATCATTGAGATGCCACGCAATATCAGCCGGCCATCGAGCTTTTCTTCTCAGCCATGGCTGCTCGTACAGTGCAAATTCAAGCACATGATATCCAGCGTGATCGACGATGATCTATCGTGTGTGGTTCAGGCTGGGAGCTTGCCATGGATCGACAGCAGGTACAGAGTAGTGCTACCGCAGATGCATGCGTTCTCATGGATTGGTCACACCACGCCCAAGTTGCATCCTCAACCTTCCAGTTCCTCCCCCAACTGCAGAGCGACATTGACCACCAACGACAAATAAGGAAATCATCCTGCTGATGTGTAACGGGCATTTGATAAGTCCTACTCGGCTGAAGTGCGGCAACTTAGTTCGACCATCACATGAGTACGAGGCCATAAAACCGCCTTACCATTGCAGGTCACGGCCACTTCGTCAAGGTTGATAACCCGCTTATAATTAGGGGGGTCGCAGAGTCTGGGTGAACCTAGACGTGGAGACAACCGTACCAGAAAGTCAGAGTAAGCATGGCGTCAAATGGACTTCAGCGCCTCGCAGCTTACTACTAAGACACTGTCGATCACCTACCGCGGTGCCCATCTCCGCATTACATACACCACGCAAGCGTTGGTATGGCTGTACGTACGGGGAGCCAAGAAGCCTGCTGCAAAGTCCAATCGTCTCATACTTCTGCCAGTTCACCAGATCTCATAAGAGTCGGAGTTGTACTCCGGCCGCTGGCGGTTCCTGCCCAGATGCGTTGGCAATCAGTGCCGATACTCAGCCGAGGTACGCGCGCCCCAGATCCGTGCCTGGGTCTACGTACCTGCTCGGCTCAGTCCATCCGAGATAGGTAAGTAACTGTGCCCCCCTTAAAGACCGCCATCTGGGTCTATAGAGGTTCTAACGTCACGCCAAGATCTCGTCCGACTGCGGCTATTGCTAGACGCTTCCCCATCTAGGATCCGCCTGGGCCATAGACTTACAGAGTTTAATATGATAGGGTTGTATGACGGTCTGTGCACCGGACTACACGTAGGGATTTGGGGCAAATGGGGGCAAGCCTTCGCCAGGGAGTCGTGGCTATAGCAGGCAGCCTACCGAGCTAGATTCATTGGTAGGCATGACGCCGTTATGTGTTGCTCATGAGAGTGGCGTCTGGCTATGGATGTGGTTCAATCGTTCTCGATCACGGGAAACACCAACTACGTCTCATTTCACTCTATTCATAGACCTTTCAAAATCATCCCAAAGGCATGGGCCTCGACTCAAAAGCCTCAGTGGGACGAAACCAATAACACGGCACACAAGGCAAGACTCAACCAACGGCAATACCTATTTATAGGCCGCCACAAACCTGAACGACCTGCACCGAGCGCTCCTATGGCTTGGGGGGCGTTCCTATGGCTTGGGCAGCGCTCATTGCCAGCATACATATTAGCCACGGCTGCCTGCAGCCCTATCCTAGACTCAGCTCAGCCCCCAAATCTCCATGGCAATTTTCCCCAACGGCGGCGCATGAATGGACAGCCGGGCAAACAAAGGGGATTTCTGAGGACTGATGTGGGGGAATACGCAAGGCTACGTTCTCTTGGAGATCTCCACGGGAGTCCGCCCATAGGGCTGATGGTAAATTTGGGGCGCCGAGGGATCGACAGCCTTCGTAGTCCACGGGTCTTACTTAATAATAAATCGAGCTAGGAACTTGCCGCCGACGTACCACGAGGTTTCCTATGAACTGAGCCACTGGGCGTGGTTGCTCGAGAACCGCCGGAGCTTTCCCTTGAGCCATTAAACCTCTTGGTGACATGTCGGAGCCAAGCTCATCTGCAGAAGAATTATCGGGTGAAGCGTTCCGAAACAAGCACGAAAGTTTTTCTTGGGAAAAGCGGAAGTTCATGGGTGGGAATACGGGGTCGAACAGTCGGTATCTTTGTCGTCCGTACGCAGCTCTAGATCGAGAGCTAGGCGTTATTGAAAACCGCTAGTCGATTTTTTAATGGTAGGGCTGCTGCGAGTTGACCAAGCCGCGAACGTCTCTGGTTGGTGTTGATGGCCGATACATACATATAGCGTGCAGACGGCTGAGATGGCGTCCAAATAGGATCGAGCCACCTGAATGCGGGTACGGCACCCCATTCGCTGAAACCGTCTAGCTGCGCAGTCAAGGCGTGACGGAGTGTCGATAGAGGCAAACGAAAAGTCCATGATCCGTACCTCCACGCACAAGCTGGTGGGTACTAAGGTGGGACATAGTTTTAGTGATGACCTAAGCTGCGAGGTCGGATGTTGCCGCCATTAGGAGTCTTATAATATAAAAGGACTTGAAAACGACAGTGTAGGCTTGTGTGACTCATTCGCTTCCTAATATCTACTGGAAATTCATGCGTACCCGTACCACGAAAATGAAACCGCAGAGGGATGGAATGGCCACGTGAAACACAACCCCCGTCTCCCCCCCCCAGGGCCCCATTGTTCTAGAAGCAACAACAGCACGTGCGGTCGAACGAACCATGTTCCCAGTGACTCCTACCGGGCCCAGGACGTCATCGTGGGAGAGGTCCACTGCCCTGCAGCCGCAGCCGCAGCGCGATGCAACGGTGTAATTTCTACGCTGAGCAATCCCCTTGCCAATGGCAATGGGTCTCCTGAGCAAGCTACCATGGTAGGGTTGCATTCGGTTAGTAACAGTGAGTCCCGATATGGCAGAACTAGACGATAATACAAAACTAAGGCAATACATTTCAAATGCGGCAGCGGCAGCGCCGGTCACGACGGCTTTGATTCCGCGACTACCAAGTCTCTAAGCCGCCACCCTCCGGATGAGAGAGAGGAAGGGAGCTCGGTCTGAGCTACGCAGATTGACGATGCGCGTATCGGTGGGACGGCTATATTGGCAAGGCAGACTCTCGCCGTCCCAGCTTCATTGGCACTACCAAACAGCTGCGTCTCCATCCGGATACATGATGATGGCGTCTCGGAAGTTGGTGAATTCGTGAGATGGTAGCGGGCAAAGGGTGGCTGAGAACTGCCACCGCTCTTAAGGCTGGCTAGGCTGGTAGCCAACACTCGCGAGTTAACAGATGGGCTACGGATGAAAATATATCTACATGGTAGTATCTCTTCTTTGGGCAAGGGCTCGATGTGTCGTTCCGGGATAGCACGACGGTTGGCACTCGTCCTCGGTTCCAGCTGTAGAAGCGTCTCATAATTACTTCACCCTCGCGTATTCACTCACGCATGCAGCGCCTCGGCACACGTGTGTTTGTTGCACTGCACAGCAGAGCGCAGTAATCAGGCACTTCGACTAAACTAATACAGAGGTATCTCAGGCAAACTACCCACGGCAGCATCTCAGGTTCACGAGCAGAGTAGCATCCTGAAGCCACGTTCATCTTGCAAATCTCCACACCTTATGCGTACGGTCAGCCTTCAACGATCATCGCCCATGTTATGCGTCTGCAAGGGGAGGAGGGGGGAAGGGGTGTCCAGCTGCTTGCTCCAGCTTGCTCCAGATAGCCCCCACATTCTGTATAATTACCATATTGGGCGATTTGGAGATGAACCAATGTATACCCGCAAGGCCAGTGCCCCACTTATTCATTTGACGGAGGGTACATAGCGGGGCTGGCGTGGGCAGCCCGCGCGCTCTCGTAACATCGAACCGCCGTTACATCGCAGACCGCAGGACTGCACGTGCAATGCACTATTGCAATTGATAAATGGAACTTAAAGTTACATTATATTCTCTTGAACAATTGCGCGTCGTCTTTTTCAGTTTCTTTGACCCCATCTGCTCCTTTGTTGAGCTTCGGGCTGTGGCGGCTATGCTCGAAAGGTACATACCCAGGTGCTACCTATTTATAAAGAGCTGAACTTAGCAGGGCGGCGGATCCTGGCTCTAAAGTTCAGCCGCACCACTCCGCGGAATTCAATGCTGGTCACGCAGCAGCAACCGACTATACCGAGGTGATCCAGGAGCTTGATCTTCGTCTACCGAAACGGGCTATCTCAGATACCTTGGTCGTCGGGCCCAATCATTCTTGGAGTTAGCCTGGCCCCTCCTGCGAGGGACTTCTAATATTAGTCATCGAGCTCGAACTACGCACCTATTCGTCGGACCTTACCCAGTGCGATAATGGCTACCGATTCTCTACCGGATGTCAACTCGCTTCATGAGTTAACGAGTGCGGGGTGGCGGGGCCGTTTCTTCTTCGGTTGACAAAAAACTAGCTCTAGCGCGAGTATCGCAAGGAAAGCCCAAACTTTAAATCCACAAACCACCTTATCTCTCCCGGCACTTGTCTAGGTACACCCACAACGGCTTTGTCCTGTCGGCCGCCCTAACGGCGCCATATCTGAACAGTGGCTGGGGGATATGGTCCGTATTCGATCGACCCGTTGGTCATTTGAAGCCGTTTTCCTGGTTCCTGCTTTGAAGTGGCGGGCCCCCGTTTTCTCCGGCGGGCCCCACGCCATCGAAAAGCTTGCCCTCGACGCAGACGGAGACGGATGGCCGGGGCGCTGCCAAGATGCGTGGCAGCCACGGTACTCTCAGTGGTCGAGAATTCCTGATTATTCCTAGGCTAATATGTAAAGCTACCCCTACAGCTCCCATCCCAGACGCCATTACTACGAATCATGTTCCATCTAGACATGTGGAGGAGGCGTAACGGTCGAGAGTCCCACGCTAGTGCACCCTGTTAATACTTTCTACCTACCATGGGGGTGAGGTGCGGGTATCCATGTGTCTCATGGGACCCTGGATACCCATGTCAGCTGTATTAGCGAGGCTAACCATAGCCGCATGAATAACAGGTCCTAGAGATATACATATCGGTAAGTTTCGATCACAGCAGCGAGGAGTCCGCTTACCTAACTTACTTGAGGCTTCGGCGCCTCGGTACAGAGAAGCGAATACTCGTGCTAGGCAGACGCCAGTCGAGTATAAACAGCCTTAGCTGAAGCCATCTTTCCCTTTACGGACTAGATCACACAGTCCGTATTCCTCGGATTTCAGCCATGCTCTCTTCATTCTTGATACCGTTGGCGGGGCCTAGGCCCAGGCATCCTACATGGCCACGAACTAGCGTCCTAGCTTTGGACACCACGTCTACCGATCTTGAGATCAAGTGGACCGAGACGGCCTAGCTTTTCGTCATGCCGCATTCCCAAGCCAGGGGTTGTCATCTCCAAGGACGTCACTTTGGACTTGTGTTGCAGTGCAGTGTCCCACACGTGTGCTCCCAGTCCATGAGACCCTCTGCAGGCTCCCCATTGGTGGTTCCGGTTATCAGTCATTTATCCTCTCTCTACCGAGTCTTGGTAATGTCATTGCTGGGGAGCCTTACCTGATCTTAGCTCCCTACTAATGCATAAGGAAAGCAGGCATATACTACTCAGTATGTAGTACGCCCAGGCCAGGGTGCGTCACTCGGAATGGCTTGTTTCTATCTTAGGACTTGTACTTTTGTCCCTGTCCTCTCTAACTTACATAGTACGATGACCCATCCCATGTCCCGGATACGCGTGCGGCAAGCGATATAAGCTTAGTTCATCGCGGACCCCACACGTCAGGTTACTCAGAACAGCGTTCAGACCTCCTCATTCAGACCAAAAACACGGGCAGCTTTTCACCTGATGTAACCTCGAGTCAATACGCTTACACCTTCGAATGCTACACCTTACACGGGCAAGGCAAATGTCCCAACAAGTCCGGTTCGGGCATTCTGTTGCGTTAAATCGGCAGTTCGGGCCACTCAATATATCTCTCTATGAACCTGGTACGAAGCTGCTGAACAGTGCCGTTGAGGCTTCGAGCCGGGGCACACTAGAATATATAATACCCCTGATGTCCAAGTCTCCCCGGCCAAGTGAACCAGCTTCCCATCGCAGGCTCCTAGCCGAAATTCCAAGAGACCCTGGGACCACACCACGAACCGGAACACTCGAAGAACCTAAGGACGGACCTACGCCACCGCCCGCACTACCAACTATCATAGTCACCTCCCCTCCACCCCCACTACCCTCTATCGGACGCAGAAAGCGGCGGCCTCCCGACTCGGAATCAGACACGGACGCCGGACCACGGAAGAAAATGCCATCTAAGAAACACTCCAACCCCGAGAAGGAGCACTCCTCCAAGTCCAAGTCCAAGAGCGATGACTGGACAGATGTGACGGAGCCCGACCAGAGGCGGCGCATTCAGAACCGAATCGCGCAGCGCAAGTTCCGTAAGTAATCCGCCTCCGCGCAAGCATAGGGGCTTACGCTGTCTACCTCTCGTGGGCGATGGTGAAGCTTACTGCCGACAGGGGAGAAGGCTAGGGAGCAGAAGGAGAGGGCCGAGCGTGAGTCGCGCAACCAGGAGCACGCGGGCAGCAGCTACCGCATCCCGGACCCGAGCGAGCTCGAGGACGAGGAGGCCGACCTCCCGGGCCTCCCCTGGGGAGGCATAAACGTGAGGCACGTCGTGGCGCGGGGCCACGAGAACGAGGGGAGTAGGCGCAGTAGCGCGAGGGACGACTACGCCCAGGATGACGCCCATCACTACCACAGCCAGTACGGTGGCGGTCGTGGTGGTCACTACTACCAGCAGTACACGCACCAGACGCCCAGCTACGGCAGTAGGGATAGCAGCGGCGGGGACGACCGATATTACGACGACGCGCTGCCGTCGCCATACTACTACCACTTTGACCCAAATACCGCCGACACATCGCGGCAGTGAACACACAGATCTGGGGAGAGCAAATCGCAACACGAGTGCTCGCCATAGAAATGCCGTCTATTTGGAGTTACGAATAGAGGCGGGACCGGACTTCCACCGATGCATGAGCAATCCGCCCCCTTTCGGACAGTCGCTCGAAAGTCGGGGAGGGCATTGGCCTCTGCTACGCTGGGGTACGTGGTGGGCGCTGAGCCGAGCCGGGCGTTGATTCCCTGGTTCGGTTGCGTACGAGTAGCGGCGACTCTGAAGGTCACGGCTAGAACGGATTCGGCGTCTCTGTAACAACAACGTTTCTGGCTTTCCCTTTTTCATTTTTAATTCACTTCTTTCTCGGCTTTCCTTGTATTTCATTCCGTCCTCCTCTCGTATACCCCATCTGTCTCGGAGGCATGTACTATAGTGTATATTTTCGACTCTCTCTTCCTGGTCATTTTGGCGGTACCGAAGTTACCGGGTGTATAGGTACGCGTGCGTGCTTAGAGAGGCGAGGCACAGGAACCAATAGAGAGAATCTTACTACTCGTACCTGACACGGAAGGGCAGACACAAAATTGCCCAAGTAGATGCCATAGCCAGGCGACGGGACGGCGATCCTGGGGACATGCAGGGCATGCCGCGTCTCTCGCTCGTGACGGCAACGACTGCGCGTCTGGGCAAGCCACGGGAGACCGACCACACACCGCCTGGCGCGGTGAAGGTCGCGGAAGAAAGAACCCGACAAATTAATCAGGGGAGAAATGAAGGGTCGGTGCGTCGTAAGCCCAGGCAGGCAGCAAGCGAAGCACGCAAGCAAGCGAATGAGCAGGCAGGCAAGGCGAGCAGGCTCCCCTCATATCATAGGGTGACCGCTGCGTCGGTGGCCCCCCATCCGAAGCGCGTTCCTTGGTATCGGCTCTGCGACGTCGCTTAGTCACCAACGGCGTGGCGCCTTTCTCTCAACGTTAGGGCTGAGGCTAATTAGTAATTAGCCAGGAAGGGAGATCAAGCCAACCACAACGCCAAGAGTCCTACTACCGTAGTACTTTAACTCCATGCGGTGTGGTGGCTTACTCGCGCTAACAACTGCCCCCCCCCCCGGTTTCCTGGCTGCCTGTTAGGCGTGCATTATGCGAGCGGGCGAAGAGGTCGCCTGCGTGATTAATAAACGCGAATTGCAAAATTCGTGTCGGCGGCGGGAAGGGCGTAAGATATGAATGGGAAGTGTAAGCTGGTTATTGTGTGTAGCTTGGGGCTCCGGCGGCCCGTCTAAGCGAAGAACATCGTGGGCTGTATGTCGATTCTGCGAATATGAGTCAAAGGACCATTGTGTATTATCTTACGTACGTATGCACATATACATCCGTTGCTTTAGTCGCTGGCACACGGGGGTATATCTATTTACAGAAAGAGCCGATAAGCAATGGTTCTCGTACTTGGCGTTCTCGCTCACGCTGCCAATGACTAGAGCTCTCTCAAAAAGGGGCGTGCTTACTCATAAGTGTACATGCTTATATTCCGAAGGGAAAATAATGTGCTTCTCTCAGCGGGAAATCGCGGGGGTATCCGAATCTTGTACTCGGTTAGCTTGCGCTTCGCTTCGCTCCTTTGCGGCCTCTCCAGCCAGGAAGCCCATAACCCTCGGATCCTCAAGCCTCTCATCGGGTCCCTCGGACAGCCCGTCTTTCTTCTTCACGTGCCCGAAAAGACACTCCCAGAGATCGTTCTTATCGACCACTTCGCCGAGCTGCCTGTCCTTGCTCATCATCTTCGACAGCGCGGCCTGCTGGAGTTCCATCGAGTTCGCGGCCTCGAGGTTCAGGTCCGAGATCCGGGGGGTCGACTCCTTCGACTTGCCCTTGTCGCTCCTATCGATGTGCTCGAGCCGTCGCCTGACCGATAGATCGTAAATCGATTCCTCTACCGTACCCTCGACGACGTAGAGCCACACCGTCGTCTCGTGCTCCTGACCGATTCGGTCCACTCGCGCGATCGCCTGTAACTCGAGGGCTGTGTTGAGCAGGGGCTCGCACAGGAATACGTGGCTGGCATTGACGAGATTCAGCCCGCTGGCGTGCGCTCTGGCATCCATGAGGAAACACTCGATACCGGGTTCGTCCTTGAATTTCGATATGCCGTCCTTTCGGTCGAACGAGGTAAACCCGATGCGGCAGCGGTCGAACGCCCTGGAGAGAACGTCCAGGAACTCTCGAAACTGAGAGAATACGATCGATTTAGCGCCCGGGTCTTCTTCCCGCAACCAGAGCAGGTGCTTGATCAGAGTGTCAATCTTCGTTGCGAATGAAGGGCCGTCCAGCTTAATGCTTTTGATGGCTTCGAGCTTGTCCTCGCTGAATTCGCTATATATGCCCGTGCTCTTTGTCTTCTGCGCCGAGTCGGACTCCCTAGATGGACTGTGCTGCTCCTGGTGGACTCTCAAATCCTGTCTCCTCAGGGTGATGTCATGAAGCATTGCGAGCGTGAGATGCTTCTTGCAAACGGGGCAGTTGTGGTGCGCTTTGAACCATAAACTCATGCAGTCTTTGCAGAATTGATGGCCGCAAACGGTGAGGACCCCGAGGGTGAAGTCCGACTGGCAGATGACACAGATCTTCGGCTCGTTAGAGGTCTGTCCAGCTTCTTTCAGGTGGAGTACTAGACATAATGTAAGCGAAAGTCATTTTCGCTCACGTAGGAGAAGTACGTGTGACCTACAGTAGCGATGCTTCGATTGGGCAGCAGTAAATCTGCGCTGCGCCGACTGCTCCTCGTTAAGCAGGTTTTTCATGAGAGTATCCGTATCCTCATTTTCCTCTTGCTCCCTGACAGCTACAGTATCAGAGACTGCCTGTAGTTGCCTGTAGTACTCGATACGAGCGTTCATGGCAGAGGTGAACCGATCTAGTTCCCGCTCGAGAGCCGCGGCGGCTTTGTTTTGTTCCGCAACCTGATGCTGTATAAGATTGAGTTGCTTCTGAACTATCTCAAGCTCGACTCGAGCACGGTCGCTTCCATCAGCTGCGTCGTGACGGAGCTTCGTGGCCAGTTCCCGAAGACCTGAAACGATACCTCGAAACGAGCCGTCCTCTCGCGCTGGTTTTCTCTCCTGCCGCTGTTTGAGTAACTCAAGAACTTTCTCCGGAGCTGGTCCCTCGCCCTCTTTCGCTTGCCTCTCGGCATAACGGGTATCGTATTTGACACGTTCGTTCTCGAGACCGGAGAGTGCGTCTTGTCGATCGGCTATTGCGGCTCTCAGCACGAGAGTATACACCATCAACTCATCCTGGATCTTCGTAGAATCCTCGTACTCTTCACCGGTGACCTCCGCTTCGCCTTCTTCGTCTACCAGCGGCCGAAGGAGAATCTGGATGACGTTTTCTCGCCATTCATCAATCAGATTCGCCTGTTCGTTTAAGACGCCGCCGAGCAGCTCTAGACTTCGCAAGGCTTCTCTGCTCTCAATCCCATGGAGCGGCGAGGACTCGATCTCTGGAATCTCGACGAATGACTGTGTTGCTGCATCTTCTTGGATCCTCGCCATATAAAAAGCCGCCTTGCTATGAGCTTCTTGGAGTATCTCTTTTCGGATCTGCTTTGCTAGTTCATAGCCATCAATCTCAAGCTTCTCTAAGCGCTTGAAATCTTCTGAGCCGGGCTCCGTCATGTCCTCGTTGGACTTGATCTGAAAGTATGCGCTTGCGATGAAGAAGACTGCTCTGTGTTCCAGATCGAGTGCAGATCGAAGCTTCCTCCGACACTCACCTATCCTCGTGTTGATACTTTCGCTAAATTCCGGTAAGAGCCAACCACCACGCTGTGTGATATAGAAGACTTACTGGTCCGGATCGTCTGAGTTTTCGGAATGGTGACTGTTAATCTCTTCCAAGGTTTCTTCAATTCCTGCTTGCCTGGCACTCTCCACTTCTATCCGCAGTTGTTCGCGGCACTCTTTAACCAAGGCCTCGATCTCTTTGCGGGCTTCTGCCCAGATAGCCAGAGCTTCCCTGACACGAGGTGAGTTTTCCAATAGTTGACCTCTTTTTAGCTTAGTGGTCAGATATGTTCGTTGGTCCGTCCTAATGGCTGATTCTGATTGCTCAATCATAGCATCGAGTACCTCTTCGATCGTCCTGAGCGGCTTGTTCCTTTGGCCTAACGTACGGAGTCGGCCGGGGCCTAGCTCGGGGTGTAAGACAGTTTGCCGCAGCTGTGCTAATGCCCTTTTCATCAAATCTACTATGTATGGATCTTCCGGATCCCAGTCCGGCTGTAGCGGCAGACCGCTCGCATCAAGTCCGAAGCCTCTTGCAAGTGTTTTGAACTGCGTCTGGTAATGCTGTTCTTCGATGGCTGTGAACGGCATCGTAACGACATATCTTTTCTGAGGCGGTAATTCCAGTTCCGCTCTCACCGCCCGTTTAGTGTGTCTGAGCGAGATATGGTTGAAAAGAGGCTTGAAGAGCTCTTTGTGGGTTGTCGTTAGACTTTCCCATATACTAAAAGACGAAGCAAAAGGTTCGTATCGAAGAAAAAGTAGAAGGCCCCAGAGATCCTTGATGTTCTCTTTGACGGGCGTTCCGGTGATTCCCCAGGCGTTGATCCGGGGGATCAATCTTGCCACCTTGGCTGCATGGGATACGCCGCTCTCAATTTGTTGCGCCTCGTCGAGACAAACCCTCCACCACGAAAGCCGGACTAGAGGTGATTTAGGTCTCTGATATTTCCTCTCCTGTCGCATGGAACGCTCAGGAGGTGGTTCCGCGAAGTGGATTTCCGTCTGGAGAACATTGTAGGTCGTGATCACTACATCATGGCCTGCCATTTCTGTGACAAGATCGCCGTCATCGCCCTTGAACCTCTTCATACCATCATAAACCATGACCCGCAGATTGGGTGCGTGTTTCGCGAACTCCGATACCCACTGTTTCCTCAAAGTCGCCGGGGTGACTATCAAAGTCGCGGAACTTGGGCGAACATTCTGAGCCGTGGAATGATCGAAGACGGTAGAAGGTGTGTGGGGACGCCTATGCATTAGGATGAGAGAAATTGTCTCGACCGTCTTGCCCAGCCCCATCTCCTCAGCGAGTATTCCACCTCGGAGGGTATTTTCGCGCTGGCGTATAGGGCTGATATCCTTCAATACGACGTGATACAGGTCGCTAACGTAGACTGGGTTCCCATCGGCATCCTTTGCTAAGCTAAAGGACAATGGCTCGTGAGGTGGTTGTTCCGAGTAGGCCACGAGGCCTGTTTCTTCGTGCGAACAACCCTCTTCCCAGGATACCCCCTCCTTATTTAAAAGCCACTGCAATGCTCGGCGCTGGAAGGGGTATAACTTCGTCGTAAGCCCGGGAACTGTAAGTGACCGAGATCCCGTTCCTCTGCTTTCAGGCATAAACGCCGCCTCGTAGAAAGCTTGAGGTGAAAGACTTTCGTTAGCATCATCTCGGCTCGGAATGCTCCTCTCAAAGAAGGTATCCAGGACCTGTTGGCTTAGTGCGCGCTGCGGAGTGTTGCGTATCGTGTTGGTGGATGTGTTCCATTTCACCGCCAGCGAGAAGCGCATGCAGTCCATGTCGTCCTTCCTTTCGAATGCAACATCAACAGCAGCCCAGAGAGCGCCCTCGGAATCCTCGGAATCTCGGCCGTGGCTCACAACGCGGAGCGCTACCAAAACCGGCTCCGTGAATTGTGGGCGACCAAGAAACAATTCCGATCTAAATGCGCTATAGCGTGACTTTGGCTTGGAAGAGACCGTGAGCCAGTGATTCTTCTCATCATACTGTAGCTTCAGATGCCGTCCAACGTCTCGGCGCAGGATGGGCTCATCTCTAGGTGTGGCGAGCACGCCACGTCGGCGCGGCCTTGAGAGCATGAACGACTTTCGCGCAACGATAACCGTGTCAACAGCCTCAACCCGAGTGCGCTTCTTGGGTGGTTCACTCCCCTCACGCGGCTGGCCATCGCACGGAAGCGCTTGTAAGAAATCCAGAAGTGCATCCGGTAGGGGGTCTGGCGGTCTTTTAGTGAAACATTCCATCTGAATATTATCTCGACAGGCCCACCATTCGGCTGGACACGATCAACTCTCATTAACATCTTCTGCTTTCCCCCGGCCCTCTCGGCAGACCGAGGTGCTACGCCTGGCCGCCCCATGATACCTATCAATAAGTCCAGCAAACGGGTCGCAGCAGACAGAGCCGATTTGACATTTACATCGACGTATCTTATATAATCTGCCCAGGCCGGAGAGTGGATAGATGGCGATGCTGCAACGAGGCGCCCCACGGAGGACGGTAAGTAAGGAAATCGAGAAGAGAGGTAGGAAGAAGGAATGTGCGGATGGACAGAGATAGAAGGATAGCTCTACATATGTAGGTAAGCAGGCTCCAGGAAGGATTGCATGCCTATGCGTGCCTACATAAGAAGTTGAACCAACATACTTGGACCTTATTGGCTAGCGAAGAGGTTGGCGCCGGGTGTAAGGCCGAATATCCCCGTCAGGTATCCCTCTAGTGGCGGTTTGAGCCTCGACACACCGGATATCTGATTCTTCCCTTTAGATGCATGACTATACATACAGGTTAAAGCTGTTGGAGAATACCTACCTGTTACGGATATTAACCATCCCCCCTAATACGTAGCATCGAGTCGTGCATTGAGGTTACCATATTATCTCTCGAAGCTGGTTCAAAGTTAATGCGGTTAATGCAGGGCAATGCAATGGAGTATAAGATTTCCCGAAAGATATCCCGGATTTGGACAAAATGGGATAAAACAAAAATAGCATCACGAATAAAACGGAAAGCAAGGGCTGTTCCGTCCGGGGAAGCCGGACAATGGGGGGGTGTTAACTTCCAGGTTGAGATTAGCTTTCGACCAATTTTCGAGAAATAATATGGTGCATATATGCACGTAGTGCAGTGCACCACGATACGGGTAACCTACCTAGGTACGTATAGATAGCTCTTGGCATGTACATACCTAGTATACTACGGAGTTACGGCAACCTGTAAGGGTACCCGGTGCGACCAGTATAGAATCAGCCAATGACGACCCCCCCATTGAACCCCCCCTGTCGAAAAGCTTAGATCACCACGGCGTTGCAATATTCCTCATGCCGACATTGAACTTTTCGACCCATCTCGATATCGAAGACGGCGCCGGTTATCTGAATATCTGACCCGGGCGGGCTGTATCTGACGTGGTTCACGATGGTGCGCGTGAGGGTAAGTCCTGTCCCTCGGCTTGGAACTGCCTCGCAACAGAGCAGCGGCGTGCCGCGAAGCGTGGAGAGAGAAAAACTTTGGAAATCCATTAGTAACTCCGGCCTCGGGATGTGTAGCCTCTGCTGAAGCCGCGGCAACTGCGCGCCGCGTTCGCTGCGCCTTCTTTCCACCAGCCGCAGACGACGATACCATTCCACCACCACCCGCCCCTGACGACCGCCACGCGGCCGGCGTCCTCTTCTTCCGCGAAAGAACAGCAACAACCGCCGGCGATCCCGTCGCCGACGCCCTTCGTGCCGGACGTGGAGACGTTCCTGACGCTGATCGGGCGGGGCCTCCGGCAGCACGCCTCCAAGTTCCCGACGTGGGAGGCGCTGTTCTCGCTGACGTCGGCGCAGCTGGCGGAGCTCGGGATCGAGCCGCCGCGCGCGCGGCGGTACCTGCTGCAGTGGCGGCAGCGGTTCCGGCGGGGCCAGTACGGCATCGGCGGCGACCTGCGGCACGTGGGGGCCGACGGCGCCGCCGAGCTCCGGGTCCTCGAGACGGAGAAGAAGGGGCCCGGCGACGTCGTACCGAAGAAGAACAGGTTCGTCGTCAACGTGCCCCCGGGGCGGTCGGTCGAGGACTGCGGCCCGGACCAGATGTCCCGCGTGCAGGGCTACAAGGTGCAGGGCGCCAAGACCATCGTGGGACCGTACGCCCTGCCCCTCAAGGCCGAGCAGGGAGCCCGGGTCGCCGTCACGGAGGGCATGTGGGAGGATCGCCGCGGTCACAAGATCGACGGCGGTGAGAGGAGGAGGACCGAGGTTCGATACAAGAAGCGCATCGCCGAGCGCAGAGAGCTGCGGGAACAAGGCTTGCTATAGCAGCGGTGGACAATACGGATGACAGGAATGGCATGTAGGTCAATGTAACATATCTGTAGAATTTACGCCTACCGCGAGAGGCTTGAGCCTTTCTCTTTGGTCGGGACTCATATGTCCCCCGTCTATTACAGATGCCGTACCACCACGTTAGATCAAGTCCGATGTTCGGCGACAGCCCCTTACTCCCCAAACTCCTTGCAAAGCCCGTTCCCATGCCTATGACTCTTTTAAAATTGCCGCACAGAAACCGATCTATCTCGCAGCGCCAAAGTCCAGTTTCCGCGCCACCCTGGTTCCTCTATCGTCATCCACGTTGCCGGGTTTTTTCTTCAGGTCCGCTCCGATCCTCTCTTCTCCGCCGCTGGACTTCTTCGGCAAATCCTTTTTGCGGGTTGGCTTGGGCTCCTTGCGCCACCACTCATGCTTCAGCATATCCCAGGCCGTGATTCGCTTCTTAGGATCGAGGCTCAGCGTCTTCATCAGGAGGTCGACTCCCTCCGATCCTAGGGTAGGGAACATGCCCATAAAATACTCCCGGCCCCTGACGGGGTGGACCTCCATCCCGACCAGGTACTCGGGCAATTTCGATACGCCCGGCCAGTTATCCTCGGTCGGGGTCCCGATGGCTTGGCATATGAGGTTTATCTGGTGCATCTCGGTATTGCCTGCCATGAATGGTGTCCGGAGTACCAGCTCGGCGAGAACCGTGCCCACGGACCAAACATCAACGGCACCCGAGTAGTGTCTCGCTCCGAAGAGCAGCTCAGGCGGCCTGTACCATCTCGTGATGACGTTGGAGGTCATGGGCCTGTATGGATCGGAGAAGCTTCGAGCCAGACCGAAATCGGCTAGTTTAACCTCCCCGTCCGCGGCGATGAGCAAGTTGTTGGGCTTGATATCGCGGTGCAATACGAAGTTCTCGTGACAGAACCAGACGGCGCGCGTGAGCATCCCCATCCAAGCCTTAATATCTGCCGCACCGTATCGCACACTCTCGGTATTCCGGATGAGCATCTCGAGATCGCCTAGGGGCAGGTACTCGAGAACAAGATTGAGGTTCTGGTCCTTTGAGGAAAAGACGGAGTGTAGAGTTATGATGTTCGGGTGAGAGAGCTCCTGGAGGTGCTTGATTTCGCGCACGGCGTCGGGTGCCATCCCCTCTTCATACTCCTTCTGAACCTTGATCTTCTTAATGGCAACGAGCTGTGATGGATCGCTTCGAACATGGCCGAGGTAGACGTTTGCATATGTACCTTCGCCGAGCTTCTTGCCTGGAGGACGAATAACGTGAATTAGCGAACAGCCGATTCAGAGATGACGATGACCGAAGTGCTCGATATAACGAACCCTTGACATATTTGCGCTTCTCCTCCTCGTTCAGCTGCTCTGCCAAGTCGAGCGAGCTGGACTGGATTGCGGCTGCTGCATTGGGGGCAACCGGATTCGGCAGGGGAGTGCTGTTCGAAGACGCTTGTGCAGAGCTCGCGTTCTTGAGCGGCGATGATACTGGTCTGGTACCCGGGTTCTGGAGTGCATCCGTAGGTTGCATGATAAGCGGCGAGACGGCCATTTTTTACAGGGTCGTCGTAAGGCTGACTTGCGCGTCGCTGGAAATGTTAGGCATTTGAGGCGCACAGAGCTATCGTAGATCGTAGATCTAGAGATAGATAGGTGTATGCTGTCTCAAACGGATGAAGCTACCGACATAGCAGTGCACTAAGTATGTACGGGTATTGTATTTACCGGCTGGAAGGTACCTAGCAGGAGCCACACTAATGGACCCTCGATTTTAAGTTAGTAGTGTTGCTTGGCAGAGGAGACACATCGAAGAAGCCGTTAAAGGTACAGCAGGAATATCATTACGGAGTAATGGTACTTCGTACAGCAACATGTAAGTGATCGTCTATCGCCTTCTATGGAACGCTTGTATCTTATGCTCAAATTACTACGTCGTGTCGTTACTCACAAGCATCTGTTATCTTTCAGCGCTCTGACAGGGGCTACAGTAATCGTCGCTTCAAGGGCTGCATGTGAATGGCACTTGGTTGACGTCATGCCTCTTCCTAGATGTCAAGCCCCAATAACAGCAAGACGAAAAGACATCCTGACAACCCACATCAGCTTCAACGTGAATGTTGACATGGATGGCCAAAAAGATTCTATCGCGTCGGGAATTTCATCATTCCACCCGGACGAAAGAGCAAGTCATCGGCTACGCCGGATCTCTTCATAGGAGCATACTACATCATCGACTACACTCCTTCTACAGAGAGTTCCGGCATCTTCTTTATCCTCTTGCAAATACACCTAGCGATTAATGCAGGAACCACATAATGCAGGATACCCTGCCTACCATCACTCTATTATGTGGACATTGCCGAAGAGCGTCTCCGATTGTACGGATCTGCAACTAATAAATACAGGCGTCAGCACCCCGTGGAGTCTTTCTCGGATTTCTTGGCTACCGCCCCGGCAAGTATGAAGTCATGCCACCGTACGCCCACACGCACTCCATATGCGTGAGATATCCAGTACTCCATGTCGGTGCCCGTAAACCCGATTGGACCACTGAGAGGCCATCCTGTAGTAAGCTTCCGACTTTTCTCTAATATATCAGAATCTGTGACGTCTCGTGTGAAAACCACAGGCATCAGCATCTTTCTCGTTAGTTCTTTGGGACGATAATAGACCTGGTTTCTCTGCCGGGTGAACTTCGCCAGCGGTTTCCGACGGGAGTTTTCGCTGTACGGTCTTAGAAGAGGAGAACCCGAGCGATCCGGGGGCTATCGGGAAAGAAAAAAAAATAAAGAGAAGAAAAGAACTACGAGGAAAATGATTTCTTATTGGGTACGTTTGGCTATTGGCTGCTGCTTCTCGGCTGTTGCTTCCAGTTCGCGGAAAGAAATAAAAGCTTACAATGTCCAACGCTCGTAGATATTGCCCATCATCGCCGGCCTCATGTGGCTGGCGACGCTCCTGGGGCTCCTGCTCTACTGGGTCGTCAGCGCGGGCCGGCCGCACTACGAGTCGATGGCGCCCATGCAGAGCGTGGCCTACATCTCGGACGTCGGCGCGTCGAAGCTAAAGCCGCTGTTCGTGATATGCTGCATCGTGACGGCGATTTTCCTGGACCTGTCCTTCGCCGCGGACCGGTTTCTGCGGCACCGGGGGAGGCTGGTGCCCAACGTGTCCGTCCGGGAGAAGGTCTTCTTCGGCCTCACCATCGTTTTTGCCGTCGTAGGGACCGTCGGCCTCACCTGCCTGTCCGGGTTCGACACGCTGCACTACCCGCGACTGCACAACATCTTCCTCGCCCTCTTCCTCGGCGGCTATCTGCTCTCGGCCATCTTTATATGCGCCGAGTTCCAGCGCTTGGGAAAGAGTGAGTTTCTTGTTTCGTCTTTTTTGAAACCCCCCCCCCCTTTCACTCACTCTCTCTCCCGCCCAGTCTCTTTCATCTGTGCGGAACGCAAAAAGATCCGGCTAGCTAACGTAAAATCACTCTCTTGCAATAGCGTACCGCCAACACCGGTGCCTGAAGTACTCGTTCTGGATAAAGCTCGTCTTCATCCTGGTCGAGCTGGGGCTGCTGGTCGCGTTCGGTGTCGCGATGCGGTACAAGCTGTACGACGTCGCGGCCATCCTGGAGTGGGTCGTTGCCCTCATCTTCTCGTTCTACGTCTTCTCCTTCTTTGTCGACCTGCTGCCCGCCGTCCACACGGGCGGCGGTCAGCCCTACTCGCTGCGGCCGATGGACACCTTCGAGGCCCGCGAGATGCGCCACGGTGGCCGCGGGCCCGGGTACGTCGACCCCCAGCTCACGCACGATAGCCAGCGCACGCTGACAGACCACCACCACCGTCACCATGTCCCGGCCGCCCCGAAGCCGAGGACCGATATGAGGGACTTCTAGACGGGGTTCTCTTCTTTACCCAGAAGTTTTAGCGAGCATAAAGCCGCGGCATAAAATAACGAAGTGAGGACGCTATGTTGAATTTTCGTTTCTTTGAACGTGGGGAGCGTTGTGTTTGCATCACTTCACAATCGGCATGGAACCTCGTGTGGCCAAGAGGTCTTGGGTAGAGCGATGGTGTTCCCGGAATTTCATAATTTCCCGCCTGTAATGGTATATACAGATTTAGCCGCTACAGTTATTGCTGCCCAGTTACAATAGTGCAGGGGCTGGAAATCTTAGCCGGGCCAAGCGACTGCGGCTCGTGCTATATGTGTACGACGAAAGCTGTAGTGCAATTGATGTCCCCAAACAGAGCTGCTGCTTTTACACATGCAAAATGAATGGCCTGCACAGTCCGTTTTGTACCCTGAGGTCCAAGCCAAAATCGCATATATCCCAAACTCCTTGGCTATTACAGACCCGTACACACTTCCGGTTTCCCCTTAAAGATCCGACCATGTAAGTTCCAGTACGAGTTCCCACCAACTCCCCAACACCGCTGAATTTAGGGGCAATGGTGCAGGTAATGCGGAAGATCTGGCGCATAAACATCGTGGAAGATGAGTAGCCGGCTCTACATTATCTCACGAAACCGGGAGCCCCTTCCGGGACTCTCACTTTTGGTCGCGTTGTTGGGGATCGTCTTCGGGGGCGTAAGAGGCGGCAAAGGCGGCTCTAGAGCCTCGGTGAAGTGCTCACCGTCGCCAGAGTCGCTCATCGGCGATACGTCCGCCTCGTTTCCAGCTGTCGCGGGCGCCGGCGATCCATCTCTCACAGGAGTCCGCCCTCGGCTCTGGTCCCTTCCAGCCATGGCAATGGCGCGGATACTCCCGCTACGGCTGTCGAGACTCGTCGAGCTGTTGTTGTTGCGCTCCGTGCCCGTAAGCGCTGCGCCACCGACGAAGCCCTTGTTGTCAGGGGTGTCCTCATCTGATGACTTGGACGGCCTTGAAAAATGCGACTTAAACCAACTCTTCACTTTCTCACCTCTGGGCGTCTTGGGTGCTTCGTCTACCTCTTCATCCTGGTGGTTTGGCGACGCAGATGTCGGCGATGCTGGCCGCGGAATACTCGCGGGTTGGTTGCTGGACTCCGTCACCACTGTTTCACCAACCGCCTGCTGCTCCTCCTCCTCGTGTCCTTGAGGTTCATCTGGCGAAGGATGATGTTTCTCGGATTTGCTTAGCCGTTTCAACTCTGCTTTGGCCGCTTTCTCCTCCTCCCTTTTTGCCTTGGCTTCTTGCTTTTCCTCCGCTTTGCGCTGTTTTTGCAGTTGCTTGTCTTGTTCTGCTCGGGTAGTTAGCGTGCTGACTCAACACTGCAGGCGAACAAGTAACCTACCCTTGAGCCTTCTGTTTATGTCCTGAATCTCCTTCTGCCGAGCTTTCTCGCGTTCTTCTTCCTCCTTCTTCCTTTCCATCTCGAGTTTTAGCTCGACCTGCCTCGCGTGTTCTTTCTCCGCCTTCTCGTTGATTTCATCTAAAACGGGCTGGACACGACGAGCAGCAATTGCATCGATGGTTTCCCTATCGATGCGCAACCCTGCACCGACATCCACAGTATCGTCGTTGCCGTCTAATCGCGCTTCGCTTCGGGTCTGAGCGGCGACGTGCGCTTTCAATTCCCACTCGGTCAAGGTCGAGTGGGGAACCATGCCCGTCTCGGCGGTAATCTTCTCATCCATGCTTTTGAGTCGCGCCTGGACATTTCGCTGTGCTACGGCGAGCAACGCATCCCGATCTTGTTGCCGTTTCTTGTCGTCAACTTCCGAAAGCTTATTCGAGAAAATCGACATCTGTCGCCTAATCTGCTGCGAGCGTGCTTGATCGTCGACTACAGCGCTGTCACTTGATGCTCTCCTCCTGAGTTTGTTCAGAACTGTGAAGCGTCGCTGCGGTTGCCCGGCTCCGTAATACTCCTCATAGTCTCGCTTGTTCAGGTTTTCTTGGTGTATCTTAGCAAGACGCTCCTGAGCCTGCCTATAAGCGGCCTCTTGAAGAGTTGTGAACCGGGCAGGCCGCCCATCGTCGCTCAAGCTTCCCAGGCTATCACGCCGGTCTCCGGGTGATGTGGCCTCGACGTGGTGCTTCTTGGCATCAATCATCTTTTGCTGTTGGTCATACATCTTCTTAGCCATCGCTAGTGCTGAGGCATGCAGCACATCAGCCTTTTTCTGTTCGTCCACCTCTGGTCTGACTGGTGGGCGGGACGTAAACATCTGTCTGTTCATCGTTGTGAATGGGACGGCGCCGGCCTCCTCGCTCCGTACCACTGAGCGCGTAGGTTGGTGAGCCCGAGATGCTGCGGCCAACGCGTTAGATGCTGCTTTTGCTTCGTCGGGGTACGACTCCCGAGCGAGCGGCGATGATTGGGCTCGTTGCCGGCCGGCCATGGCACCCTTAGCGGCCCGGAGTGACTTCTGGTGCTCAGGGGTATTCGACTGGGGTGATAGCAAGGCGCTGCGATGAGACTTGAAGGCTAAATTAGCAGCCGAGTGACCATAACTCGTGGCTGAAGGCTTCCACGGGTCACGGTGCTTAGTGGTCTGCGACGCAAGCAGAGCAGCCTTCGCGCCGTCGCTACTGTGTGCAGGTTCCCAAGGAGCCGGCATCTGATAGCCTTTCACCAAACCGGCAGCCACTAAAGACGCCGACTGCTGCTGCCTTTGAGGAGGCTTGTGCGATGTGGTGCTCGTCCGATCCGGAGTGGGAGCCGCACCGGCAGTGGACATGTCAGGCATAGTGCCGAGGGAAGGTCGCACATGCGTTGGAAGATGTTAAAAGATGTTGCGCAGGAATGTTGATCGGGAGATATAAGAATACAAGAGTAGGTCGGCGATATGGCACTGTATGCTTTCTTTTGGCGTTACTAAATGCAGGTAAGCATAGGTATTAGAGTGGTGAGGTTGTTTGGTGGATAACGTCTAATGCAACTCGATCCCGCCTAGATGGTAGATGTCGATGGGGTTGGGTGTCGTCATTGGCTAATGGCGCTATGCGGTGCCCCAGATCTATGGATTGCTCCGTGTGCTAATTATGACCGACTCTTTTGTCATTAGATGCCTACTATAATAAGCAAATTAGGTCAATTACTCTGCACCTCTTTCTGAGTATCCTCTCTCCACCAGGGTTGACAAGGAAGGCGGAAGGAGTTAAGAACAGGGTGGACGGAAAGAAAGAAAGGCATCTGGGTGCGATATATGATGACGCGAGCACCAGGTTACCTTGGTTGTCTACATTCGCATGCTTGTGTCTATACAAAAAGCACAATGTACCCGGCTTGGAGGGCTATTTGCTGATGATAGTTGACGTCATGGCTTCTGCTTCGCTAAATCTTGCTTCCATATACTGGTTCAGGAGCTACATATGGGGTATGCACATGCATTTGCACATGTGCATGTAGTAACACCAGCGAGGTTCACACGTAGGCCATGTGTGCATGTGGCTGAAAACAAGTTTAAATTACCTATCTAGGTAGTAAAGGCATCCTTGCGACTGAATGAACACGACTTCGCTTTACCTCTTCATATTGATACAATCTAGATCGTTATTACCCAGTTAGCAAGTGCCTACCAGTAATATGTACAAGGCCATAAGGTACCCCAAACCAACCACATGTATTGGAGGGGTCATTCTGGAATGTTATAAAATTTGATTTCTTAAAGCCGTGTATGCACGTGCTCATTATTCCGGTAATAACAATCCGCATACGCGCATACTATTAACGAAGTCCCGTCCTGTCGACCCGAACGGCCGGGTTAATGAGCGGGGCAAGTTGATCGCTTCCGCACCGACGATCTTCTCTGCCCGCACACTGACTACCGCATTTATTCCCGAAATTCGTCAAAAGCTAATGCATAGCTAATGCAAGTAGTTCCAATTTTGTCCGCCGCATTAAACCCTTCTCAGCTAGCTTTTAATCGCCGTAAGCTATTATCAGTTGGATAAGAAATATGCGTGTGCGGGGAGAATTGCTACCCTACCTGATATGAATTTAGCGTTGTATTAGCTTTTGACGAATTTCGAGCATAAATACGGTAGGTATCCGCCAAGCGAGGAGAACTACTTCATCATTGATTGTTAGGACTCCATAGTCATCGACAAATACCAAGTCGGGATGGTTACAATCCTTTAATGGTCGCTATATTGCCGTCAGAGCTCTCAACCCATCCCTAGTAGCTAGGAGGTAGTAGGGTGGAGCCTATTCCCCGGATCTACGTCGTTATCAACCCTAGATGTCGGCAGCCCCACATTATGGCTCAACTCCTTGACCTCCCGACTGAGATTCTCCTCAAGATTATTTCGAATCTCGCAGCTCATAACCAGCCCGACTCTCTCGACCATGTGCCCTTCTACTGCTGGGTGGAGGCGCTTATGGAACAGGATGAAGAGGCACAAGAACAGATTACGTGGTTACGTCCAGTCAGCGCATCCTGCCGACGACTCTACGATGTTTGCTTTAGAGCGCTCTATTCCTATATTCCCTTGGATTGGAGCTCGTCGGGTGCTCCATCGATGCGGCTTCTTCAAGCGCTAGGGAACGACCAGAGTCCGCTAGTTCATGTAAGGTGCCTTCATATAGACGTTAAGAGCTGTTCGGCACTGGGGTTCTACAAGGTCTTCTGGCTTCCTAACGTACGCATCGTATCCCTCCGGAGATTCACGAATAGGCAAGCCTTGGGGTGGGATGGTCATGACCATGTTGGCACGTCGCCAGTTGAGGTCCTCCGACTAATCGAGTGCGGGGCGCACGAAGAGGCCCTCGCTGAAGTTCTGAGCTGGCCAAAAGCTCTCAAGGAGCTATGGTACGATATCGAGCAAGCCTATTGGGATGGTCACTATTGGAGCGGTTACCGCCCGGGCCCGGCAGCTTACCAGTTTACGTGTGCTGCCGTTGAGCGCGCTATGAAGAGCCAAGCGAATTCTCTTGAAAGACTCGTTTTAACCCGGCAACGACGTCCATATCAAGGGCTCGGGTATAGTTTTCCTATCAACCTCAGCGACTTCACCAGGTTGAGACGGCTTTCCATCTATCACGTCTTTCTTGTGGGCCGTTATTGCGGAGATGGGGAGCTTCTCCGGAAGCAGCTGCCTAGAAGTCTAAATGAACTGGAAGTCTTCTTCGATGATGGCGGTACCGACTTCTTGAAAGGCGCTACCTTGCCGAATCAGCAGGTCTGGCTACTCGGAATGCTTGAGAACATCAAGCGAGGCAAAAATACAGACAGCGGTACTCCAGAGTCGTCGTTGGAGAGATTAAGAATCGTTTCGATGGAGTGGCCATCTTTTCGGTCACCTTTTGCCGATCCCCCACTTGACGGTAGTGATGCAGGAGAACACGGTAATGAGAGCGAGCCAGATTTCGTCTACGACGTGACAAGAGGCACCAGCCACCCAGAGTCGATATGGAAACCACCGTTAAGATTAATGCGTGGCTTCATCGAAGCAGGTGTGAGCTTTAGCGTATTCCTGCACCAGAAAAGACGCTATAGGTATGTCATGGAGGGTCATCAAGGGTTCAAGCACAACTGGGAGGATTCCTGGACCGGGCGGTACCTCGATGGGAAAGCCTTGAGTCACTACTACGGTATTGGCCAAAATATTTACTGAGTATCAGGGCCGACTTTCAACATCCCTGTAAAGTATCCCCTAGCATTACATCAAGTGCTATCGTTACATTGAGGTTTTTAATTTATATAATCGTTTCCGTAATCAAAATCGAATACGATATAAAACTTCACATATAAAAAGGTTTAAGTTATAAAATTTTATATAAATTAATAATTGTTTTAGTAATATTAAGACCAAATAATTACAATACCCGACTAGTATGTTAATCTTACCCTACGACATAGTAAAACATTGCAATGTGTAATGTAGCTGTGGGCCGCGTTAGTAATCGCGATTACACACTAAGTGTCGCCTTTACATGGGTTAAATTCAGATGCATAGCAACCCGAATACTGAATTGGAAATAATGTAATATTTCAACGATGCCAAATTATAATATAAAGATGCCTAAGAATTATCACGAAAATTGTATGGATAAAAAAGCATTTCATCAATAAGACAGTGAATCATGTAAGCAGATCTGCTAGCCTGATATGGGAAAGCGCTACGAAGCCTCAACGCAGCGACCCGGGCGGCAATTTAAGCCATACCCATATAACACCGTCGTAGGTATTCAGCTTGTGGAAGATAATAAGAGACCTCCATCCACGACACGCGCGCCAATAGGGCGGTGCTACGCGGCCCCACTGTTGGTTGTTTTAAGGAAGTCCTGGTGTAAGTTCATCTCCGAATTATACCGAAGGGAGCTCGCGCTTTGGGGCAATATGCAGTCATCATGTAGACATGTTGAAGCCATTAATCAGGAGAACCGCCTTGATACTCGAATGGGGTCGGGGCGCGGCGTTTCCGACGGGTCTACTCGGATCCCGGAACCCATAGGGTGCTCCTTCACCGGGATGGAGGGATCGTGCGGCGGGCCACCGAAATCTCCCGAAAACTCCTCACCCCGGTCTACTCAACGGCATCTTGGCGAAAAGGCAATGCACTCTTGGTTGACCATTCTGACACTTCCTGACTTCGTAGCTATATCCCAGCCCCTAACCCCCACGCGGAAGCCTGATGGCCTGCAAATTCGACAACATCCTCAATTTCCGCGATGTCGGTAAGACTGTTAACGACTTCGTCGGCCGTAGGTATGAGTAGCCAGAGGCACTCTGATCCATCGGCGCATCTTTCTCTGACGAGTACAGACTAGTCAAAGAGGGCGTTTTATACCGCTCCGCGCGGCCGGGTACGACGATGGTTTCCTTTAGCCCGACGCGGGCACTCGCTTAGAGGGAGAGCTAAATCCCGCTCGCCCCAGATGATGCCTCGCCGCGAGACCGAGAGACTCTCAAGAACGAGCTCGGGATCAAGACGGTCATGGACCTAAGAACCAAGTAAGCACAGGGACTGCTTCTGCTGCTGGCGCCGCTGCTGGGCGCCGAAACGGAGCACATCTAACGTTAGATATACCCCTACAGGACGGAGCATCTCAAGCAAGCGGAGAAGCGCCGGGCCGCTGCGGATGCAGATGCTGAGACGATCCCTACGCGGAGGATCCCCGGCGGTGAGCAATTCCCGGAGTTATTTCTTCCCCCATCTTCTCTAGTTCGAGGGCACAAATTCCCAAATGTGGAATTTCGTGAGTCGATAGCTCCCGAAACATGTCTTACGACTCCCGATTATTCACCAAATTGACCAGATAGCGCATTTACTGACTCCGGATGTTGTAGTGAGGTACTCCGAGATCAAGATCACGGGACGCCAGTTCGAGCGGTTCCTCCTGAGCCATCTGTCCTGGCTTGGTTTCTTGTGAGCGCAACCCAACCCGTCCATCCGTCCTCTTTTATTCATTCTTTCTTTTTTCAATATTTTTTTCCTCGGTAGATCACCATCCATCCATCCATCCATCTATGGTGCTGATGATCTTCGCCATTGCATCGAATGCATAGCCAGTTCATCTTCCTCTACGTCTTGGGGTACCGGATGCAGGCAATAAGCGTCATAAGCAGGGAGGTCATGCTGCCTCGGGGCCTCGTCGGCTTAGGTCTCGACACGCTTGACCAGTCTGGGAGAGAGATTGCAGAGGTAAGACGCCTCCCTCGCGTACAGTCCCTACGATCCGTGTTCCAGTTGTGTGCGGCGGGCGAGGAGACCATGGCAGGGCTCATACATCACCGTCGCAGGCATTGCGAGTCTGCACCGAGCCGGGATCGCTTCCTCTCTTGGTGCATTGCACGCAAGGCAAAGATCGAACTGGGCTCGTCATTGCTCTAGTTCTGATGGTACTGGGCGTACCCACGGAAGCGATCAATCACGACTATCTGCTGTCTCAAGATGGGCTTCAGTCGGAGAAGGAGGCTAGGATGGCGGAGATCAAAGAGATCGGACTGACGCCGGAGTGGGGGGATACGCCAAAAGACTTCGTGGCAAGGTTGGGACAGCACGTGGCGACTAGGTACAATGGCGTGAATGGGTACCTCGACGAGATAGGGTTCGGGAATGCAGAGAGGAAAAGGCTCATCGATGGACTGGGGGCATGAGCAGGGTGACGTTTCATGCAGGATTGAACCACCCCCCTAACGATAAGTCACATGAGTCTTGTAGTTAGCGATGCATGTAAAATGGCCTCTATTTCTTTCTAAACCGACCCTGTAGCCAGCATCTATACATCTTCAGGCGCCGTGCTCTGTTTACGAGTAATCTTCTATCGACACCGAGTTCCTCGATTTCAAAGAAGGAAGAACTAGGTTGGCCCTCCTTGGATTCTCTGCCGTCCCCCGCCGCATCCTCATTCTTTGCAAATGCCGCTCCAGTCCATATCCGGGCGAGCTCATCTTTGTCGAAGAAGTAGACGCGCGTGCCGTCACCTCGGAGATAGAAGTTCTCTTCCAAATATCGACCCTTCTTGAAGCGGACCTGTGCTAGATCGCCTCGCCCATAATCACGGAAACAAACTTGACCGCCCGGCTTGAGGACGCGGTAAATGTTCTTCACAGCTTGTTCCCATTGTGCAGGAGACAGAGCAGAGAATATGAAGACCATGAGAACGACGTCTACGGAATTCTCTCCGAGGCCCGGAGGGAGATCTTCACCGGCGGCATCCCACACATCTGCTTGCATGACGTTGGTGTCATAAGCCTCATGATTACACATCACTTTAACGGCCTCCTTAGAATAATCACAGGCATGGACCTTTAGCTTGGGGTTCTTGTTGCTGGCAAGGATGGGAAACGCGGTATTGCCAGCACCAGCACCAACTTCGAGAAGTGTTATTTGACCGGCGTCTTCTTGTGTAACTTCGTCTAGAACAGGGAACTCCTGCTGTAGCCACTTGCGGTTCTTGAAGAAGTTGGCGGTGTTGTTCTTGTAGAAGACATTCCAGAACTTGGCCGGATCCGAGTTGAACCTGTCTGTATCGCCTGGCTGTCAGCAACTGTGCCTAGGGCATCGACGTAAAGGTTGGCGAATTATATTTATCGGGGGTGCGGTCAGATGGGAGCGAAAGAATTGATGTAAATAGTCATCATAGGAATCAGATGAACTATGCATTTTGGGTATCATCAGGACACCAGGAGGCGCGGAATGTCTGAAAGAAGGCGGGAGGAGAGAGCTTACGTTTGTCAAAGTCGGAGACTGGCGATTGGCGCTGCAATTCGTATTGCTGCTCAGCATACTCCTTGTAGGCATCGTCAGTCTCCACATGATCCCAGGCATTGAACTCGAAGACGTCGTCTTCTTCTTGTAGGTAGCGAGATCCGAATTGGAATGGATCGCTCCTCTTCATGTTGTACTGGGGATCATGACTTCGGTGGGGAGGCAGCTGCGCCTCTGAAGTGTCTTGGACCGCCAAGGCAGACGTCTCATTCGCCAACTCGTCCTCTGCAGCGACGGCCGGCTGGGCGAGAACCATTGAAGCCATGGCCGACTAAGGAAGGCCGGGACCACTGTGTATTCTACCTGTACGCTTATGTTTTCTTCCTTGCTCGCCGAGAACCGGGCATTATTTCAGAGTTGGCAGGACTGGGCGTCTCGGAAGGTTGAGAAAACCGGAAGTTTGGCAGAGGGGGAGGAGGGAAAAAAGATTGGAATTTTATGTGCACCTGGGTGGAAGACGACAAGGGTTGGTGTGGCTGTACTTTAAAAACGTGGCTTTAATCCATCTCTGTGGCTGATGCGAGGCGGAGGCTACTGGGTACTATGTAAATCCCTTCTCTACCTACGCACTACATCCAGGTACATGCACGTATTTTGTAGACGTCACTTTTTGTAGGCGACGATCGGGGACCCTTCAGTGCGCCGAACAACATCATCAGCTTCTCACCACCACCGCGGCTTGCTATCCAATTCGGTAGCCATCGGCTTTTCTTTTCGTCTGCAACACAGAGGGGCACTTAGAGTAGATTAGACATGGACTCATTACACTAATACCACGCAACTCAGGTTTCTCTTTTCTTCTCACACACTATAGAATCGCCCACCCATTTATTCTCACCACCCAAGAACAACCACCCTGTCCCGGCCCCGCGTTCCGAATCCCACTCAATGGCGGCCGTCCGTTCGTCCGTGCGCATCCTCCCACGCGCCAGTATCGGAGCACACCCGCTCAGTAGCAGCAGGAGCAGCCGCCTCCGGATGCGGCAGCAGCAGCAGCAGCAGCGCACCTTTTTCTCGCCACCGACCTCGGAACCGCAGACCCTGACGGCGAGCGCACGCCTGCCGTACAACCACGCGGCGCTGTACGACCGGATCGCCGACATCGACTCGTACGCGACCTTCCTGCCGTACTGCCGGTCGGCGCGGGTGACGGCGTGGAGCGCGCCGGACGCGGACTCGGAACGGAGAGGCCGCCGGCGGTGGCCGACGCGCGCGGACCTGACGGCCGGCTGGGGCGGGATCGAGGCCACGTACACGAGCCGCGTGTTCTGCGCGCCGGGCATCGGCGTCGTCGAGGCTATCAGCGGCGACGCCCGCACCGAGCTCTCCGAGGCCGAGCTGCGCCGCTACGGCCTGCGCGACGACGGCCCGGACCCCCGCGGCGACGACGGCGGCGTCTTCAAGAGCCTGGTGACGCGCTGGACCGTCACCCCGGCCGAGGACGCCGCGCGCGCCGACCGCTTCCAGAACGAGTGGAGCGACGTGCGGCTCGATATCAAGTTCCAGTTCGAAAACCCGCTCTACGGCGCCGTCAGCTCCGCCGTTGCCGATAAGCTGGCCCCCGTAATGGTGAATGCCTTCGTGGAACAGGCTAAGCGGGTCTTGAAGGAGCCGAGAAAGTCTTAGCACTTCTGATTACCCTCAAGCTCCATATCCGCGACCGGGGCCATACGAAAGGGTCGTAAAGTCATGTGGGTTGCTCCGATGGCATAACTACGTCCTCGTGTATCATTAGCAAGCGTGCATCTTGTAGAATATGATAGATCACTATCGACGGCGGGAACGCTCAAAATCGACAAAATTCGAATTCAGCAGCTAACTCCAAAATCTGAACGTCCGGCCAGTGTATAGATCCATTCCATCTAAAAGGGATTAACGTCCTTCAGCTCGCTTCCCTCCGAAGCTGGCTGGTGACGCCATGTTGTGTGTCTCGGCGTCCTCGACACTTCCGCCGTTGCCTCTTAGATTCCTCATTACTCATCCCATCATCTCCTCTCTCTCGTTGTATCGCACTCCGTCTATAGACGCACAATCACTGGAGGTCAACGCACTACAAAAAAAAAAAAAAAAAAAAAAAAAAAAAAAAACCAAAAAAAAATGCACGCTCAGATAAGTGTGAACAGGGGATCAGACGAATTCGGCGGTGATAGTGACAATGCGGAACAGCGTGATAATCCGGCTGCCGGAAACGGGGAAAATAAACGAGCGCCAGTACCGCTATGAATGATAACATCTTTCGAAGGCTGGGGGTATAATGCAAAATCACTTGTCTCAGAAAATCACCGGCAGACACTGCGGAGATGAACTGGAGTCGACAAATGGAAATTCGTGGCCAGTGGGATGCCGACAGGGTTGCGAGATACCCAACATCAATATAGCTCGTAAATATGTTTTGAAGAGATGATATACAGTGCCGGTCCCGGTAATTCTCTGTCTATTTCTTGCTCCTAGTGATCATTAGCCAGGACCGCTCCGCCAAGCCGAGGGGTGCAACTCACTTCTTAGTCTTGGGTGGTTTTCCTGCGAAGAACCCGAACATTGCGGTTGGTGGCTTTTTGCTACTCTTCCTTGGTTTGTTGGCGGTTACGATGTTCACACCCGGCGGTAATGCACCGGGGCCGCCGCCACCGCCACCGCCACCGCCATTGCCATTAGGTCGGATTGGTATGCCACCCATTGGGAAACCCGGGGGTGGGGGCGGTCCCTGGGGGGCGCCGTGACCAGTCGCTGGGCGATGTCCGGGAATTCCACCACCAGGATGTTGCCCGGGAATTCTAGCCCCTTGAGGCATGGCTCCTGGTGGGGCACCGGGGCGTCCCATCGGCCCGTGGCCCACGGGAGGTCGCTGTTCCATAGGCCACATGTGCATAGTAACAGCCCAGTCCGGCTCGATTACCTTTTCCCAGATAGTGGGAAGGATGATCTCACCGTTTGGCCCGATCAGATCATAATGGCCGGCTTGCACATGGGGGCCGATCACGTCCACGTGCAAGAACGCCTGCTTAATAAGATCCTCCATACCCTACAGCCAGAGTCAGCAAAGGGGGTGGGGTTTGCACGACGCTAGGAGGATGCCCTGCCGCAACATACCTGCCAGGTTTGACATATGTGGAAAGGAAAGCTGAACTTCCTTCCGACGGCATCCTTGAAGCGGATGGGAGCCTTGTCCTTGCCCTGATCCTTCATCATCTGCTCCGCGGCCTTATGTTTTGCTTCCTCGACAAGCCTCTTCTTCAACTCTTCCTCCTCCTTCTTCTTCGCCGCTTCGGCCGCCTTGGCAGCCTCCGCAGCGGCCTTCTCGTCTTCGATCTTCTTGCGTGCTTCGAGCTCGGCCTTGATCCTGGCTTCTTCTTCAAACTTTTTTCGCTTTTCGGCCTCCTCTGCTGCCTTCCGAGCAGCAGCCCTCTCTTCCTCGATTCTCTTGCGCGCTTCGATTTCGGCTTTCATCCTGGCTTCTTCCTCAAGTCTCTTCCGCCATTCCGCCTCTTCTGCCGCCTTTTTAGCTGCCGCCTCCTTCGCCTCGGCCTCGGCCTTAATAGCTGCTTGTAGCTTGGCCAGGGCTGCAGCCTCGGCGGCGGCGGCAGCTTCCGCCTCTCTCCTTTTCCTTTCCTCCTCGGCTTTCTGCTCGGCTCTCCGTTCGGCTTCATATTTCTCGCGAGCATCCTTTTCTGCTCGCGCGATAGCCTCGGCCTCTTTCGCCTTAGCCTCGGCCAGCTTCTGCTGACGTTCAGCTTCGGCTCTCCTCTCGGCCTCTATCGCTTCTTTCGTTGCTCTCTCCGCTTCTTTTTTTGCCTCCTCGATTTCCCTCTGGGCTTTCTCCAGAGCCTGTCTTCTCTCCTCTGCCCTGATCTCCTCGTCCCGCCTCATTTGCTCCATCTTTCTCTGGAAGGCGAGCTCTGCCTCTTCCCTGATCTTGGCTTCGAGTGCTTGCTGCTTCGCTTCCGCGGCCTTCCTCTCTTGTTCGGCCTTTATCTCGGCTAGCTGCTTCTTCATGAGCTCCTTCTCGGGATCAGGCGGCGGAGGCTCTGGAGCTGCGGCGGGGGCAGGCGTGCGTGGCGCGGCGAGTTCAGTAGGCGGGGGCGGTGGAGGAGACCACTGATACTGCTGCATGGCTTGCGGTACGGGATAGGCATTGAAGAAGTTCTGACCGCCTCCGTAGGGCATCACCTCGCCCCCTCCCCATCCCCTATGTTCGCTATTGAAGTAATTGCCACCGGCGGAGGGTGCGGGTGCAAAGGGGTTCTGGTGCGGGGGGTGGTTGTATGATGGGCCATACGGCACCACCTCTTGTTGGTTTGGATACGGATGACGTGTGTTCGAATACGGGTGATTGTATCCCCCAACCTGATTTTGGACATAGCCGGCCGGTTGAGGTCCGCGACCGCCATAATAGTTGGCGCCGACACCCGGACGAAAGGGCGCCCGGGTGGTCGAGTAGTAGTCCTCGGATGAATCCAGGCTGGTAGTTGGCTGGTCCGAGTAGTCGAACCGACTGTACGGGGAAGCCGTGACCTTATGTCGTCGCGTTGCGACCCTTGTTGACTGATGGTGGCTGACAGGACTAGCTGAAGCTGAATCTGAAGGATCAAGCTCGTCTTCGTCCGCGTCGGAATACCACTCTTCTTCGTCTTCTTGCGCCGAATCGCTATACTCCCGACTCCGTCTCGGATCCGTGTCTTCTGAATAGCTGCTATCACCAGATATAGGTTCGTGATGCCTGCTCCGGCTGCGGCTGTGGCTACGTGCACGCAGAGTCCTCCGACCACTTGCCGGGGTTCTTAGCGTCGAATAGGTACAGTAGCGAGATAGGCAGTGGACTTACGACATTGGGACCGAGTAGTTGCACGATAGCCACTCACTCGCAACAGCCCACCCGAGAGTCGGAGAAAAGGCAACGACAATCCAACGAACGGTGATCGAGTATCACTGGCGTTCCCGGTTTTTGTGCAGGAATGAAATGTAGCTCTGCCCTTAGAGCTGACGTGCGACGCGTGACGGGCGATGCGTATGTGAAGCGAACTGGTTTTTCGGGATAATACGTGCGATGAGGATGGCGGTGTGTACCCAAAGTGATGTCACTCCGACGCCCCTCGACAGAAGCGATGCGATGCGGTCCTATGCGACTCAATGCAATTGATTCGGGTGAAAGGTTTGCACCAAGCCAGAGAGAATGCGAAATACCAATACTAATACCAAAGCGAGTCGTCGGCCGGTGCGGTTAGGTGACTGAGAAGAGGGCAAGAGGATTATCTACCCAGGTAGCTGGTGCCCTGGAGAGACTTGGGAGCGTACTATTCTTGTATGGGACGACGCGGGGAAAATATTTTGGAAAT
Organism: Monosporascus sp. GIB2; assembly: GCA_004155935.1. Classification (NCBI taxonomy): domain Eukaryota; kingdom Fungi; phylum Ascomycota; class Sordariomycetes; order Xylariales; genus Monosporascus; species Monosporascus sp. GIB2. Next base: position 316,081 of record QJNV01000006.1, on the reverse strand, counting down.
CTGGTAGGCCTAGTGGGATGTGGAGATATTTATTACCCGGGATAGTCCTTGGCCAGCTTAGCCACGATGGGCGTCGTTGGGCGCAAAGGGTCCAAAAGGTTTTCTTTGGGGGAAAGGTCTCGATTCGGGTTCCTATTGATACTCGCGGTGAGTGAGATCGCTAATGTCGGCGGAACCGGCTGGAGGGGGAATGGCCGGAGAGGAGGGGTTGTGTGTGAGTGAGAGTGTATGTTATGTGGCATATAATCCGGCAACGACAAATGGTCGTGTCCCTAACGACCTATAGTCGGCAACAATTTCAGTGAGATTCCAACTCCTAGGCCTGGTATATGTAGCACGTAGGCATGCCTGTATATATATGTGCGTGCGAGAGAGTCAGCGTGCTATAGAGCGCGCCCCTCTCTGCATGTAAAACTGGCTAGTGAGCTGTACTTACCTAGGTAAGGCGCCCAGTGTGAGATGGCCCCAGTAAACCGATGCCCCCGATGGAGGGAGGCGGATGGATGAACAGGTGTAGAGCAGAGACTCCACCACGCCCTCCTCGTTCTTTGTGTGTCAACCTGGCAATAGGGAACTTGAATAGAGCGGCTGTGGTATTTAGGATATTAGATATGGCGAATTCGACGAAACTAAAAATCTGGCCACGATCAATTGCCAGCGAGGGGTCACTATATGCAGCTAGTATTAGTAGTAATGGGCGCTGGCGGTCCCCAAGACAGGGACAGGAATGCAAGAAAAAAGGTTGCACCAGCCACCTTGCAACGCTAACTCAGATCGAACTTCTTGTCCTTGATGTGTCCGTCCGAGACAAGCCATAGCCAGCGACCAGGGGACAGTGAGCAACCCGATGAGGTACACCATTCCTGAGCTCTCCCGGCCGGACCCATAATAGTAGTTACTGATACCCCTACACATATACATCCACACATGTAGCGAGCATTGAAATTACAATGCACTCCCTTACCATTTTGACTACAAGAACGGCACACGACAGGATATGAAAAGATTGCAGTAGGGACAGAGAGATGGGGGTCGTGCAGTGACAGACCGTCGCAAGATGGGAAGGCGTGGAAAATATTACTTTAATGGACATCAATTTGAGTCGATGGCCCCTTACGTAGCTCGGTATTAGTATATGCGAGACTGTGTTTTATGGCAGTGTTGTATCTTCATGAGCCGGTATAAGATGAGTCTGGGAAAATGGGCGCACGAATTTGATACAGCCAGCTCTAGCAGTCATACTTTACTTATCTACCGAATTGACAACTCCATGAGTCAATTGAGCACGTAGATGGTAGCGGAAGTCTCGACTAACCACAATAATTATACCGGTAGTTGCTAATAAGATCGATATTAACACGGATCGATCAGCATCCCTGATCGTGCTCAGGTATGTGGGAGCGGGCGGGTTTTCTGGTATTGCTAGTATGAGGGGGGGAGACCGGCAATAGCACGAAAAGCTGTAAGACCACACCGCTGGACATTGCTATGGCGCAGGCCCGGCCCCAGCAAGAGCCGTCCTACGAAGAGATTGGTCAACTTGCCATATGCACGTCAGTTCCAGGCTTCCACTGATCCGCCTTCCACCAAGAAAAGAGAGAAGAGAGCAAAAAAAAACTCTCTTGTCACATGGAATTTCGAGATCCTGATCGATGCATTTCGCGCGGGCGGGGTTCTTGAATTCATCCCGCTTCCAATAAGATAGTTCAATCCAGTGCGTCCCGAACGGCTGATGCAGCGACTCAGGATGGATGAGTGTGTTCCTCAGGCTTTGTTGGTCATCTTTGTAGGAGACTATATGGCAATGTCTTCCGTGCATCGGGTTTACACTGTTATGCAGAGTTCTCTACAGAGCAACGTGTCTAGACCACGGCTGAGACCTATGCCTTCTCGTGCGGAGAGACTCAACGCCAAACCTCAGGAGAACATCGATTGCCTATAATTGCACGCCAAGGAATTGCTTGGGTGGCTGTGTAAGACGGCCATCGTGTTTGAGCGATGGTGAGGCGATATGCATGTTGCTGCGAGTCGGAAGCTTCGAGAAGACAGGTGGCCGACGATGTAACTCCCCTTTCAGCCAAAAACGGACCATGCAGAAATGCTGTCCGGTCTTGACGTTGAATGAGCAACCTGGAAGGTGGAATTAGCGTATGATCATCACACTGTTGTAGATGACACAAAAATCGGTCCTCGAGCCGTTCTTGTGATACGATGCTATCATCACAGGTGAGCAGAATCCAGCCAGTTGAGGATTCGTACCATACATAGGTAGGTATCAGGATAGGATTGCAGTCGCGAGTACCATGGTCAGCGGACGGCGGCTAGGCCCGCTCGAGTGTGGATCCGCACAGAATGGCTTGGTGATTGGTTCTCAGACATTGAAAGCAACCGAAAGGAGGAAAAATGCCGCCTTTGCTGCCCAAATCATAGCCCAACCAAGTCAGGAGTCTCACCTAAGGCTGCATGTCCACACAGCCCAAGACGCCGCAAGCAGAGCCGCCTCGACACCACGCTTCTCTACTCATAACATGGTGCGCACACGAGTATAACCCGTACGATAGCTGTCAACAGCCCGCTGAATAGAGTCGGTTGATAAAAATGATATGACATGGTGTCGAGATACCCGGTGCAGCTTTGAATCACAGCCCGTCAACATGAGCGCTTACACAGTTGGTAGGCGTATATGCATGTCAACAAGAGGCTGACAGCAATAATGGTACTTGTAGGCAGTTTCGACGGTCCGCGTGGTAGAGTATCCTTATTTTATCAGACGGAAGCGCCACTTCATCCCACACTCACCCACTCTCTCGTTTCTCCGGAGAATACTGTAGTAGTATAGTGATTTATACCCAAGGTTCCACTGACTCCGCCAGCGCATAGGGCGACCCAATAACAATCCGCGCCCTGATTACACTTGTTCGGAGACCCCATGGTTCGCCTAAAATGCCCACCTGTCACTCGGACTAAGATCATGCTAGCTCCACAATCTCATGAGAGGACACGAATGCGAGTCAATTTCCCCTAGTGTTCCGGGTTGGATCAAGTCAAGTTTGCGTCCTGCATTCCGTGGAGCCTAAAGGGATCTCATTTGACCGTTGTCATGCTCTTGTTCTCCAGCAGCCCCCGTGCCGCTGCGACCTCAGCTTGATCGTAGCCTTGCCAGCCTTTCTTCCCGGCCGAGCTGTTCCTTACAATCTCAGCAAGCTTCTCCGTGGCAACGGCATCGAGCTTCTGCAATGTTGTTGGCTCCGGCACACTGAAGCCATCGGGGTCTTGCCGCCGTGAGGCCTCTGGAGGATCATTCAAAAGCTGGCTTGTGGTCTTGGTGATGCGTCAGACAAAATTCCATGCGCCCAATCTCTGTGATTCGAGAACACCTACCAGCTTGAGCCCGTAATAACCCCTTAGATAATCATCACAGAGCTCTATGCTACGGCAAAAGCGCTTGAGGGCTTCGCTTAGTCGTCTTGATGCGTCTCCCTGCGACGACGCCTTAGCGGCCATGAGTAACACCTCCCCTAAGCGAGCATGCGTCTAGATGAGTGGTGGGGTTAGCGAAAGGCCCGTATCAAAATGTCGAGCGTAGCGATTCATACGTTCCAAGCATTGGGCTGCAGGATGAGAACTTCTTCCAATGCGAATATGGCCTGAGAGTATAACCCCTGAAAAAGGTAAAGGTCGGCAAGCTCGGCCCAAGCTTCGGCATCCGTTGGCGAGAAATCAAGTAATGATATCAGAGCACTGACGGACTCGTCGACCTTGCCCATCGACCGCAGAAGAGCAACACGACGCTTGATTATAGGCTTGGGAACAAGTTAGGATACGCCAATGCAACGAGACAGGTATGCGGAGCTCACAATGTTCGTTGGATTGTCAGCCAATATTTGATGGTACTCCTTCAGGATGACTTCCAGAGTGGCGTCGTCCTCGGCTTCGGCCTCTTTCAGGAGCCCCTTTAAGGCTAATACGCGCTCATTCTCGTCACCGAACCTCTTAACAAGCCTTCCTAGGCATCGGTGAGCGGCCTCATCGTCGCCTGTCCTGAGACATGATAGCAATAAGTTCTCGTAAGTAGTCCATAGCTCCGAAGTCTCGGATGAAGCAAGCAGTGACTGCAAAGCCGAATTAGAAATAGCACCAGTAGTGTTCTCTAGGATTTTTGGCGCCAGCTGCGAATGCTCCAAAACTGTTGCCGGAGGCAGGTGACTTGGAGGACGAAGTAAAGAAGAAGTCATGATGAAGCAGCCGGAAGCCTTCAATGCTGTTGATGCACCAGGGTCGGATTATCGGGACCAACGAACGTTGTAAGGCCGAGTTGTGCAAGTACTTTGAATGTACGCAGTCAGTTGAACCGCGTTAGTGGTTCAGGGTTACGTGTAAATAAGTGCCAACCTATGCATGTAAGGCGGCAAGAAGTTTGGTGAATGATTATATGCTCCAGGCCCGGCCTTTATCTAGGCATACGAATCGATTATATCCTAATAACAGGATCTCTGGAGTTACCGGTGGACCGGTGTAAATGTGCTGTTGGCAACAAATTCGTTAATTGAAGCTGCAAGAGACGCTGTGACGAAGAGATGGATGCACGCCGCGCCTGGTCCACGATTATGTAAGGCTACTAGTACGTCTTTATTTCAAAGCTCAAATGCCTACCTGCCCAGTAAGTGATAAGTTCCCCGATAAGCATCTATCAGCCAACCAAGATTACGTCGTGGTGGTCTTTCGTGGGGCCAATACTTTGTACACTTGCATCCAACCTACCGACATACGATACATGTTACCTACCTACTTACCTCATACGCCCGAAGCGCTCATGTTCACCCGAAAAATGAAGGCACGTACGGGGCTGTAGCGTCTTGGCCCCAACTAGCCTTCCTCCGTGCCGTTCGACATGCCGCTTTTCGTGAATCCCGTCCCGAACCCTACGAATCCGCACTCATAGCGTCTAGTACACGCCCTCCTCCCTCCGAGGGACTGATCCGGCAGCCGCGCTGGAGAGCGCGGGCAGTCTTAGGCCACCATGTACGTGATTCAGCCGCTGCGGGAGGTCTAGAGGACACCAACGGCAACAGCGAATATGACGGGCGACGGCCAGCTATTAACAGCAGCGATAGGTTCGAGAAGTCGTTATACGACCTCATCAGGGGTCTGAGGAACAACAAAGGAAACGAGAAGGAGTACATCCAGAACAGCCTGAAAGAATGTCGCGCCGAGGTGCGAAGCCAGGACCTAGGTTAGCCAGCGACCCCTTCTCCCATTCCCCCGTCTTGGTTTCCGGGTAGACTCTCCTATCCTGCTGCGCCATTTCGAGCGCTGACAACCACTTTACTCCCCGTAGATATAAAGGCCACTGCTCTGTTGAAATTGATCTACCTCGAGATGTTTGGTCATGATATGTCATGGGCCGCCTTCAATGTTCTCGAGGTTATGGCCTCGCCCAAGTACCACCAGAAGCGAGTAGGATATCTTGGTGCCATTCAGAGCTTCCGCCCTGATACCGAAGTCCTCATGCTGGCTACCAATCTTCTCAAGAAGGTGTGGCAGCCGAGAACCTTTCTATGCATGTGTTGTACCATTGCTGACTTATGTTGCCAGGACTTGGTTGCGGCCTCCACGACCGTCATTGCCCTGCCTATCGTTACTCTCCCACATGTCATCACTCCGTCCCTCGCCCTGTCCGTACTTCCCGACCTCCTACCGCGCCTCAGCCACACCCATCCGGCCATCCGCAAGAAGACCATCGTCACATTATACAGGCTAGCTCTAGTCTATCCTGAGACTCTACGCGCAGCCTGGCCGAAGATCAAAGAGAGATTGATGGACAAGTCCGAAGACTCGAGTGTCACCGCTGCTATTGTCAATGTGGTCTGTGAATTAGGCTGGCGCAGACCTCATGACTTTCTTCCCTTGGCGCCTAGACTGTTTGAGCTATTGGTCGAAAGTGGAAATAACTGGATGGCCATCAAGCTGATCAAGTTGGTATGGGAAATGCTGTCTTTGCCTCGACCTTACCTATTTGGCTGACCCCTATTAGTTTGCAACATTAACTCCTCTTGAGCCCCGCCTTGTTCGGAAGCTGCTGCCGCCTCTCACAGAGATCATCCAGACAACGCCGGCGATGTCTTTGCTGTACGAGTGCATTAATGGAATCATCCAAGGTGGTATTCTGGGTAGCGGCGATGATGCTGATGGACGGGAGGAGATTGCGTCCCTCTGCGTCAACAAACTCCGCAGCATGATCATGGTTGATGGAGATCCTAATCGTGAGTACTAGTGAGTTATCCCGCGTTCTGATACTGCTAACAACTTGTTGCAGTTAAATATGTGGCGCTCCTCGCATTCAACAAGATCGTCGCTACTCATCCTTGGCTGGTAGCCCAACAAGAAGACGTAATTTTGGAATGTATCGATAGTGAGGATATGTCTATCCGCATTAAAGCACTTGATCTCGTCCAAGGCATGGTCAGCGGCGATAATCTAGTTTCCATCGTTAGCCGGCTTATGAGGCAACTAAATCTCTCATCTTCGGAGAGCAGAAAATCAGCCACGGATTCCTCTGGCCCCGCGCAGGGCGACTCTGAAGATGACGATCTGGAGGCTAGGATTGATCCCTCGCAGAAGTCGGCGGATCAGGTGCTTTCACTTCCCGATGACTACAAGGCCGACGTGATCACCAGGATACTGAAAATGTGTTCTCAGCATAACTATGCCAATCTGAGCGACTTTGAGTGGTACATTGACGTCCTGACACAGCTGATTCGAAGTGCGCCATTGCCACGCCCTGCCAATGGCCAGGATTCTCTCTCGCTGTCCGGAAAATCCACCGGTCAAGGTGTGTCTGAGGAAGTTGGGAACGAGTTACGAAACATCACCGTCAAGGTCCAGGCTGTCCGCGCTGCTTGCGTTGAGGCAGCGGAATTGATAGCATCCCAGCTCAGCAGGGAGGCTCCAGCTGGCTACCCTGTCGGTTCTGGAGCCCTGAAGCCCATCGCGTGGGTTATTGGCGAATTCGCTTCGGAGCTCTCCTCACCCGAAGACAGCCTTAGCGTTCTACTGCAGATAATTCCAAGAACGGCCTCTCCGGAGGCCCTCGCCACTTGCATTCAGGCAGCCACGAAAGTCTTCTCGTTAATTACGGGTGACGATCTAAGCCTATGGACCCGAGAGCGCAAGTCCAAGACACTGCTTCTCATGGCCCGCATGATCCATACCTTCGAGGAGCTGACGCAACATCCCAATCTGGAGGTCCAGGAGCGTGCGGTTGAATTCACAGAACTGCTCAAACTTACAGCAGAGGCAGCTACCGGTCAGGATGCCTCGTCAGATGCCGCCCCCCAGGACCCGCCCTTGCTCCTTACGCAAGCGATCCCGTCTCTGTTCACGGGGTGGGAGCTGAACTCGGTTGCGGCAGGGGCTCAGAAGAACGTACCCTTCCCAGAGGGTCTGGACTTAGACGAACCCATCAATCCCAACCTCAACAGTCTTCTGGCATCTGCTGATTCAATGTCTATCCCGGCTGAGGAAGCGGACGAATTCGAAAGTTATTACCATCAACGACCGCCTGCAATAAGTATAGCGTCGGAAGCAGCTATCAATCGCCTAGCAGAGGGACGAGAGGAGGCTCTTGATTCTTATCAGCAGCCTATAGAAGAGGCTTATCTAGACCCTGATATCCTAGCAAGGCGAAAGGCCGAGCGCCGCGAGAAGAATCGCGACGACCCCTTTTACATACAGGAAAGCGGCTCTATTACGAGATCAGCTACGCCGATACACAACATCCTTCAAAGTTCAAACGGCCCTGAGTTTGATGTCGATTCGATCCCTATCATGGAGCTTGATCTCGACAAGCTTCATACAGGCGCAAGCCAGAGTACCAATACCAAGCCACCAAAATCTACTCGACACAAAGCAAAACAAAAGATCGTAATTGCCTCGGATGAGAGTCTAGGCGGTAGTGGGCCGTCGACGCCGAAAACCTATGAGGCTGAGAAGAGCTCCGACAAGATCATAAAGACCCGCAACAAAAAGATTCTGGGAGTGGACTCGACGAACATCGGGACACTCAGCCTAGAAGGCGATTCGAGCGGCAACGCGTACGACCCCGAAGCCCAGCAACGCGAGGATGCCGAGATGGCACGAGCGATGAAGGAGGTCGAGAGGCTACGACTCGAAATGCAACGTGCCAACGAACGGATACAGGTTGCTCAGGGCGTGGATGCGGCGGGCACCGTAGTCAAGAAGAAGGCTAAGAAGACGAAGACCGCTGCCGAAGGCGACGCCAGCGTCAAGGTCAAGAAGAAGAAGAAGAAGATGGCGACTATAGATGACGGCGAGGGAGGAGGGGACGGGCCCGTCGTCAGTGAGGCGGGAGACCAGAGCCAAGACGCCGTGAAGCAGAAGAAGAAGAAGAAAAAGCCTAGGCCTGTCGAGGCTCAAGAAACGACCGAGGCAGCACCTACGTCCACTTAGATTATAAACGATGAAGCATTCAATTACAGCAATATTGGGTAGCGGGTTCCTCCATGACTGTACCAGTGGATGTTGCGCAAGACGGAGCGGTGAGTTGCACATTAGTACACCCCGGTACGGCTCTTGTAAAGCCCGTGATTGCCGTTGCGAGGGCAATTCATGTGCGTCACGAGCCCTGAATCACGAAAGGAAGAGGGATAGGGAATAAGGAGACCTGACGAATCGTGAGAGTCTGACTAGTTGCCTCGCTCTCCAAGTGAGGATTACCAACTCTAGGGCACTCATATCCCGCTGACATGAGTTCCTCGTTTAGCCTAACTAGCAACTGCAGCACTACATTTCCGTGTATCCGTCAAGTGTTCCGGACTATTATACCACCTAGTTGTACTTGGGGAGGGTTCCATCGCATAGATGAAGGAGCGGCCCGCTGTGGCTAAGCTACGATCGCAGAATCATCTGTATATGAATGGCAACAACTATGTCCGCGCAACTCATGCCTAACCGACGCCGGAGCTTCTGTTTTAGTTGGACGGAATGCTACTGTATACGGTCCCCTACCACCAGGCCTCCCCCCTTGGACCCTAACTTTAAATAGCGGCTGTCGCTCGGAAACATGACGTCGTGAGGCTACAGGGCCGGTTATCTCCCGCGAGATGGCCGCCGGTATTGGCCGCCCCTTAACTAGTCGCTGCTATGGGCGACGAAGCGGGGGCGGTTGATAGCGGATCCAGGGGGCAAGGGAGCATGAGGCGGCGTGGCCGCCAGCTCTTTCCGAGAGGGTATGCCAGATTCGCAGCCGGGAAAGGGCGCGAGGCGACAAGGCGAAACCAGGAGAGGTAGGGAGAGGCGGCTGCGAGAGTTCCCACGGGTGGGACGGCGATCTGGAATCGCCGAGGTCGAGGATGGGGTTCTAGGGACGGCGGCTTCGACGCCTGACGGATACCATGCCGCGGCGAGCTTTCCCATGCGTCTCCCTCCCTGCCGCAATATCCGCATGTGGGAAGCGAGGCATCTCCGCCGACCGACGCGGCAGGTCGGACGTATGCGTGCTTCGACCACGTCTTCAAGCCCACCCGGAAGGACCGTGACGGAGCAGTGCACGTATGGTTACAGGGCTCCGGCGAGTTTGCTTGTATAGGGAGGGCGCCGCGTGATTCATGGCCATGGAACTCCGTGGTCAACTGGAGGGTCCGGGGCTCAACATTGCGGGAGACGGGGCAGTCAGTCCTTGGATGTCGTGCTGATGCTTTCGTTGGAGGCTGCCACAGCATGGCTCGGATCCGAACCACATGGTTCGAGTTTACCCCACTACAACTATGTGGCGACGAGACACGATGCCCCGCCTCCGACATCTGGAGTATGCATATAAAGAACTATGTAGGCCCGACTTCCGGCAAATGAGGGGAGTATAGGACAAAACGACTATAAAACGGCAGAAAGGGCTGTTTTCAATTCATATAGCGCACAGCAAATATGGTCAGACTATGCGAAGGACTGGTGACTTCGCTACGTTCTCAACAATAGAAAGCTTGCTCGTCTACGCTAGGATCTTGTTCCGTACCATATCTCGTGGATTATGCATTTGCATACATGAGAAGGAATCGTATCACGAATCCTTTCCGTGGCTCATAAAGCATGCCATCTTATGCTCCTGGTCACTAACCGCGCCAAGAGCGTTCCCAGCTCCTCAACAGCTCCCACGGGTCGACTCGCATGAGAGAGTCGGGGCTGCCCCGACCACGGAAGACAAAACGGTCAACCCATCCTCCGATAAAACGCCGTACCCTCTAGCTGCCCGACTGCTCGTCTTGCCTCCAAAGATGACCGGCCAATGTCGGGCTACTAGTCATCCATTGGCGCGTCTACGAGCGTTACTCCCCTATCCGGAGCCTCCTCCGCAAGTTTCGTGGCCAAAGGTGAAGCCGCAGCCGAAGCCGTCACCCTACGCCCCCCTACAAATCGCGCGCCCCCGCCTCGTCCCAAGCTGTTGCGCTTCTCGGCGCTGTCACCATCGGTCTTGGGAGACTCACTATGGTTACTCCCGTTCAATTCGGTCGGCGGCGAGGCCGTTCCGTCGGGGACCTCGAGGCTCTGTCGGTTCAGGGTGCTTGCAAGGCTGCTCCGCTGACGGTCACTGCTTGACGTTGGGCTGGTCTGTACCTGTACTGGGAATCTCGTCTCAGGGCCTCCAGTGCTCCTGTCCCTCCTGTGCACTCTTGGACCAGGCGCTGGGCTTGTTGCGCGTCCTCGTGCGCCAGCCTTCTCCAACAGAGCTCGTTGTCGCTCCTCCATGTGAGCTCTCCGGCTCGACTCGTCCGAACTGATGGCTCTAGGGCGATTAGCGCCGACCGAGCCCGAGTGTGAGAGGCTGGACATGCGCTTCAACTCGCTGAATATGGCGGTCTTGTGCGCGAACAAGTCTCGAACCAAACGGTACGCGTGTTTCTCTTCCATGGTTAGCGAGGTTTCGGTCCGCGGCCGTAATATGCAGGGTGCTAGAGAGTTCGCGAGGTCGTGGATATACTGTTCATCGGCCGAGGTAAGGTCGATTAGTCGCGTAAAGTGGTTCATACAAGCATCGAGAGTGGCGATGTTAGCAAGCCGCAGTTGCGAGAGGGTCTGTTGCAGAACGCCGACACGAGCATCGTCGCCATTATCTGAAGTCTGCGTAGCGTAGATGGTCTTGATTATCTCATACACGTGAGAGGAAACGAGGGAATCTGGCATTTCATTAGCGCATCGCCATAAAACAAAAATATTTTGCTTGAAACATACCAGGAAGCTCGAGAAGATAGAGTTTCAACAAGTGCGCAACAGTGGGGACGTCGAAATCGACCAGCGCCTGCGCCGGAGGAGTGCCGCTATTGATGATGCCTCGGAGCTTGTGAACCTGGGCAAGTGGCACGTCCGACAGCCACACTCCCCGCCTAGCTTCGTCGCCCTCTAGATCGGGGTAATGCTCATCCAGATACGTCAGGATGGCCGTGACGATGGCTGGGACGCGCTTCCTATCCGCTCTAGCTCGGGCCTCCAGGTCCACACCGAACGTGTTCTCGTCGATCTTGTTGTAGTAATTCTCGTACGTGACGACCTTGGGGGTGAAGCGGCCCGTCCGGTAGTTCTCCAGGAGGTATCGAAGATCGCCGGCGGGCTGCACGGTCTCTTGGTACAACACCATCCGGTCCACGGCGGACTGCAGGCTCGGTATCACATTTCCTATGGTGCCCGAGAAATCGAGAACGACCGTCTTGATGGCCTTCAGCCTGTCCAGCTCGCAGCGCTCGAGGAACTTGAGATGCACGAACATGGCCTCCTCGAGCTCGCAACGCATTTCGTCGAGCTTCTTAACCGCCGCCTTGTACTTGTCATCGGCTTCCCTCGCCTCGCGCCGCAGCCGCTCGGGCTGTGTCTCGTTGGGATGTTGGTTGCTGAGCGGATTCCAGCCGGAGAGGTACTCGCTCACGGTGCCGACCACGGGGGACTCGGAGGCGCCGTCGTTCGACGAGGGCATGGAGAAAGTCCTGGAGAGCGTCGTCTTCCTCTCGGGTATACCGGCAAGTTGGAAGGCCTTGGGGCGCCACTGGTAGAAGAGTTTGGAACTGTTGGCGAAGTTGTTGCCCACGTTACCGACCAGGCGCAGGAAACCATTGGAGACGAGATCCTGGCCGATGCGCTCGGCGTAGCTGACGCTCGTGGAGCCCATGTGTATTTGCAGGTATTCGACAATATCGGAGCCGGCCGAGGTGTTGAGGTATGTTCCCAGAATGGGGACCTTGGTTTCCCCTATCTTGATAGTGTTCAGCATGTGAGCCAGTCTCTTCTTCACCTCTTCGACCCCGTAGGTCTCGTCTCCGATCTCATAGACCTCATCCTCCTCCTCCTCCTTGTCGACCTTGATCTCGGGAATCTTCTGGTTCTGCTTGGGGCTCGTCTCGGGGTCCTGGAAGGCGAGCTGGTTCTCCTCTTCGAGATCTTCGACGACGCGGCACTTGTTGAAGTAATTACTCCGCAGCTTCTTGACGACTTCGGCCTGCCGATCGTGGGCCTTGATGCGGGTCTGCAACTCGTCCTGGGAGTCCTGGATGCGGGATTCGTGGGCGTCGCACCATCTCGAGAAAGGGTTCACAACGAGGTCTCTGATGCTCTGGGCGATCTTCTTGTGGTTCCTGGCAGCATCCTCCATTTCGGACCGCACACCATCGTATGCCTTGAGACAAGACACGGCGCAGGTCAGCATCGACTCGATAGAAAGAAGGCAAGGCTCGTTATTTTTACCTTTCGCACACTTGCGCCATCGTCGCGAGAGAAGCCGCCGGGGATCTTGTCGGCGGCGGGGGCGATGTCGCCGAGACGCTGACCGTAGACCTCCTCGGCCTCGGCGCGCAAGCGAGCGATGGTCAGGATCTGTCTGTTCTCCTGGACTCCTTGCTGGAGCTTGCCGAACAGAACGCCCAGGCCTTTTTTTAAGGTATCGCTATGTTAGCTTCTCCGCCTCGAGACGGGATAAGGAGCCGTGCTCGAATATTTCTGCTGTTGCTCACCTGCGGCATAGTCCGTCGTCCAAAAGGAATCCGCAAAGCCCGGCATGGTGGATGGCGTTTCGCGGCGGGGTACAGTTCACGGCGATATGATTTGAGATTTCGGGGATTGCGTCCAACTAGAGTCGCCTCTGGGATTGAGTCTGTGGCCGGCTTGGTGGGTATGCGGTGTAATTATGATATTAATCGAGTCTAGGGTTAGGTAAAGAGGCCGCAGGGAGCATCACCACAGCCTGTCGCACGGGATTCTCCGATTCCGGGTCGTCCTGTCTTCTATTCCTTTCCTCCCTAGTTCTATACGGAGGGTAGGCGTGTAGGTCTGGTTTAGGATTCGGGTCGTATGTATCGTGGACGGGAATGATGATAATTGATAATGACGGAATCGCTGGCTTGCTAGCTTGTGGGTTGGCTACGCTGAATAGGGTACTGCATGTTACGTTAGTTGGTAAGTGGTATTAATGGAATGATTATTATGTTCAGCATTGGAATACAAAGGGACTGGTCGTAAATAGGTGGTAGGTCAGGTCATCCCAGCTAGGTAGCAAATCACGATCGAATTCTATGGATGGAATAGGTCATTTACCTCTACGTCAGGTTCCCTGTTAAAACGGTAAAATCGAAAGGAAGACTCACTGGCATTTGCGATGGGGAGGGAGACGGAGAGGGAAATCCTTTTTATTATTATTTCTTTTTCTAGAAGTCATCCCAACCCAGGTGTTCCCTTAAGTTATTGTTCCTTCGAATTAATATACTGTCAAGCCACAGAAACACATGCTGACTATCACACATGTTACATGTCGGTATTACTATTGATACATCCATATGCACGCACCCGCACGAGCCTCAGTGCAGTACCTTAAGTTAGCCTGTTAGGTACTCTTTAGGGCAGCCAGCTCAGCCCAGCCTAGCTCAGCTTTTCCCAGCGACGGAAACGTGCGAGAGGCCGCGGAACTGGGGAACCGAGTAGAACTTCATTGGCCAAGGGGACCCGTATTCGAACTGTTCTGTAACATATCTCTCCACTTGGAACATCCGCAAGCTGTAGGGGTGGTGGTTTGGACCCCAAGGGTTGTCGGGTTTTGTTGGTTTGCTCGTCCACGTTGGTTTTGCTGCTGGTTGCCTCCTTGTCGCGCAGCCGCAGTTGTCGAGATATCCAAGATACCTATCCCCTGTACGGATCGGATACCTAATAAGTCTTGTTTCATCCAACTCGCTTACTGGCATATCTTCCCTATTATGCCTACCTATGTAGTTGCATCTTGAAGGGATGACGTTGCCTTCGCGATCCACTCTTCTGGGAATAGAAACATCAGCGGTGGGTCACAAGGTGTGCCGAGCAAAACGGCCATATTAATGCTTTCATCAACCAGCCATACTAGGTATTACTAACTGAAGCCTGAGAATTATAAGGTGCTAGGGCCTCATAGGAGGTTCGCGAGAGCGGAATCCTAGCAAGGTGTCAGTGTTTTGCAGGTCTAAGATCCTTTATTATGAAATAATACGTCAGCAAATGGGGAGGCAGGGGATGCCGTCGCAGTCCGGAGCCGCGCGAAGACTTGTTGCCCTGGCCCGGTTTATCCGACTATTTATGATCAAGACAGCGCGAAGGAAGGCCGAACTCCCGTCAATTGGCTACGATCCCCTTTTGTCAGATCAACAAATTAGATTCCCTCTCAGTTCCAGCTGTAAACACCAACCTTATTTAAGGGGAGTGACCCATTAACCCGTGAATCGCGTCTAGTAATAAGATCTGTGCCATTCCTTACGATACCGCGTCGCATCACACCTAGCATGGGCCGGAAACACACCAAGGAGTTCGACTTCGGCGCACCTGTCCGCCCAAAGCGTTCCTCAGTGCACGCGGGAATCGGCCTGTTGGGTCTGTTGACAATCGTGTTCTTTGGGTCGCTATTGCACCCGGCTTCCCGATGCCGCCACCCGGCCGCGCAGCTGTACTCTCACTTGCACCCGGGGTCGGTAGAGGATCGGGTCCATAAGATCCTCTCGACCACCCCCTTGATTGGTATCGATGCTCTTCCCCTAGTCGGCAGGATTCTGCTAACCGGTTGTTCAGACGGACATGATGACTTTGCCATCTTCATCCGCTTTATGTATAACAATCACATCTACCGGGAGGACTTCAGGGAACCCTTCGAAAATGGCGGGCTGGCGATGCATGTCGACCTGCCCCGGTTGAGGAAAGGCCTGAATGGCGGTGCCTTTTGGAGCGTGTTCACGCCCGTAAGAAATTCCTGGAGTCGCTTCTCTCCCTGATCCCCAATTCCCGGGCAGAGGTTTCCAAATGGAGTCTTTTAGGAGCTTATAGCTCACAAAACCCGTGTTACGACTCACGAACACTCCCCTAATTAACGAGGGCGAACAATTACTGACTGGAGATGTTGCAGTGTCCCGCTAACGGCACTGACTTCTCCGACGCAAACTACGCCCCAAGTCAGTCCCTCTTGACACTGTGGTCTTCTCCGGTTCACGGCTAACGCTGGCCAGCTGTTCAACTCACCTGGCAACAGATCGATCTCATGTCGCGTCTGCAGAGCGCATACCCCGAAGACTTCTCGGGCATCGTGGACAGCCGTTCCGCCGTCGAGGCCTTCAAGCGCGGCAAGCTCATCTCGCCTCTCGGAATCGAAGGTCTCCACCAGATCGGCAACTCTGTCGCCAACCTGCGCCACTACTACGCGCTGGGGGTCCGCTACGCGACGCTCACCCATAACTGCGGTAACATCTTCGCCGATGCCGCTCTGCGGGAAGACCCCTTCGGCGCGGCGCCGCCGTACTGGGGCGGTGTCTCCGCCAGGGGCCGGGAGCTCGTGAACGAGATGAACAGGCTGGGCGTGATAGTCGACCTGGCCCACGTCAGCGCCGACACCATGCGCGACGTCCTCGGCGCCACGGAGGGGTGGGGCGGCAGCAGGGCTCCCGTCATGTTCAGCCACAGCTCCGCGTACACGCTCTGTCCGCACCCGCGCAACGTGCCCGACGATGTGCTGCGGCTCGTGAAGAAGACCAACTCGATCGTCATGGGTGAGTAGTGAGAGCACAACAACAGCAACACGCTAAAGATAGCCTGCCGGCCCGGCCGAGGCCAGGGGCGAGCCGAAAGAAGCTAGCTAACATATCCCCGTCCCGTCCCAGTGAACTTCTCGCCGGATTTCATCAGCTGCGTCGATAACGGGAACGAGAACGGTATCCCGGACTTCTACCCCGACAACAGCACCCTGTCTCGCGTCGCCGACCACATCGTCTACATCGGAGACCTCATCGGGTACGATCACGTCGGCCTCGGCAGCGACTTCGACGGCATCGCGCGGACCCCCGAGGGCTTGGAAGACGTGTCCAAGTTCCCCGACTTGATCGCGGAGCTGCTAGAACGAGGCGTGTCGGATGAAGATGCTGCCAAGATCGTTGGAGGGAACAGTAAGTAACCTTCTGCGCCAATAGTGCCCCTCCTTACTGTTTCGGTTTTTGGGATGCCCGCGGGCCGCCTTCATATACCTAGGGAAATGGCTACTGACTCCGGTGGGTGTAGTACTGCGGGTCTGGAAGGACGTCGAAGACGTGGCCTCCAGGTTACAGGCGGCCGGAGAGCCGATTTTGGAGGACGACTTGCCGAGTCTGCGCCCTGAGACTTGGGGTAGCGAGTTGTAGATTTGAATGATCCTGAGCTACGCCGGATGCAAAGCCTGAGGCAAGGGGCGGGGTTTCCAGCCTGATAGACAGCGAGTTTGCACGTCGCGATATTGGCGGAGTTCCACATGCACATTGGCGCAAGCGAATTTTCAATTCTTCTGTGGTCTCCGGTAGCAATATAGGTAGGCCGTCAGTAAATGGAGGGTTCCGGCCATCGCGCTTAAGCACTCTCAGTAGACGTTCTTTGGAAGCTGCGAATATGTCGGCTTCATTTCTCGTTGTACAGTGGGCTACCGCCCTGGTGCTATCGTATAACGTCGACCCATCCTTCTAATGAGATAGGAGAGGGCCGAAGAACCACCCATCAGCCTCTATGTACAGCCTTTACGTAACGCCGCCCAATGAATTCTTCTTTCTCACCCTCGCAAGCTTAAAGTTTAGAAGCGCCAGCTGCCCCCGAAACACGTACGTCACGGCCTCACACGCGGGAACCGGTTCCGCCTCTCTCCAGGGTATTCAGCTTCCTGGCGGTCGCGATCTGGGTCCTCGTCCGCTGTCCGCGCACGGGCAGGCCCATGGCGTGCCGCCTGCCCCTGTACGTGCCCATGTCTCGCAGCCGCTTGATGTTGTCCTGCACTATGCGCCGGGCGTCGTTGTCTATCGTCATCGTGGACAGCTCGGCCGTCAGGGCCGTGACGGTCTTCGGCGGCAGGGTCCCGAGCCTGGCGAGCGGGTGTATGCTGTACTTGGCCAGGATTCGCGCCGACGCCTGGGGCCCGAGGGCGTAGAAGCTCTCCAGCGCTTTCTGGTCGAGAAAGTCAGACAATCCCTGGAGGACGACCAGAAGACGGCCGATATTCCCATACCTTGACCAGCTTCCTCTCGTGGAAGTTCACACCTAGGATGAAAACCTGTTGCCGATGTCAATATCCCTATCCCGTAATCAATCGAGAAATTTTATAACACACCATCTTGGGCAATAGGGGATAGGACACGGATGGTGGACGTTGCTGTCGCCAGGCGCTTTTTGATAGTCTTCTAGCTAGCACGGCCGAAACGGATGGGATATCGATATCTCTTTCTACAGCGTACCCAGGTACCTACTTACAGAGGTACAGTACCTAGGTAGGTACTTAGCTCCTGTAGGCACTGTACCTATCCCTAAGTGGGGAGCTGGAACTTGAGACGCCGCCGCCGTTATCGATAATAGGAATCCCCCTGTCCCGAGACCCAGGGGTCTTTCGCATACAACGTTAGTACAGCATAATGGCTTAGGAGTTGAAACGTAGCCATAAATTCCGGCCATTGTCCCTCCCTCGCTTTGTGTCATCTCCTCTTTGCCCCCATCCCACCTTGCTCTGAGGAAAGACGCCTCTATATACAGAAGAGAATAAATCATCCCGCCTAACCGCATCGACTCAATTCGTTGACGATGTTCAACCTTCGTCGACTCTTCGTCAGCGCCCTGCTGCTGGTCGGCGTGAGCCTCGTCTGCTTCTCCCAGACGGCCGCCGCCACCAAGGGCCCCAAGATCACCCACAAGGTCTACTTCGACATAACCCACGGCGATGAAGCCCTCGGGCGGATCGTGCTCGGTCTGTATGGCAAGACCGTACCCAAGACCGCTGAGAACTTCCGGGCTCTGGCTACCGGCGAGAAGGGTTTCGGCTACGAGGGCTCTACCTTCCACCGCGTCATCAAGGACTTCATGATCCAGGGAGGCGACTTCACAAAGGGCGACGGCACCGGTGGCAAGTCCAGTAAGTATTCGGATACCGTGTCGGCCGCGGCCTACGCTAACGACGGGCCACCCTAGTCTACGGAGAGAAGTTCCCCGACGAGAACTTCAAGCTCAAGCACTCCAAGCCCGGTCTCCTGTCCATGGCCAACGCCGGCAAAGACACCAACGGCTCCCAGTTCTTCATCACCACCGTCGTTACCTCGTAAGCAATCCCCCCTTCCTAGGAGCTAAGACGAAATATGGACGGGAGAGTGGCCCTAACACCGTAACAGATGGCTCGATGGCCGACACGTCGTCTTCGGCGAGGTCCTCGAGGGGATGGACATCGTCACCAAGATCGAGAACGCCGAGAAGGGTCCGGGCGACAAGCCGAAGAAGACCGTCAAGATCGCCAAGAGCGGAGAGCTGGAGGTGCCCCCCGAAGGTATCCACGTGGAACTATGATGAACCGTGCTTTGTACTCTCCCTC
The DNA here is from genome assembly GCA_004155935.1 of Monosporascus sp. GIB2. Taxonomy (NCBI): domain Eukaryota; kingdom Fungi; phylum Ascomycota; class Sordariomycetes; order Xylariales; genus Monosporascus; species Monosporascus sp. GIB2. The sequence goes on along the minus strand of QJNV01000006.1, from coordinate 297,216 downwards.
CCCTCCCCTCCCTCCCAGAAGCCTTGCCGGCCCCTAATGCTGAACGGCGACTTATCATTTTCCAGGTCTTGAGGGGACTGCCGAGTTTGCCGCGGGATACTCCAGCGAGGAGAGTCCCGAGGAGATGCCGATCGTTGCCGACCCGGCAATGGCGGCTGCCGAGTGGTCCGTCCTTCAGAAGGCCTTCTTCTTCGCCGTCATCATTGGGGCTGTGGCAGTCTACGTTCGCTGGTCCAAGAGGAGAGATGAGCGGGACAATCAGAAATACGAGAAGACCATGGTATAGATGTATCCATATACAAGTGCCTGTAGATACAAATACGCATGCAACATGAGCCTTGGATTGCCATTGATTTGTTATACGTGTGTGTGTGTGCTCGCTTTCGCATCATATGGCGAATTGAAAATGGCTGGTAGGCTGGTGGCATAAAAGGGTAGCATGATTGAGTACTATAGAAGTTAACCTGCATGTAGCGTACAAGGGTGGGACCTCGATTGGTGTAAGTCGAGAAACCAAAAAAAAAGGGCGAGAAAAAAATACCAATTATATACCAAAGGCCAAAATACCATAACCGCCCTACCTCTTCTTCATCGGACAACTCGTTGTAAATTAGCAACACGCCCGAGTAGAAACGAAGAGAAAACCATGAAAGTCCTGAGCCTCAACTTCCTGACCTGCGCGGTCAAGGCCTGCAAGAGCTCATCGAGCTCGTATCCCCTGCACCCCAAGGACGCGGAGCTGGTGCAGGACGATATCGAGGTCAACCCTCAGCTCCTGATCAACCTCCTGCCGCGCATCGACTGGTCAGCGCTGTCGACCACGGCTACCGAGGTGAGTTTTTTTTATTTTTAGTTCTTATTTTTTTAGGTTAGTGGTGTGGATGTCCGTACTCACACCACCTATATATGTTCACCGGTTTTATTTCCTGTCCGCTTTCGCCCCCCTCACCCACTCACTCACTCACCCAACCCCAACTGGACCAAGCCGCTGGGACATAGAGAGAGCCCCTTCTCCCAGCCCCCTCCCATTCTCCCTCCCTCCCGTCTCTTCGCCCCTCCGCATACGCCGGCTGCACTCGCTCCGGACGGACGGACGGAGGCTACAGCTTGAATAAATAAATAAACACCTCGCTAACCCGGCCACCCGCGACAAAGCTCGGCTTCCCGGCGCTGCCGCCGCAGCCGCCGACGGCGGAGGAGCTGCGGGGCGACGAGAAGACCCTGAGGGACCTGCACGGCCTGCTGATGGAGACGCAGATGATGGAGGGCAAGCTCGTGTGCGGCAACTGCGGCCACGAGTACGCCGTCCGCGAGGGCATCGCCAACTTCCTGCTGCCCAGCCACCTGGTGTAGCTTAGGGTGGTGGCATTTGGCCGGCCTTGGCCCCCGGGGAGGGCGGGGCATGGTAACGACGGGGAAGCAGAGGAAAGGCGAAGAGGATGAACATGGTCGGTCATGGCTCGCCTCCCGCGGAGTTGGTTGCGCTATACATAGGTAGAATTCAACGGACGAACGGACGCATGTCCCGGCTGGCATGAATGACGGACTGGAGGACTATGTGGACACGGACGGGAGTCTGGCAAGGCGTTTCAGGAGTCTGTCTACCTCGGGTGGGCCGGGCAGTGGTTGAACTAGACATGATGTTTTTGCTGAAAAGTCATCGATGCATATACTTCACTGCCGGAGCCTGGCTCTCACAAAGTGGTCGGTTTGAAGATGATACGAAAGGGGGAAAGTCCATTTGATTCTAGTTACATCACAGTTACTGTTACACAGACTGGCCTCAACCCGCTAATGCGTCCATCCTATTGTGAAATCCTTTAATGGCTTGAGTGCTGCTTGTCGGGCGGCCCGACTCCGTGGACTCTGTTCTCATTATACACGCAGTGCTGCAGCACTGGCGCCTCCCTAGTCCTCCAATTGCAATTGTTTCCCGACTTATTGTTGCTTCTTTTGAGCGGCAGGTCCCATCTCCTTATCAAAAGCACCGTACGAGACCTCCAGGCTGGACAATGCCGAGATGCCAGAATACAAGATAGAAAGAAGGATGACCAGAATAAAGAGAGCCATGAAGATACCTGTATGCAGTCATTAGCACAGAGCAGCGAACGAGCGTAAACTTCGCGTAATGCTGACCTGGAGTGAAGAACTGGTACTTCTCAAACAAGGGCAGGTTGCTCGTGTCATTAAGAGCTCGCTTTCCGAGGTGTTGTAACTGCCTCTTCAGCTCTACGTGCGCGCTGTCCTGGAATTCAGCAGTGTATGTCTTCGGCGCCTCCGTCCGGGGTCCGGCGGCGTAGATGACGGTATAAGAACCCTCCGCCTGGTATTGCTCGAGAACCGCCCCAAGCTGATCATCTGCGCCGCAGTCAACATTCGCCGTCTGTCTAAAAAGGATAGCGCGGGACATACCGTTCTCCTTCAACGCCGTCGCGCTCTGCGTCGTAGCAATGGGGCCCAGCTCGAGCACGTCCACGGTTGCGCTCTTCCCATCACACGACTCCCTGATGAAATCCGACAGCTCCTTCACATCAAGGTCTCCGATAACTTCGGCAATGCTGAGACGGCTCTCGGCCCTCTCTAGCCTCTGGTATAAGTTGGGAACTGCCTGGCCGGCGACGAGGTGAGCTGCGTTGAGGTTCGGCTGGGAGACGACGAGATATCTGGTAGTCGGGCAGGACTTAAGGAGGCCTTTCGCGGACTCCATGACCTGGGAGCTCGATTGCAACTGATCAAGGCTGGCAGGCTCTGGGAGTCTATGACCACGGTTAGTGTCTGATCGATTTACACGCAGGAGGCGAGGATGGGGGTATCTGGTAACGGATGGTGCGGTCGTACTTCGCTGTCGAGAAGAGAATAAATGGTGAGGAATCCGAGAAAGCGTGCACAGTGGCGCAGAGAGCCGCCAGGGCTCCCCTAGTTGAGAGACGCATGTTTATTTCGCTTGTCTCTTGTTGAAGGGGACTGGATGTAGATTAGTTGACGATGAAGGTGACGGCAGCGAGTTGAAGCTAAGATCGCGGCCTCCGATATGGATGCACTTAGCAGGTACGTAAGTGAGTACCGGCACCTGCTAACATTATGCAGGCGCTAATGCCGTGCCAAGCTAAGCTGATGTCGGGGAGCCTGCCAGCACGAGTCCGACCTACTAGTACCTCTATACATAAGCCACCTCACATACTGTAAAGAAGTGGCCGGCAGCAAGGGACCTTGGTGCTAGGGTGTCTAAACTGTACTCTTGCTTCAGTGGATTTTATTAGTGGGGTTGGAGAAAGCTCTAAGCAGAAAGTTGAGGTTCGGCTTTATCGAGAAAATTAGCCTACGTCTGATTATCAGACATACGAAGTAATAAACTCTACATGCGCCGACTCCGGTTCGCACATTGGATGCGCAACGTGCATAACGAAACTTTCACGAACATACTCTGTCTGCGTGTATAGTCCATCATCACCGTAATTAAATTGCGAAGTCAGCCACCAAATCTACCACGGATCAAGCCTACAATATGTTCGCCCGTCCGCGCCCCAAGAAAACCCTCCTGGGACCGCCGCCCAAGAAGCGGAAAGCCAGCCACGCCGTCGAGGAGATCAAGTTCGACGCCGGCGCCCGCGACGAGTACCTTACGGGGTTCCACAAGCGCAAGGTGCAGCGCGCCAAGCGCGCCCAGGAGGAGGCCGCGAAGAAGGCGCGGCAGGAGAAGATCGATCTCCGCAGACAGGTACGTATTATATTATATGCTTCATTCCGCTTTCTCGATCCGGGTGACTGCTTGATCCTTGTTTCACTGACGCGATACGACGCCTATAGTTGCGAGAAGAGAGGAAGAAGGAGATCGAGGAGCATGTTCAACACGTCACCTCCATCCTCAAGCAGGTAGAGCGGGCTGGCTACATAGACGAGGAGGAGGTAGTGTCGGGCGAAGAGGAGGGTGGGGAATGGGGTGGTTTCGAGGATGTCCCTGCTGCAGAGACGCTTGATCACGAGGAAGAATACGTCGATGAGGATCGGTTCACTACCGTTACCGTCGAATCCGTCAACGTCTCTAGGGATGGCTTGGTCAAGCCGACGGAGGAAGAATCCGACGAGGAGGGCGGGGAGGGGTTACAGGGGACAGCGAAGCAGGGTGATGAGTCTACTTCAGGAGGCACAGACAGGACGTTGAAGCCTAAGAAAAAGAAGCAGAAGTTTAGATACGAGACTAAGGTGGAGAGGCAACAAAACCAGAGAAGAGAGAAAGCGAGGAAGAGAAGGAAAGCCGCCGCTTGATACTTTGGTCACACACTTCACGGTTTGCGATCCGTGCTTCTAGCGCATATCCGTGCCCCTATTACATGTTGCCGGTACACCATGACCATTCAAGGTCGTCACGAGGTCCAATCTCAGGCGAGGTGTTGATCAACGATGGGGTCTTCAGCATTACTCTTTCTCTCTCTCTCTCGCCCTCTCTAATATCCGACGGATAGAGCCTAGCCAGCCACGTGCGCATCCTCCAAAATGCTGGCCAGGTAATAACAGTATTTTGCTGGTTGAAGAAATCCTTTCCCGCGTCTCGTGGTCCTCGAGGACGCATCGCACAGGGCAAACCTGGGTGGGTCGTACGATCGCCGATACTCTAGATGTTGCCGATCTCGTTCTGCAAGTCCTCGAGCTCCTTCTGAAGGTCCTGGTACTTCTTGGACATATCTTCGTACTTGGACTCCCACTGGTCCCGCTCGCTCTCCAACGCCTGGACCTTGCGCTCGAAGTGACCGGCTTTCACGTCAGTTTGGCGTAGCCTGCGGCGGTTGACGGATGGTTAGCAAGTGCTAGATACGCTTTACAAGCTCGCGTCACCGACGGCAAGGGGATTCAAGAATGCACTCACTTCTCGTTGATCTCGCGAAGGTTCTTATCTGCTTCTTCGGCTTCTTCCTCGAGCAGCTGAAGTCTTCGTTGCAAGGTTTCGTTTTGCGTACCATGTTGCTCTCCCTCACTTGCCGCCTTCTTCAGCTCTCTGACAGTGTTGTCGAGCTTCTCGTTCTCGCTCTCGAGTAGACCGTTCTTGTGGGAAAGGGAGGAGATCTCCTGCTCCTTGGCGAGGTTCTCCTGCTCGAGAGCCTTGACCTTGGCCTGGAGCTCCTCGACCTTAGCGGCGGACTCGTCGGCCTCCAGTCGGAGCTGGTTCATTCTCTACAAGGTAGCCGATCATTAGTACCATCGTCTCCAGAGAGACACTATGGGTCATGCATTGTAGATCATTAAATAGATAGCCGTAGATGTCATCTACCCCGATACGACTATTGAAGACGACTCGAGATGGAGGTCGAAGACGTGCGAGTGTGGAATGTGGGTTGCTGCTTGAAGCGTATGGCGGGGTAAAGGAAAGGGGGAGTTAGGCGGTGTTGACCGACCTGCTTGATGCGATCCATGGTTGCTGGTCTGGCGCTTTAGGTTGAATGAGAGTACGAGGGATAAGAAGACAAATCGTCGAGACGAGCGTTCCTGGCTGTGAGAATGAAAAGGCTTTGTAGGTGTGCAAGCGTTGACAAGAAGGCGTGAAGTTCTCGAGAGAAAGAAAAGGGAGGGACTCAGGTTGATATATGGAGATTGCTTGATTATTGGCTGGTTTGGGGCGTTGGCCCGTGGAACATTGAATTTCAGAGGTGAAAGGGGGGACGGGGGCCTCTGTAGGTATCTAAGTACCTGCCAATATGCACAGCATGAGGTACATGCCGACTGCCTATTATACATACCTTATCGTAGGTACCATCCTCCTATCACGCCTACTAGGTACCTGGTAGGCACCCAATCGACTTGCAAACATACAACGTATCGTACGGACAGGTGGGTGGTCAGCAGCCAGTGAACAGCTTTTGTCCACTGTTAGTTGGGCATTTTGGTCTTCCATACTTCCTCCATCGGTTTCCATGAAACAGCTGGCAGTGAAGTATGTACAAAGTACCTATTTTCGTATGAGCTCTCCAGACACCCCTAATCCAACTTCTGGGGCCCACCGTAGCCCCGAAGGGGATGGCTCTTTGATTGGACATGTCCTAGTAGGGTAGTGGTACCATCTTTCGTACATATGTGCCCCACTTTCCCCCCTAGCCCCGGCGGTTGCTATGACAACATTACAAAATAATTACATTTATTTATCTAAACTCTAACCCCCCAGCACGATATATCCATACAGTTGATCCCAATTTCGGACTCCGTATTGGCAACTCGTCGTAGGCTTAGTAACAACCCGACTGTAGTCCGACTATGCATTGTCCATCCAACTACCTCCATGCCGTAACCCGTCAATAGCATCCTCTCAACATAGTCATCACACCACCATACGGAATCATTCAATTCTGGACCATATATCATTGAACTGCCTGCTTCGCTCCTACCGTTGCGGTCCCTCGTCGGTATCTGAATCGCCTCAGAATTCCAGGAGCAACGTCGATAACCCGGTTCCCGACAATGTTGGCCGTTCGCGATCAAGAAAACCTGGTGCACGCTCGCCAGAATGGCGCTTCCCTGAAACAGCAGCAGGGCCGACAGTTGCAGCCCAAGACTCCCGGGGCTCGGTACCCGAAGACTCCGATCAAAGTCCCTTTGAATGACGAGAATGCGACGTATGTTGTTGGGGCGGCTAAGAGTAACCTGGCTGGCCGTGCTCGAGGCAACGAGAATGCTCTGACTTCCAAGGCCTCCAAAGGCCTGGACAAATCTAATTTCGTCACGCCTATTGGTAGGAGGCCCTTATGCCCATAGCACTCAAGCCTGTCATGTATACGATATACTGATAGGGAACGTAGGACCGCGCAGCCGAGCAGTTCTAGGAGACAAGACGACGAACGCGAAAGCTAAAGCTTTGCAGCCGGTTAACGTGAAGAGCCCTCTTCGAGATATTGAAACATCCCATTCGAAGGCTCCGACGCCCGCAGTACCCAAGTCGAAGCATCCCCAGGTTGAATCACATAAGCTAGAGGTCCACGCCGAGGAAGCCGACCATCCGAGCGAGGATGAGGTCGAGTACTGTCCCCCTAGGCCGAAGGATCTCCCCTACGAATCAGACGTCTTTCCCGACGGCGTCCTCACATTTGAAGGCCTCAAGCGCGAGAACTTGTTCAGGGGATATTACGACTATTATATCAATCCCATCGACGAGCACGGTGTGTCCCTATCAGACAGGCAATTGGAGGAGAAGAGCAGGAGAGCGATGGAAGAGTGTGACCGCAGGGTCAAGGAAGATATTGAGAATTTCGAATGGTCCATAGAGGACGAGCTGGAGGAGGGCGGTTTCGTGATGAAGCAAAGAGCCGCGACTCCGATGTCCGTTTCGGCCAAGTCTGACGAACCGAAACAACCGCCGGCTCGCAAGGCGCCACTTACTATACTCTCTCGGAATGCCGCGACCGTTTTGGCTATGGAGGACACCACGAAATCATTGCAACGACGGATGGCCAAGCCTACAGGGATCAGCCTCCCGAAAAAGAAGGTAACCAGCTTGACCATGGCAGGTCTGAGATCGGCCAAACTGCCGAGTTCAAGACTGCCGGTAATTTCCCGAAAGACGTTCCCGGAGATCAAGAACATCGAGGCCACCTCGCGGACCACGATCGGCTACAGCAAGGGCCGAACTACGGCGTCGGCGCTCGCCCAGAATGCCACTACAAAACCTAGCACGACCAGGCCGAATAGCGCGATACCGCGCTCGGGTACGACAACGTCCAACGATTCCGACAAGACCATCACCCCGGCTCGGTACGCGCGAACGCAGGCCTCGGCTGCCGCCGCCGAAGACCAGGAATGGAAGGAGCGAGTTGCGTTCCTGTCCATTTTCAACCCGGAGGAGGAGGATGAGGACGATGACTACGATCTCCTCGCCGGTGGCTTGCCGAAGAGCATGTGCGAAGAGGAGGATGAGGAGTTCGAGTTGAAGTTGGCCGATTGATTTCGCTTTAATCACATACTGGAGTAACGGGAGCACGGCGTCGTGTTAAAATTCGGTCCATGCAACTTGGGAACTTGACTGATGCTGTGGCCAGTCGGAGAAATGTATGATATTCAAGCAGGCCAAGGGCGGTTTCTCGCCGTTTAGACTACATGAGGCTTCCAAACCACTGGATCGGGTGGCCTTTAAAAAGCCTCCTTGTACAATACCTGTCTAGCAAAACTATGTTGACGGCTAACAGAACGTGCCACTATGGAATCGAGGCTAGACAGTGCTGCCGCCATTATCTACGGATGATCACATGCTTGATTTACTCTGGAGAGTAAGGTTGGGGAGTGAAATCGGATATAGTCTTGAGCAAGCCCTCGAGTACCTAGATAACCAAAGGTCAGGTGCTTGTGAAGTGAGTATAAAGTATTAGGTTGGGCGTGGTAGGCAAAATCACCCATGAAAGGGACATCTCGCTAATGGAGGCCGTTCCATAAGGCTGGGACTCAGAGCCGGGACTGGTTTAAGTCGCCAACCCTCCCCTATGCCCATTGCCCGTTTTCGTAGAATGGACGGTACTGTTTATGAATGGCTTACTTTAAGGCTGTGTGGATGCCATTCTATCCTCACCTATGTGCTTTTTCAAGCTATGAATAAGTCCAAATCGTCAGGTGCAACAAAGGAAGATGCATTCGTCTATTCTTGGGCCGGCTTTGATGGCGTTAATACATCGTTCCTGCTCATAGGTGACTTTGGGGTTTTCAGCTGGGCTGGATAGTACTAGCAGCCGTAATGGACTTTGAATAACTTGCCAGGTACGGATACACAAATCTGATAAGGATGGAAGAGATGATGACGTCCGATTCTGCAGGGGGTGAAGGCTGTCACATGCTGGACGGCCATTGTAGAGGATGCAAGATTTAAATAGCCCTGTGGCTAAGTTTATCGCTTGGTCTCCTGGAAAGGCAATGCTACGAGAATGCAGGTAATCCGCCGTAACAGCAGACGTGAGGCAGCCTCTTGATCATGGAATAAAGTAATCGTTTTGTCCTATCATTACATATGTAATTCAGTTACATTCGTAAGCGGCGATGCCGACGCCTCGTTATGCATTATAAGGAGGAAAACCGTGAGAAGGAAATAAGAGTAAATAAGGGAGCATACCTACTTAAGAGGTAGTCAACAAGATATTTCAATTAAGGTTTGAACTGGGGACTGTACAATAGCTAGGGAGTACTTCTTCCACTGATAGTAAGGTACATAGAGGTAAGCAATAGGTAATAATCCCGGGGCTCTGCTATTGTACCTATTAGGTAGGTACATCATGCAAGTACGCATGAAGTACCTCTACTTATCGCAGATACCTCCCTATATGTTGGGCGATTAGACAATACCTACTTGTACGTACAGTACCTGGCTCGGGCCTCCAAGTCAACCAAAAGTCGTTAGCGCAGGAATTTGACAACTTCTTCTCACCTCTCCAATTCCATTACTCCCTTCAAAAGTCACCAACCTGCAATACCGAGTCGGTCCTGTTAGCCATTCACGAGAGCACCTGACCGACACACAAAAGCCCTGACCAACAAACAACGGGAACGCCGTGATCATCTCTTCATTTCGCCATTGGACAGCGGATAATTCAGTAGCTGCAGTTCGTGTCTACCCGGCGACGTCCCTCAAGAGAACCTTGGTCCCACACCAATATACACGTCCCAGTCAGATCTTGCATCTCGTCGCGTAGATACAGGCACACGACTTCTGCGCGTGCCATTTCTGCCAACCACCGCACTTACCTCTCTCTCTTATCAACAACACACCAATCTACGCCCATTCCCCCGGCGACTCCTGATACCCATGAATGCTTTTGTCTAGTTCTTTCTGCGCAGGGTATGATGGTCGGTGGATAGTGGGTGCCGCATATCACTATCACTGCCGCTACCCCCTACCGCTATCCCTACCGGTACCGCTGCTCTATCCTCGCAATCGCCAGCCATGGCCCCTAGCGCTGGGTATAAAGAGTTCTTTCCGAACGCTCCTCGCGCCGCCAGAAACAAGGCCAACGAGCGGGAACGGGAACGCGAAAGATCCGCGAGAGCTTTAGAGGTTGCTGATCAGGATTCGAAGACTACAGCAGCTGCCCATACCTATCGCGATGGCTTGAAGCATGACTCGTCGTCACTCTCTGACGCTGCGCAACCCCCGACTGAAGATTCCGAGTCCGTCCAAGGAGATATCCTCAATGGCGTTGGATCTGCGAGCTCCCATGCGAGTACAGTGTCGTCTGTCTTCAGCGCGAGCGCCAACAACACCTCGACTTATCAGAATTCTTCATCCCGTGCCTCGATCAGTAACCTGACTCCCCTTACCAGTATTGGTTCCCCGGCACACCCTTCAAGCTTACAACCGGCGAAGATGGATACGCTGCCATCTCCACGTGGCTCTACAAGCTCAACCACGGCGTTATCCCAGCCTCCACGTCTCACGGAGCGCCCCCCGGCCCGAGACCCCAGCCGCCCCATCAAGGGCATCAAATGTATCCACGATCCTTCAACCGATAAGACCTTGTCTTCCGCCGACAGGAAAACAATGAAGCCCAGATACCAAAATTTCGGTTCGGTACGTATACAATACATACTCGTGGAAAGGGGGAGGGGGGGCGTCATCTGATTGTGTGAACTATTTGGCTAATAAAAATCTGTCTCGATAGGAAGATGACGCCCCCCCTCCAGATCCGCGCCTGGCCAAAGGCAGCTGGCTAGACTACATCAATGTGGATTTCCACCTTCCCAAGGCGAGGTTGCGCCAGACCCCTTACAACCTGAGGCCTTATTCGTTTGATCCTGCGACCTCGATTGGCCCCGGACCGCCCACGCAGATCGTGGTGAGCGGTTTCAACCCCTTAATCACGTTCTCGAAGGTCGCAACCATATTTGCTTCGTTTGGTGATATTGCAGAAAGCAGTAATAAAATGCATCCCAATACAGGAAGTTACCTTGGGTTCGCGACCTTCCGTTACAGGGATTCCAAACAGCACCGACGTCCTGGTCCCGTGTCTGCTATGGAAGCCGCCAAGAGGGCGGTCAGAGCTATGAACGGCCGGAGGATCGAGGCGAATCAGGTTAAAGTTGAGTTTGATAAGGATGGGAAAAAGAGCAGACTCATGCTCGAGGCTGTTCTCCGGAAAGACCGTGAGGAAGCAGCTCGCGCCAGCACTCCCGCCGCCCTTACTCCTTCCGCCACTGCTATACCACCCGTACCTACGGGACCGCGGCCAAAGGCCGTGGATGGGCTCGCAGGACCGCCCCCTACCGCCCCGAGAGGGCCAGCCGCGGACCGGCAGCGGTCAACCCCTATAGCCGAGCCGGCTTGGCCACTGCCTACCAAGCCCAAAGCTTACTGTCTTATCGAGCCTCAAATCGTTTCCACTACTCTCAAGGGCGAGCCATACATATTCGTCCCGGATTCCAGCGTGCCCGTCATGGCGACCACCATCTCTCATATGAAGAAGCGATTGAAGTCGTTCCAGTTCGATGACATCCGTGCCGACCGGACCGGCTACTACATCATTTTTGCTAACACCAGAGAGGGGCGCGACGAGGCCTACCGATGCTTCCGGTCTGCCGACGGCAGCGCGTTCTTCACCTATACCATGGTGATGAGATTTCACTCGGGCGGTCCTTCGGGAGATGCTGCTCAGGGTTCAAGTCATCTTCCTCGGCGAAGCGAGCCGGAGAGGAAGTCGATACCCGAACTCCGCCCTCGAGAAGACCGCGAGTACCGCCGACGCGACGAACGTCGTCGTGACGAAGAAGCCGTCCTGGAAGAGGAAAAGAAACAGCGGGCTAAGAACTTTGATCCGGTGACGGAGGCTCTTGAGGTCATCAGAAGGGAGATGAAAGAGCACTTAATCAGGCACATCAGGACTAAGGTCGCAATACCCGCGCTCTTCAATTACCTAGATCCAGTTAATCACGTCGCGAAGAGACGCAAGTTGAATTTGGGAGACCCCGCCGGCGTGTCGCGGCCCACCAAGAGCGTGGAGGACCGGGAACTCACGCCCATCAGTACCCCGAACTCCAGAGCCGACCCGATTGAGCGCCGCACGGCGCGCGTCGATGTTACCGCTCTACCCCGAATCAGAAAGGTCAAGGGCCACGGAGCGGCGCAGCGCAACTACGGCTTTACCGACCCATTTGCTCGAAAACGGCCGACCGCGGTACGCAATGCCTTCCGCTCGCTTCATCACCGGCTCCAGCCGCCAGATAGCGACGATGAAGCATCCGAAGATGAAACAGAGAACCGCGACTCGCTTGCGAGGGACACCGAGGAGCCGGACTCGCGACCGCGCAGCCGCATGAGCACCGACGAGGACGCCTTCGAAGATACGTTCGCCGAGGAAGACTCAATGACGGAGGCGAGTTTCGCTCTACACGACGGCGCTGTTCGGACAAAGAAAAGGAAGTTCGACTTGCAAATCGAAGCTGCGATCAAGCGACAGAAGAAATCGGACGAGGAGCTCTTTGGCGTTACTATTGATACTCTTGAGAACGAATTCCCCAGCCCTGTCGAGGACGTCGTCATTCCTGATGCTCCGGTTAAAGACGACAAGACCGCGGACGTCGCCCAGCTCCCGACGCCCATGGAGAAGAGTACCAAGAGCAAGAAGAAAACTGCCACGGGCAAGTCCAAGAAAAAGACCAAAAAACAACTGTTCGAGGAGCGGGAGGCTATGAAGAAACAGCAGCAAGAGGCATACGTCGAAGAAGCTCTGGAGCAGGCAGATAAGGAGGAAACCCTCGATCCCGAAGAGCAGTTGAAGGAATCGGCGGTTACCAAAGATGTCGAAGAATCTATACCAGAAGATGGTCGCTTCTCCAACACTGTGCTCCCGGCAATGGCTGTACCCGAAGATTTCAGTTTGGCGGTCGGATCCCTCCCTGACCTCCAGCTCCAAGCTAAGGATCGCCCCGACATAGCCAAGCTCAGCAGGAAGTTCCCAGTTGGCGACGTGGGTGACCCTAGGCTCTGGATCTGGCGGCACGACCGTGTACGGGAGCTCAACGCGGAGAAGACCCCTATCTCGGAACCGATCACCATCGAGGGCTACTACGTGCCCAATCCCACGGGATGCGCACGTACGGAAGGGGTCAAGAAGATCCTCAATTCTGAGAAATCTAAATATCTTCCCCATCATCTGAAGGTGCAGAAGGCTAGGGAAGAGCGGCAACTTCGAGCCGCAAAGAAGGACGGCAAAGATACGGTCGCTGCCGCCGCTGAAGCATCCCGGCTTGCTGCCGAGAAGTTGCTAGCGAAGGGCAACTCGAGAGCGAACCGAGTCAATAACCGACGCTTTGTGGCGGACTTGAACGACCAGAAGAGGACCCTAGGCCAGGACTCCGACGTGCTCAGGTTCAACCAGCTTAAGAAGCGAAAGAAGCCTGTCAAGTTCGCTCGGTCTGCCATCCATAACTGGGGCCTCTATGCCATGGAGAATATCAACAAGGATGACATGATTATCGAGTACGTCGGCGAAGAGGTCCGGCAGCAGATTGCCGAGATCCGTGAGAACCGCTACCTCAAGAGCGGCATCGGGAGCAGCTACCTGTTCCGAATCGACGACAATACCGTCATCGATGCGACGAAGAAGGGAGGCATCGCTCGTTTCATCAATCACAGTTGTATGCCGAACTGCACAGCCAAGATCATCAAGGTGGAGGGTAGCAAGAGGATCGTCATATACGCTTTAAGAGACATCGCCCAGAGTAAGTCCATTCCACTGTTCGATACTCTTTCGTGATAATAAGCGTCGGGACGCAAGACTAACCTGCGATTTTTAGACGAGGAGTTAACGTACGACTACAAGTTCGAACGGGAAATTGGCAGCCTAGACCGCATACCCTGCCTGTGCGGCACAACAGCTTGCAAGGGATTCCTCAACTGATCCCTACGATCATAATAATATCTTGTTCACTCTGCTTGAGTCTTTACCGATGTTGTCTTCGGGCTGATATCTTCGGCTAAATCGAGCGGTGGCCTGCTGCATAGTCGTTCTTATTCGACTCTCTCCCCCTGGATCGGCTTCGATATATATGCACACAAAGGAGTCACTGAGGCCGGATAAAAAAGTTGTACCATTAGGAATGGTTTGGGTCCTGCACGGTTTGCGGAACGAGGCGTTTCGGCGTTGGCGTGGTATGGCCCCATTGAAAGGGACGCTAGGGCGAACCCATGGGGGATAGTAAGCAAGAAGTATGGTGGAGATACAGATTCTTGAGGTCGTGGAGACGCGATGCCATCAGCTTCCCGGCTTACGTACCAAGGCCCCTTCGGTGCTCAGACATGACAGGGGCCCGCAGCAAATTAGTTGATGCGTGAGTCAAATCGAAATGTACATACACTTTATCCCTCCAGCTCCGACATTTCGCTCGGGAGCCTTTTAATCATACAATGTCCATACGTAAAGCGCACATAAAAAGGTCTTCCGCTTGTTTTACCTTGGATCACATGGTATCTTCTGCGTCCTGCCCCGTCTGACTTGGGGTTCCAATATTCTATAACCCCCGAAAACGCCCGAAGAAACATGCCATAAGGCTAGAAACAGCATGATACCCGCAAATTCCGCTTCCCCAGACTTGTAAGCCCACGAGCTTTGCTTGGCTAATGAGGCGCGCCGGGCAGCCTCTCGATAACGTATTTGCCCCTCGCCACGTTCATTATCGGGACACCGGGAATCTTCCGGACTCTCCGGCACAGGTCCTTGCTACGGCCAGGTGTCAGTTCGGGTCTCCCCCGCAAGAGAGGAGCCTCGGAAATGGAAAGCAAACATACTCATTGGTAGCCACGATGTATATGCCTTCACACCAGTTTCAGATCAGCATGCGTCGCAATACCAGGCAGTAGGCGAGAGCCGCGACGGGCAAGGGAGGCACTTACGGTGCTTCATGACCCTATCGACGATACAGTCATCGGCATAGGTTCCCTTTTGCCAGGTATCCCGGTTAGTGACCGTTCGCTAGAATGGGCCGGAACACTTCAAGAGCTCTGAACGTGCTAATGAGCAGGGCCGAAGGGGCATAGCGGCGAACGACATGCTCCTCGAACATGCCACAAATGGAAGCGGGGGGGCACTGGGGCGATAGTTACCTTATGGTCGCACTCTAAGCGCTCCCACCGCTCGTCCCTCGCAATCCTCAGGGCCTGCACGATCTATGTAAGTAAATGCTTTGACGGACTAGTTGGTGGACAATCAGGAGATTTGAGCCCATAGAAAGGGGCTTTCGATGGCCCTGAAGAGAGTCCAAGGACTCAAGTAAGAAGGCAGAACGGCAACAGGTAACTTGAAAAGGGCACCTACGATTCTGTACTTCGGCTGTAGCATATCATAAGTTAGCAACTGCCATAACAGAAGCCTCATGCTCGATACCCGGGATATAGAAGCGGAGAGCATGAACTCAGATATTGCTTACGCCCAACTTCTCCAATTCCTAGATCGCAGTGTTAGTTACTATACGTCGAATCACTCCACACGAGCCAGAAAACCCCATCTTGGATGACAGAGCATAGGGTGCGGCCTTAAAACCGGCCTTGATCAGTAGCAATGAAGCCGCAGACAGGAAGCCGCCGTAGGAGTCCCGGGGGGGGGTTGTTTACTCACGGCCATGACACAGCTTGTGATAATAGGCGTACACTTGGCATAAAGGCAATCCTACACTTGGTCAGATATCTACTGCAGCAGCCGACGTCCTTGAAGAGCTGGAAGTACCATCATGGACTCCACAAGAGGCAGTTTGCGCTGGACGGTGTGACCTGCAAGAAATCCGGAGTCAGCAGCCAGTCCCCCTTGTGCAGGAGGATTCTACGTTTCCTGGAACGTACTGAGAAAGTTCGTATCCACAAGCACCGAGTACGGAGGCTTCAGATTCTCGTTGAACTAGACGGTCCCGTATTAGTATCCCGGTTTATCCGAAGGCGTGTGAGCTTGGGGATTTACCTGGAAGAAGAGGCTCGAGGGCATCTGAGGCACCTCGCGGATGATGTCGTTGTTGGCCGTCACCTTGGCCTTCTGGGCGTTGGCGGCATCCGCCTTGCCCGCGTTCTCCTTCCGCCTGCTATCACGGCGTGATATGACTCGCTTGACCTATACGGAGAAAGACACGGCGCATTAGACGTGAAGCTATTTCTACAGATTACCACACCACATGCGACACGCGCGAGCTGCGCTGCGCGGTCTTATCGATAAGAATTCGCCCGTGGAGCGAAAAGTAGTTACCAACCTGAGCGAACTTGCGTGTCCTCTTGGCGACACCCATATCGAAAAGCTGTCAAATTTCGTTCGGTATTCTATAAGGATATCCTTTGCTCTGTACAAAGCGACTGATGGGTGCAAAAGGTGCGTGCGTGCTTGTCGAAAACCCAGTCTTATACGGAGTGGCTGCTCTGCAACGATGCAGTTCAAAAGTTAGTCCCGAAAATAATTTAGTGGGGCAGCGGCGAAGACGCCGGGACCAGGTGGATTTGGCAAGGGTGAGATCACCCATCCAATCAATACTTCGGAATATTAAGTGGCCGAGAGCCGCCATTACCTACCCCTTTTTCATCCCTAACCAAGGCAAAGGCGGAATACAAGGCGCTGCTGAGAGAATATGGCACACTTTTCATAAAGTTGCATGGAATATTAACAAATGCCTGGCTCGAATTAAATGGTATTTTCGAAGTTGTAAAACTGCGTTTGAGCTTTTATTTTCCGTTTGTCTTACTTTTTTATAAATTCTCCAAGTAAGAAGGCTGCGTGGAAAGTAAGCTCTCTCGTGTGCCAATTCTCCTAAGATCCGCCTGAATACCTAGAACAATCATATCAACCCCGGGGCCGCTATGAAACTGAGCACTCCTTTGCAAGCATCTCAATCCGCGTTATCACATACGACGGAGTCGCTGCGGAGCGGCGATGATAAGCTAGAGCTTGAAGAACCTTCCAGTTGGCATAGCTGTCCAGCGGTTCACTCAAAACCGTTTTCGGTGAGCACGGCATGTGCTCGGCCGGTTTGACGCCCAGTACTAGGTGGACTATGCATTGGAGGAGTGCGAGTGGTGCGGCGTCTGCACGCAAGTTGTTGGATATTGACCGGGTGATATAGCCTCTCCGCTAACGGCTTATGTAATGATAAGTAAACGAACAATGGGCCGAGGTGTTGGTTTATAATGTAGCTCCGCGAAGCGACCGCTTCGGCGGTACCTAGCTTCTAATTCGGGTATTACACACTTCGGCGCCGGACGACTATGTGAGGGAGGATGTAGTAGGGACTCGACTATATTAATTCGAGATTGTAACAGACGGTTCTCACAGACGAAGTGCGAAGGGGCTTTTGATCGGGTTTGTCCCTGCACTCGATCGTTTAGGCGATTCAGAGATGATTTCCGGCTGTGCTTGATCGCTGACACCTGTAGTTCGAGTTAAGTGAATATGGGGGTGGCTGATGGGAGTTTGCCATGCGCAACTGGTTGAACAAGCTACCCCGGTCTTCTAAGCTGTGGGGCAACCTGGCAACCTAGAACGCGGGACCTAATGTCGCCCGCCATGCGACCCAAACACTGGCAGAGCCGCATCTCGGCTATCTCTTACCACAGTACGGCCTATCCTTAACAGAGGGCAAAGAGATCGAACTGGCGACTAGGCGCAACAGCGAGGATCTCCCCACTTCACTTTTATTCTTGGAAGGGCGGCATCGCAGGATCTCGGTTACTGAGCAACGGCACATCTCCGTGGGATCTGGAGGAAGTGTGAACTCGTTACAGGACTTGATGAACCGTAATCTCTTCCGTCTTGGATCAACTCGGTCACTTCAGTAATACATCGGCAGCGGATTTTTCTCCTGTTGAGGTCAGGCGTGTTTGAGTGATTGTGTAACTGATGAGTGAAGTGCGTCTGCCGAGATCCGGAGTCCAGAGAGGGTTCACGAAAGATCGGGCCATGACTAGCCGGGGTTTCGCCTTCGTCACAATGCGTTCCGCCAGGGGAGCAATGTTACCCCATAAACAAAGTTTCGTTTAGCGTGGCTTGGAGTGATATGCTCGAGCCGTATAACAGGCCCGATCGTTGGCCATTCAGCGATGTAGTGCTCCATGAGTTAACCAGGTTCGAGGCGTCAGGTTGAATGGGGGAGATATGGTATCATCTGTAAGACGACGTCCGAAGTGCTGCGAGCGTTGGGACAGGAGCATGCGAACGTCGGCAAGTTAAAGCATGACGCTCATAAGATTCCGCAGGCGTACGCAAAGGATAATGGTCTCCAACACTACCCGAGTATATGCTACGGACCCCGTAGGCTATTGATGCTTTTAATACGGCACCGGCCATGACTCCCCAGGGCCGAAATCAGCGCTACGATAAGCAGGAAACAGGGGGTGCCAATAACAATAATTGGTCATCGCGTGGTCCTGCTGCAAGTCAAGATGGCCGTATTGCGAAGCTTCCTGGAACCGTTTACGGCTTACTTCGTGCTCAATAACGCCCGTCATCCACATAGTAGGTAGGTAGGTGGATGTTCGGATATGCCTTCGAATCGCGCGCTACTGACGGCTCCGCCAGCCACACAATCCATTATGGAAGAGGGGACATTCAGAATCTTTCGTACCTGGATAATACAAGGGGGAACGTGCGTGTCTAACTTTCGGGCCACCTCCCCTTCACGTAGTTAGAAATAGAAAGGGAACCGAACACCCCTGGAAAAAGGCAAGGGGAGAAAGAACTTTTCTTGCTTCGACCCCGACGCTCCAAACCCACCAGACGTACCAAGATTAACAGAACATTGTAGCTATTTATAATTACAGGTGCACCTGTGGATTACAAGGGCCATTACGAGACCAAAGCTTTTAAGGCAGTTAGCTGAATAAGACGTGAGTGATGTATGCCTGAAAATTACAACTGCGCGCTCCAGGAAACTGGCAGGGCCGGCTTTGAATCCCGAATCAGGCAGGCATTTCGTTTTCTCCATGTCCAACAGGAGCTGTTTGTTAAGTCCGTATGAACCATATCCAATGCGAACAGCGCGGATGCGTTACGATTTCTCCTGCGGTGCACGAAAGCGCTGTCGACGGCCTACTATAGACGGTAAAATCCATATACACAGTGTGAGTTGAGAGAGCGGCCTCCTTTTTCATTAAGGGGCACCCCGCCGTCGGCAGTGGCTGGAGAGTGGAGGGGCGCGGCGGCAGAGAAATGACAATGATAACGATGATGACGACCGATGATGACCGATGATGATAATGCACGCCGACGCTCCGATCTTGTGCACCCCATCCTTCTTCACCTCTCCAGATTGATTGGGGATGCCTCTTTATCCTCTAAACCCCGTGTCCTGACAGTCCTTACACACATACACAGACATATATATACATAGAGCCCTCTACCCCCCCATTCCCAGCCAGCCAGATACAACCATTACACCGTCGGGGTCGGCGGGACATCCGTCGAGCCCGGGAGATTCGACGGAGGGTGGTCCTTGTCTTTGCTGGGATCGGCACCGCCGCCGAAGTACTTCGTGAACTCCTCCCGGTCGTCAAACGGCCGGGGCCCCAGGAGGCGGATCATGTCGTCGCGGACGAGGACCTCCTTGGTCAGTAGCTCCTCGGCCACGATGCCGATCTCCTTCTTGCGCGCGACGAGGAGGTCCTTGCACTGCTTGTACGCCTCGTCGACGATGCGCCGGATCTCCTGGTCGATGGTCTCCGCCGTGACCTCGGCGAACGGCTTGTGAAGGCTGTTCTCGTCCTTCTTGAGGCTCAGGGTGCCGAGCTTGGGCGACATGCCCCACTCGGTTACCATGAGGCTCGCCATCCTGGTGACTTTCTTGAAGTCGTCGCTGCCGCCCGTCGTGACGGTAGGGAAGTGTATCTCCTCGGAGATTCGGCCGCCGAGCGTCATGGCCATCCGGTCCATCAATTGGTTGTAGTTTAATAGATACGCATCTCCCGGTAGGTACTGTGCGTATCCGAGAGCACCCTGCCCTCGTGGGATGATCGACACCTTCAGCAGTGGGTCGGCATATCGGAAATACCAACCGCAGATAGCGTGTCCCGCTTCGTGGTAGGCGACGGTCTTCTTCTCTTCTGGGCTGAGAACGAGGGACTTCCGCTCGAGACCTCCGATGACACGTTCTATCGCCTGCTCAAAGTGTGTCATTGTGACTGTTTTGGCGTCGCCTCTCGCAGCTATTTCGCGTTAGCTCGTCATTCTTGAACTGATCCCGGGGAAGGATCCTACCAATGAGTGCAGCTTCGTTGACACAGTTTGCGATATCAGCACCCGCGAACCCTGGCGTCAATGCCGCAAGCCTCCCACTGAGATACTCGGTCTCCTCATTAGTCACGATCCTCTTGAGATACACCTTGAAGATATCCTGCCGCCCGGCCATCGTCGGTTTGTCGATGTGGACATGCCTGTCGAAACGACCGGGTCGCATTAGCGCCTTATCTAGGATGTCCGGCCGGTTGGTACCCGCAAGCACGACGACTTGCTCGGAAGTGTTAAAGCCGTCCATCTCCGTCAGGATTTGGTTGAGAGTGGCCTCCCGCTCATCATGCCCGCCACCAAAGCTCTTGCCCTCCGCACGCGATTTACCAATAGCATCGATTTCGTCGATAAAGATAATGCAAGGAGCGTTCTTGCGCGCCGTCGTGAACAAATCACGGACTCTGGACGCGCCGACACCGACAAACATCTCGACGAACTCCGAACCGCTCACGCTGAAGAATGGTACACCAGACTCGCCTGCCGTAGCCTTCGCAAGCATAGTCTTACCGGTACCAGGAGGTCCGGACAGAATCGCGCCTCGAGGGATCTTGGCACCGAGTCGCTGAAACCTTTCGGGCTTCGAGAGGAAGCTGACGAATTCCATGATCTCCTGCTTTGCTTCGTCCATTCCAGCAACGTCGGAGAACTTGATCTTGACGGATGTCTCGTGGTTGAACCGTTTCGCCTTGCTCTTCCCCATACCGAAAATGCCACTGCCTGAGCCGGCCCCAGGACCACGCCGACTTGCCCACAGGAGAAGACCGACGAGTACAACGGTAGGTCCGAAGGCCAGGAGGAGCTTCATGAACCCGCTTTCTCCGGCGTAGCTGACGGGTATCCGTTCATTACTGGGGATGCCCAGCTCCTGCTGAGCCTCGTCTAACCGTCTTTCGAAGGCGTCGATAGAACCGATCGAAAAGTAGTAGTGGAAACCGGGGCGAGTCGCGGCGGAGTCGGGGTACATAGCGCTAGTGGCCTCCCGGTTCAGCTCAACCCTTACCTGGCCACCGATCACAACCAGCTTCTCAACGAGGCCTTTGTCTAAGAAGTTCTTCCGCAGCTCTTGCCAAGTTATTTCCCGGCCGCTCTCCTCGAATAAAGACGAATAGACCCAATAAGCGACGACGGTACTGATAATGGTCGTGAGCCAGTCGACTCGTGGACCACCCGGAGGTGGGGGCGGGGGCGATTTGGGTGAGCCTTGATGGTTTTGCCCGAATTCAAACTGCCGTCTGGTGTCTTGCCTGTCCTTGCCATTCTCTTTCTTGTCTTGGCCCTGGCGCGTTTCGGATGACGACTCCTCATAGCTCTTGGACGGTCTCGATGTCGGCTCGCCATTCTTCTGAGCTTTTGTCTCGTTGTCCATTAGGTGCTGAATAGCTTGGTCCGTTGCCAATCGCTTGGCCAAGGTATTGACGCCTTTCAATAAGGTGCCGACATCGGATAGGCCTAAGCTGGATGTCTTGCGCTTCCGCAACAATTCATGCACTTCCTTCGGGACGCCTATCCTCCTGACTATCTTAAGATCCCTTTTATCCTTATCCGTCATTAATGGGAAGTAGCTGTTGTCGATGACATTCTCTAAGTGCTTGAACTCCTCGTCAGTGAGGTACACCCATCCCTCCTGGAGCGGCAACCTGTCGTCGGTCGCTTTTGGCGCTTCGCCATTGGTAGGACCAGGCGACGTGCTGCTCTTCAACTGCGGCGGCGAGTCCTCGGGCTTAGCCGGATCGGCGCCCTTCTTGTTGACCTTGTCGGAATCGTTGGGATCGCGCTTCGGCTTGTCGTTGTCGGTGGAGTAATATCGAGGCCGCCTAATAGCGCCAGCCCACGCAGAGGAGGATGCGCCGAGGAGTCTGGGTGTTGTCGATGCTCGCAATATGGGGTTGGAACGCGCATATGTGGTGAGCGAGTGGCTGGCGGCTCTCGCGAGACTCGTCGACCGCCGAATTAAGCTTGACATGTCGGGCAGGTCGGGAGCCTCAGTCCGGTATTAGGTATCCGATCCGGAAGAGGCGGGAGATACGGGAGGTAGGAGGGGAAGTGTCGAGGGGATGATCCTGAGTCCGTATATTACCTCATCCAGGTGAATATATGGATTAAAGCGCCTCTGTAAAATTCCCGGTTAAGAGGTCTCTCTGATTATGACTCCTACTCTTTTCGGGAGCACGCCACGCATGGATGTTAACCTTGCAGATGGTGGTTCGCCTCATGGGGATGGGGTTGTGGGAAGGTGATCGATAGAGAGTTTAAGCGCAAAGGAAGCCACTAAGCTAAAGAGAGAATAGACTCGGGACCTAATAGTCATGTAGTATGTACCTGATTACCTAAGCATCATAAACCCGAAAGCACACATGGATGGTAGTTCGGTATTAACGGACTTAGACTACCGTAGAACGGCCGTCGACGTCTTTGATGCAGGAGTTAATCATGCTTCTCGATGCTATAGGTTCAATATGCTACTTTAAACATTCAGCAATCAATGCTAAGGCTTGTTCGTGTTACTCGTACTACGGAAAACGCCATATATCCCAATCATGTGGTATCGTGCCCCAAACTCCGTAGAACACACTAGTAACTTCATGCAGCCCCCGTCACGGACACTCCGTCTTCCTACACTTAGACTTATTGACCCTGCGCAGTTACAGCACCGATAGCCAATACCTCAAGTCTGGCGGCATAAAACTTCATGACATGGCATACGGGGTCGCCCCAGATCACGTCCCGAAGCTGCTCGTCGGTTACGACCTGCGCAACGACGCCTTCGGAGAGGCGCTCCCGCAGAGGCTTCGCCCGCTTGACCTTGGCATCGGGGTTGCCCGAACGCAGCACAACAATGCGCCCCGCGTTGCTAAGCGGGCTCGGAGGGACCTTCCACACCGGCCCCGCGGGCCTCGACTTGCTCGACTTCGTCGATGAGTGGGACCGGGATGACTTCACGGACGTCTTGGATTCCTTGGCGGCGAGCGAAAACTTGGACTTCTCCCGGGGCCCGTGGTGCTTGGAGGAGGGGCCGGATGCGGAAGAACTCGTCTTATTTAGCTTCCTCGATGACTCCACCGCCGGCGCCGGGGCGGCTAGTAGTTCAAGCAGACTCTTCACATACGCCTTGTCGGCGCGCGCAACAGGATCCCCCTCGTTGACGAAACTGAGAAACATGAACTTCTTAAATTCGGGTCTGTTAGGCTTCTGCAACGGGAGAAGTGATACCGGCGGGGTGCCAAAGGTGATGCAGTGCAGCCGCCGGAAACGACCGGTCAGCGCGTTGAGCTCCGAAGAAGCCGCTGGCGACGTGGCTAGCATGTGCGCATCTGTTGTGGAGTTCACTAGTCAGAAAATGCTACATGGGATACTGCCCGGTAGTAATGCGGGTACTCTGACTATGTTTTGAGAGCCGGATGCTTGAGTTCAGACTAGAACAGGCAAGCTTACAACAGGCCAAAAAGGGGTAAGGACAGGCGCATGCTTACAGAGCAGGGAGGCGATTGCACCGCCAGCGGAATGGCCGGTAATCAGGAGCGAGTACGAAGCTCGGCGAGGATTTTCCTCTAAGAGCTGTCGGAGACGTGAAGCAACTGGGCCTATCATTCTTCGGGCTACGGCCAGAAATCCGGCATGGCACAGATTCCCGTCATCATCCTGGCGGAGGTCAGACTACGAGGATTAGGGAGCGTTAGGATGTCAGCACTTACGAGGAACCCAGCTGGAGAGGTCGGTTCCGTGTTCAGATTTACGGCCCAGTCCATGAATGTCGCCGTTCCGCGCACCGCAAAAACGATGGTGTCCATATGATCCATCGACACAGATTTTATACACATCGCCTTAGTCCCTGTCTTCCAGTCGGCGTTGACGTGCATATCGCGTTCTGCCCCTCTCGGCCTTTGGTATACTTTCTCCGCGTACTGTGCGGCTAAACATAGGAGGGGCCATGATGGGATGTACCTACAACGCGTCAACAAACTTGAACGGGAATAACCGGTCGTGGATGAGTATATCAACCTCCTCGATGCGTTAAGTGGGGAGTCACGTACAGTTGTAAAGGGGGTAAATTTGGTGGCAGCTTAGAATTGGCATATAGATCTACCTTCGAGAAGTATCCCTTGGAAATGAGCGACGAAGCTACTGCTGCAGATTGGCCTTTCGGCAGGTCCTTTGTGTCATCCAACGGACAATCTCCCGGCACCTGGGGTACCAGGGCCATGTTGTCGCTAAAGGAGCGTCCGGATTCATACGTAAAAAGATCCTTCTCGTGCCCGCTAAGCTGATCTCCATCTATCAGAGTCATCACATTGTTGAATTCGGTCCAGATCGTGTTATGTATCGTAGCGTCCTGATTAGCTAGCTGGGCTCCGTAGGAGTGCCATCTTGCAAGGTCACCATTGGGCAGCTGATCAGCATTACCTGGAATTATCCCATTCGGTAAGTCCACGGTTGGGTTGATCTTAGGTTTGCTCAAGGCAGAGCAAACGTTGACACCTGGGTACGGATTGTTCGAGGGCATGCCCGCTGGCGGCAGGCCTATATAGTAGTGTTGATTTACTATAATGGGCTGACATGGTCTCT
The DNA here is from genome assembly GCA_004155935.1 of Monosporascus sp. GIB2. Classification (NCBI taxonomy): domain Eukaryota; kingdom Fungi; phylum Ascomycota; class Sordariomycetes; order Xylariales; genus Monosporascus; species Monosporascus sp. GIB2. The sequence goes on along the minus strand of QJNV01000006.1, from coordinate 272,452 downwards.
GGTTCTCATAATGAGGATGAGGAGGAATTCCCGCCAGAGAACCATCGTTCCCTGCCTGTGGTGGTGATGAAGATCCCTCGGGCCGGGATAGAAACGCCGATGCTGGAGCAGGATGGTGTTGATAGTCGTAAGGTAAACCCGAGAGCTGTGGTCCCTGTGCGACAATCGGCGTGGTACCCAGTTGGTACCCAAGGTGGTCGACGAGGGGAGGCTGCTCCCCTTGCGTGGGGCGTTTCTTCCGCGTTAAGAGCCCCATGGTGAGCGCCAAGAGCTCTACATGATACGGATGGATGGTTGCTGTTCTAGTAGAGATGAAGCATTAACTCAAAACGCTCCTTCTCTACGTCATGACTGAGCACTGAGCTGAGGATTTGAAGGCAGCAGTTGAAGAAAGGCGGAGAAAGAAAGGTAAAAGAGGCAAAGCAACGAGGCAACTTGGAAATGTTTAATCGAATTTACAGTATGTAGGCCGCATCTGTCTGTCTGTATCCTCGCGCTATATCAGGGCCGGGCGCATTTGGTAGCTGGTGTGCCTTGCCGTTTCCAGCAGACCACCCCGGGCGATGCCAGTTATCCCCATGCTGATTCGTCAGACAATATCAACTCAACCCCAATCATTCCGTCAGGGCCGCCCCGCGTCGCACCTATGGTTAAACAATTGACGAACCACGATGTTCAGACAGACAAAGATGCAGTTTGATACAGATGTCCTGCCGGCCGAGGTCGTTCTGTGGAATCTAAAGTCTATTGTTGCGGTTAGGCTGCCCCTCAAAAAGATATGATTGCTTGCAGAATTTGCCTGCATATGCCGAGGTTGACCACCTCCCCTGATTTGTCACTAGATCGAGACTACGCCATTCACCCGCACTGGGACTCTCCCTTAGGCGCTTATATCTGCATTATTGTGGACCCCGTTAGCGCATACGATTATGCGTAATACAGACATCCGTGCGTCAATAGGCAGAACAGTGGAAAGTCTGATTGCGTGCTGGGGACTGTTAGAGTAGGTGTTCCGCTCGCGATAACCAAGGCAGATTAGCCCCTATTATAGGCTATGACAGAAGGTTGGCGTGACCTTGGAGGCTAAAGTTAGTGACAGGGCATCGTCTCCAATAGAGATCAAGCAAGGTATCACATAGCAGACGAATGGATGACAGAACGGGCCAGCGCATTCCCTGTGCCCCTCCAAGTTGTACCGCAAGCACCAAATGCTTACTGAAGCTCAGGCAGCTCTTGTGCGAAGCTCACGATCAGTATCGTGGTTCTCCTGCTCAGGGGGCTCCGCATAACAATACGGCTTGATGTTATTTTCCCCTTTAGGACATTTGTCCTGCTTCTGTCTCTTATACTGAGCATCGGTTTTAGCTTTTTGCAATGCGACCTAAAAATAAGAACATTAGCAGTAGCGTACCGCCTCCTCGAAGTCCGTCCATACAGTCGCTTCCCAATATTGGATGGACGACGAGATATTAATTCCCGCCCTTTGCAGGCAAGTCAGCGGAGTTGACGATGATGCAACGGATATCGATAACTGGCCAGCAGAACCAGCATATCGTCAAGAGATCGAAGCTGTTATTCACGCAACGTCATGCTGTATAACACGGGTCTGTCTCCCAATACGACCTACCAGAGCCTCCTTAGAAGGATCCGAGACGTAGGCAAGATCTATCACATCAGGATAGGAAGGGTGCCCGCCAGGGGCAACCGTAGTCTAGTTGCTCTGGTTTCTCTGGAATTTGACCGCTACGCGACGCCTAGTACTCCGGACGGAGGACACTTTGCTAGACGAGGAGTCTTTCGAAGCCGAGGTCGAGGGACTCCCCAGGTGGTTTCAGATGCCAGTACCGACTATAACCAGCCAGTCCCGAGTTATTCACATCACAGGCAACCTCCATACCGTAAACGAAGACTACGTCCTGCGACTGTTACGCGAGACATTTCAGTTTGATTTGGACAGAGTCGTCGTGATCGCGCTGGGCGGCGAAGAGTCAAGGCTCGAAGTCTACTTCGCGGCTACGCGCACCAGGCTGAGTGGGCATACCACAAGCTTACTACGGATCCACGTGTAGCAGGTCGGGTTACTATAGTATTCGCTCTAGATCTATGTGATATAGTCAAAGATGACTCATAGGAGTATTGCCAACCCCGGTTAAATATTAACTCGTTGGCTAGCGGGCATGGAGATTCGCGGGACATAAACCAAATGCTGGGATGCTAATGATTATACGATGGAAAGGATATCCTCCGTATATAGTAATAAGAGATCCCCTGCATCGAAACGAAGTGCGATGAAATCGAGTGAAATCAAAGCGATATCATTAAAGTGAAGAGGCAGTGCTGTACCGGTAGATGTTTCGTGTTGAAGAGCTTAATGTGCCAGGTAGTCAGTCTAGTTAAGGGTCTCGAGCCACACTTTGTGCTCCGTAATGGAGATTAAGCCACGGAGCCAATGCCGGGGCTGACCCACAATATGTATTTAGGTACCTACCCGCTATGGACTACTAAGAAGTACATGTACCTGGTTTGTGTTTGACCAGCGGCAGGGATGTTCATCGGGCGGCGACTGCTCAGGTTCGGGAGCTTGTTGCGGCATCCCAAACGTTTGATGTAACGGGGATGTTTTACGGCTTGATTGACTAAAGTTAGGTCACAACGTTACTCTCCTATCACATGGAATCTTGGCCCGACGATAGCTTCTCTCAATCCATATCTCTGAGAGATGCCTCTAAGAACGTCATGGATTTTGTCAGTAACCTATATTAAGTTCACCGTGTACTTGTATCCGAGAAGCTAATCTGATTTCCAGTGGACGCGCCTGGTAGCAAATACGCCGTTGTCGCGGACCTCGAGAAAGGATGCGGCCAGGGATCCTATTAAGCGACGGCATCGTTTCGAGAAAGAATATGGCCAACTGCTTGTTAGTGTCCCAGTTGCCGGCTTCTCCGGATCCAGCCCCCGAAGTCTTGCGGCGACGTTGACTGATATATGTGGGAATAGCAAATATGGCGAAACGCGTCGAACCTCTCCAGCGATGTCGACTCGGCCGAGAACCTCGAGATCCGTCTACAGGAACTCACCAGCATGCTAGTCGACGAGTCCAGACGGCCCCTTCCCCATCCGTGTGTCTCCTTTTGCGCAGTGAAAAGGATATACATCCCAATTGCGAAGATAGCGACGTCGTCAAACAATGAGTGGATCATCAGGGAGGCTGTTCTGTTCTTCGCTACTCTGGCCGAGAGCGAAGAGGAGGCTTTCCTGGAGAGCGATGCATTTTCCGGCAGCCTGACAAATCTCTTGGGCCGCATTACTGGTGCCAACAGCATGCGACTAGGATCCGACACCGAGGTCCGAGTCGTGGAGCTGGCGTTCAACATTACCACCAAGATTAGGCTCGAGTCCCATATCCTACCGGCCTGGTTCAAACCACATCACGATACCGACGCGCAGGATGATGGATTCAAGGACGAGAGGGAGAGGTTTGCCGGGAGAACACAGAAAGAAGACTTCCCCCTCTTCTACATCTTGATGGATTATATCCATCACGAGGGAAAGATAGGCGACTTCGCTCGGACAGGTCTATTGTACATAATGGAAGCTGCTTCGACCTCCGTGGAGTTGGAGCAATGGGTCGTCGAGAGTGACCTTTCCACCTTGATGGCGACTGGCCTGGGTGCCCTCTATAGCCAGCTGAGTCGGAAATTGGTGGTTGATCATCCTCCTCACAAGCTTCCTCCGGTCCTTGCCCTCTCCGACTACCAACATCCCGAAACGACGCTCGAGATAGTCGGCTCCTGCGACCCCGACTTTCAACTCCACCTCGAGACCTTCCTTTCTCATCTCCTGTTCTGGCAGGATGTTCTGAACCATTGCCGCTCGACGGAGATCAGATCGACCCTTCTCGAGCATTTCCAGGTCATTTTCTTGCAACAATTATTGTATGTGCTGCCATGAATCTTCCGTTAGAGTTCCAGACTCACTCACTGGTTCCAGATACCCCTCACTTTTGGAGTCTTCTGATATTGATGGAGGGTCGTCGGTTGCTGTTTTGACCTATCTCCGCCGCATACTTGAATCTTTAGATCATCCCGACATGATTAATCTGATCCTCCATTACCTTCTTGCACTTCCTGATGCGGGATCACTAATCCCCTCGGGTGCGGAGCCGTCAGTAAGCGCAGCGCGCAAACGCAAGTCCATGGACCTTGCGAGCATGATGGCTACCAAGGCCGAAGCCGAATACACGCCACTGCTTTTCAACTTGGTTGATCTAATCCAATCTTGTCTCAAATCGCCTAATCAACAGACAGTTTGTGTGACGCTTCAGCTACTAGCGGCGATTCTTAAGCGGCATCACCGCTATGCGATAATCACCTTGTTACATACTGAGAGTATACACGGTAGCGCCTCGCAGAGGACTGTTGGGGCCCATCAGCAGGAGATTGAATTCCTCATGACTATGGCTGAGTCTGTCGGTGGTCAAGATGACTTCGACCAGGTCTACGACACTATTCTGAAAGACACCATGACTCGTGTGGAAGGTCATCCATGTTCATTGAAGCTCGTTGCGCCGAAGGTGTCGACGAACAACCACACCCTTCCAGCGATTCCCGATAGCCTCCCGGGCGCACCTCAAGATGTGCCACCGCATACCTTAAAACCTCATGACCCGTTACTGAATAACATCCTCGATCTGCTTGAATCTTTTTTCATAAACCCCGTTGAGATCAATCTATCGATTACAGAGACTATTCTGGACATGGCCGTATGCGGGTATATTAGCATCGAGGGGTGGCTTCTACGACACCCTACGACATACCAATTTGAGGAAGACCACGATGAACCGGAACCGGGACCCGAGCCTGAACCCGAACCAGTCCCCTCACCACAAGATGAAGTTACTGCCGTACCAAACGAGCTGAAAAAGCTAGAAGCAGTCACCAGATGTCGCCGGCGACCGAAATGGCAGCCATCAACACTCCCTCGCATTCTATCCATTCTTGAGTCTCTGGCAGATCAGCTCAAGTTCTTCCGAAGTTCAGTACCAAGATTCGAAGAGCTACTACAACAGCGTCGCGAAGCTTTCCAGACCGCTGACACGGTATTACCTAACCCGCAAACAGTTCGGGTTAGCTCGAAGTCCCGCCATCCCGGGACAGAAGGGACAAGTCTTGATGGATCACGATCAGCGTCACCTGCTAGACCTAGCGCCTTGGAAGGAATCGCTCAGAGGATACTTTCGGAGCTGAGCACACCAACCCGATCAACCAGCCCGCGCGGGCGGAAAGAAGCAAGTCGGGGTTCAGCGTCGCCTTCCAAGCCGCTACCCCCAATCCCCAAGGAGCTCGATCCTCCAGACCAACGTAGATTCTCTCAGCAATCCTCGCTGGCAGGCCAGAAAGACGAGTTCGCCACGGGGGGAAGAGCCAGTCCCGCCATGACCCAGGCCGCTCCGCATGCCGCGGTGGACCAGGAAATTCTTTCTAGACGCGTCGGTCTACCAACACAGAAGGTAGCTCCAATCCCTCTACACCTCAAACAGGACGAGGTGAAGGATGCTGGCGTCGAAGAAAATGCAGGAAATGAGGACGAGGAGGAAGCGGTTGGCACCCGAGGTTCGTCCAGAGAAGAGGAGCAACCCAAGGAGGAGCCGAGGGAGGAGCAGTCGAAATTGGAGGAGGACCAACCCGAAGAGGAAGAACCCAAAAAGGAGCAGCCCAGAGTGGAGGAACTGAATGAGGAGGAACAACCCCAAAAGACGAAGCCCGAGGAAGAGGGGCAGCAGCTCAAGGGGGAGCAGCAGCCTAAGACGGAGGAGTACGGCCAGGGACAGGCTAAGGAAGAGGAGGGCGAAGCCGCAACACTCTCGGATGCGGATGCGCCCTCTGCAGAGAAAACGGCATCGGTCTCGCACATCCTCACCAACGCCATAATCTACCAGTCCTTCTTACTAGAGCTCGCGAGCCTTGTGCAGGTTCGAGCGGGGCTCTTCAACGAGGTCCGCTTCGCTTAGATTGTATCTCGAGATGAGACCTTTGGGTAGGCGCGTGGGAGCAAGGAGAAACGTACGTGGAAATGTTCCGTGAGGGTGGTACGATAGTACGTATTGTCGAGCACCCGGGTCCGCCTAGGCGGCTAGCAAGTCACGAGTTCATGATACACTTCAAGAACGCATAGCGGACACTTAGTAGGATTGCCGAGGGAGGGGCCGGTTCAATATCTGGACTGCTGGGGGCAAACCCGAGAAGAGATCGCAGTTGTAGATATCTCTGTTTCAAGAATGCAAACCTATGCTAATGAATTCAGATGAGGTACTCCGGGCCTTCCTCCCCAGCCCGAACGCCCTGCCTAATGCAACGTACCCGATAAAACAACCCTCAGGGATTGAAAGCAACAACATAGATATAGACCGCGTGGTCATATCTCCTTTGATACCTTCTCCCCCTGGCCTGACTAGCATCGGCTATTCAATTAAACCCAACGATCCCCTCGGCGACGGGCAATAACGCCGCCTCGTCACCTTCATCGCCACCGGCCGCCCGGCGCCTTCTGCTCCACACCGTCACCCGCCGCCCGATGATCCCATCGCCACCGACGCCGAGCGGCAGCGGCCGCGCAAGCCGCACCTCGGTGCCGCACGGTCCGGCGCCCATGTCCGTGCGCCGCGGCGCCCCCTCGCCGAGTCCGAACCGGTATAAGACGGGGCTCTGAGACGCGGGCGTAAGGAGGTCACCCGACGCGCTGGGGAGCGGGTGCTGTTAGCGCGACGTCCATTCTCAGCGGGAATGCCGGGGCCTTGGAGGAGCTGGAAGGCTGAGATATGGACGGGTGGGGAGGAAGAGGGAGGCGGGAAGGGCATAGGATAAGAGAGAGAGTGAGAGAGATGCGGTGGCTTACTGGATGCCAACCACGTAGTCGGCCATGTTTATGGTGTCCGCCGCCGCGCCTGCTGCCCCGGACCTGAGGCCGGGGAGCGCGTGCGGAGTGAAGGTCGCGTGCGTCGCGACCGCGGATGCGGTACCCGGCTGCTGGCTATGGAAGACGAGCTTTCCGGAGAGGAGCGGGAAAGGGTCGGTATTGCTGCCATTGTCCTCTGCTGGCGAGGTCGGCGTCGACGACCGGCTGTCGTAGGGGGCGCTGAGCACTGCTAGGGCGCCGCCGAGGCTGGGTCGTGGGAGGTCGTGCCCGCACATCTTGGCGTTCCTGTTCCCCGGGGGTTGAGGATACGGGTAGCGCAGAACAGCGTATTTCAGGAGTTGGAGTGTTGAGAATCTGGGGCTCGGACGCAAGACAAGTAGAAGGCGTCGTCACCCGGGCGCCGTGAGTCTTGAATGGGAAGGGCGCCTTCCAGGGGTCTGTATGTACGGAGGATACCCGGATGACCACCTTGATGGTCAAAACAAGCTTAGCGTGAATCAGTGGAGAAATAGAGGCGTATAAATGGTTATACTGCATTACTTCCAATTATCTAATAGATGCTTGAAGAACCAGCTATTTGTATTCTTTATATAAACTCTATAGATATCCAATGCGACGCCTTATTTCTTCCCCTCTTGCCCTGGAGATTGAAGGTGCAGATGGTTTATTGATGGGCATTGCGATGTGCCACTAACCATGTGCCGCAGCCAATCAGCGTCCGCCCGTCTTCCGTTTCGGGGATTGTACAAAGGGGGTACGGGTGAGCAAGTTTGCGGGCTTTGAGTCGGTTTGCGCCTGATTTTCTTGTTCCATGGCGACCCGAAACATTCCGGGCACAGAATTATTGGAATCGTCCAAGGGTGGCCGGGTATCTATTATATACTATATATCTGCTCAGCACGGTACGGACACCTCGTTCATAACAATATAATCGTTAATGATCTTAATGGATGGCTAATTAAGAAGAAGCCCGGCGTTATCACAGACGGGGACCTGTTTTTGTCATCCTCGTTCTTAATATTGCCCCCTCTTTATTTTTGCCCTTCTTTTAGCCCATATCTTAATTCTTATTTCATTAAAAACATAGAACTTTTTGACAAAGCATAATTCATATACGATATTTTCCCTATACCGTACGTATTTATTTCGTTTATAAAATTGATATGAACTAATTTCATTTTACCAATATTATACAAGCAATAATTAAAAGCATTATCCGGTAACGGGTAAAAAGGAATCGCGTTAAACTTGGGATTAAGGTATAAAGGTCCTAATACCACCTGCGGTTAATAGATACTCGTAAGTATAGACCTTTCTTAAACCTAAAGGCTCAATAAACTCAACGGGATAATCAAGCTCAAAGCCGGTGCACAATGACCCATAGACGGGACTGTATTGCTAGAGGAATAGATAGAGAACAGAGTAGCTCATTTAGAAGCGCAGGAACTCGGTCGGTCCAGTGGTAACAAGAAGGCTCCCAGGCTACTCAAGTATGCCTTTCATTGATCGTGTCAGGGCCAAGGGATTGCTCTCTTCACCCTTACGGCTTTCAAGGGCAAACCAACCAGCAGCAGTAGCCGTCTCTTCGACTCAATCTACACAATTGCCAAGTACTTTGAGCGAACCAATATGTCTATTAAAAGGGGATCATACGGCACTTGAATGGCCGCAGAAGAGCTTCATTCCTCATCGAAGACCTCTCGTTTGTATGATACTTTCAAGATATTGTGGGAACTGTTGGTGTAGCACTCTGATAATCGAGATTATAGCAGGGAGGTGACCTATATAGCCAAACCCAGTAGAGGAAATTGAGGAATGAAGGTAAGTGGGCCCGGATGCAAACCGATCCGACCACCCCAGGCACAAGTCAATCCTACCAACCTAGACACAAGCTCATCCAGCCACCTAGGCGAACCACCGGGTCCCATTGCGAAGGATGCGGATTGTCGTGGTGCGCAGACGGCTCATCAGCCTCATGAAGATGTCAATCAACACCTCGTCTTCCTGCGGGCGTCCGAGGTCCGAGAGGTGGACACCATTGATAGCCAGGAGGTCCTTGACAAGAATGATGATGTCGTCTGCGGCCCCGGCCTGCTTGAAGTCAAGCAGCCGCCGCGCGGTCTCCTCCATCGCGTGGTACGAGGCGCGCTCGGCACTGGCCAAGAAGTCGTCGGTGCCGGCATTGAAGCGGCCCTGCATGTCCCCCGCCTTGATCCTCTGCAGAGATCGCAAGAGGTACCCGAAGTTCCGGACATCAGCCGCGGCGGTAAGACTCGCAGGGCAGACCTGTTGAGTCTCCGCGGCGCCTGAGGCCAGGTACTCGTCGACGGCTCTGATCTTGGCCCGCATCATGTGGTTGGCGTAAATAATGATGTTGGCTCCTGCCTCGTACAGAGCGTCCTCATGCGTAGTGCCATAAGTTGTTGGCACAACCACCACTGTACAGGGGAATATCTCATTAGCAAAAACTTAAAGAGCACAATGGACGAAGAAACTTGAGCTCCATCTCAGCGCAGGGACCCATGACTTACACGGAGTTTTGCTGTCTTGGGCGCGAAATTGTCGCAGGAAGGACAAGACCTCGTCCGGGGACTTGCTCTTGCTGTGGATCATTATGGCGTCTGCGCCTGCGTCTCGGTATATCATTGCGCGGTCCAGAGCCTGGTGCAGGGCCTCCTTCACGGACTCCGTCTCTGCAGCAGGATCATTCTCGATGACCTTGCGGCAGGTGAAGCTTTCAATGCGCGCCGTCACAAGCATGTGTCCCTGGCCACCGCGCTTCTTGGCGTCCTTGAAGGCGGCCATGACTTTGGCGAATTCTTGTGGGTTGGCTTGTCCCTATCGTGGTTGTATTTATGTGTAAGCACTGGTTCTCATGGAAGAGACACAGGTGATGTGACGAACCTGAGAGGCTGATGAGGCAGCCAGTGAGTTGACCTTCTTGCCTGGCTCGAACACTTCCTTATCCTCAATGATTATCACGGAGACTCCCTTGCGTGCCAGCGTGGCGATCAACGCGGGGATTTCTTCAACAGGCCCTCCACTGTCAGCATCAAAGGCTGTGCAGAGCTCCCGCCTCTCTGTGGGTTGCCCGTCCACGCTTTCGTGAATGGAAATGAGATTAGCTCGACAAAGTGGGGTGATGAGTTCCGTATCAGGCACGCCGAGTATGGTCGTTTGTGTCAGTCCGCTCACCCATTGCCCGTGGAACTGAGTCTTTCCGTCGCTGCCAATGACGTTGCGGATGATCTCAGTTGACGTAATGTCATGAGTCTCCAGAAGGCGTATACGCCATCCGGCTTGGGAGAGGCTTTTGCCGATGGAGCAAGACATACTGAGTATCTTGGAAAGTGACGCAAGGTGTCAAGAAGGAAGCTGAAGGAAGTGGTTTACAGGAGAGTGAATAAATCTGTGCTGGGGTAAGATGAAGCAGAAAGAGGTTGCAAGACTCGTGGTTGAGAATGAGAATTGAGAACATTGGTAGAGACGAAGGCTCGCTCGTCTTTATACTCAAACAGAGCCCAAGGTCTAATAACGGCGACTGTAGACTGCCCGGGGAGTTAAAGGGAAGCAGCCAGTCTCACCACCAGCCATGAGACCTTCGAAGCCCAGGAGACCAGACCGGGAGAAAAGATACCTCTGACAGATGTATACGTAACACAGGGATTGCGATGAGGAGGGCCGGTATACTCAAAACGGAAAAGAGGCACGTGTACCTACCTCCTTTGAGGATGACATACCAGTGCCTGAACCACAGATGTGCCTTAGATGCGGCCATGGATGTGGCGTGATACATGCGTTGGCAAGATGCGAGATGCGGGTATCCTCCGCATATCCCACCTCGCTACATCTTGGCTGTCATTCTTGAGCATCATACATGGCGTGGCCAACTACAGGAAACCTGGAATCGTTCCCCGACTCCACATGCAGCACAGGAACTGAATAGGGGGTGTAGCTGTCGGCAGTTCCAACGGGTATAGTTGAGTTTCCTCAAGGCTCTTGGTGAGTGCGGACAACGGAGTCGTCGGATCTGGAAAAGCCGAAAAATGTGAGGCCTCATTCTATGGCGGGACACTATCAGATCTCATAGGAGGGCCCAAGTCCTCCGGGATCAATGGTGCTTCGGGGGATGCTATGTGATGTGAGAGTAGATAAATACTCACATCTTCCGTACTTGGGACAAACACCAAGATCTACCCGCACTTCGAGTTATCTAGACCTTTACTTGCTTATTCAGCTTGATCAGCATCATCCAGCCCTAAAGCTTACTCGCACACCATGGCACTCCCCTTCGACCCCCAGGCATTCTTCACCAAGGTCTTGCAACCGAACAGCATTGACACTGTGTTTGGTGTGCCGGACTCGAGCCTCAGCGGACTGCTGAGCTTCTTCGCGGCCACCATGTCAGCACCTCAGCACATCGTCATGGCCAACGAGGGAGGGGCCGTGGCACTCGCAACCGGGTATCACCTGGCCACCAAGAAGGTTGCGCTGTGCTACCTCCAGAACTCGGGGTTGTCCAACGCCCTGAGCCCGCTGCAGTCCCTAGCAACCAACGCGGTTGCGGCGGTGCCCGTCCTTCTCATGATCGGGTGGCGCGGGAAGCCCGGCATCAAGGACGAGCCTCAGCACGCGCTCATTGGCCCGCGTCTGCTGGAGAACCTTGATGCCAACGGGATCCCGTACGAACACATTCCTGAGACGCTGGACCATGCTCACACCGTCGTATCCCGTTTGCTCGCAAAGGCCCTGGCCGATAACACACCCGTCGCCCTGATCGTGCCCCCGGGCACCTTCACTCCTTACAAGGGCCCCAGCTCGGGGCAGAAGGAGCAGCCTAGCGGGCGCTTAGAGTCGATCGAGCCAATTTCGGCGACAAAGGGGGCGAGGACCTGGCTGATGAGGTACCCGGACCAGCCTCTGCCGCTTACTCGCGAGTTTGTAGTCCGCAGCGTGCTCGGGCGCCTCCAGGCTAAGGACATTATGGTTTCGTCTCTGGGGGGGACCAGCCGCGAGACGTACATGGTGCTTCAGGAGCAGAGCAAGCCCATCTCACGCATCTTCTTTGTGCTGGGCGCCATGGGACATGCGTTTGGGGTGGCGTGCGGCGTCCGATTGGGCCAGACCCCGGCACAGACGCGCGTTGTCTACTGCCTTGACGGGGACGGATCTTTCCTAATGCACGCGGGAAACAATGCGGTCCTGGCCGACGTTGGCCCTCGGGGTGTAGTGCACGTCGTTGTTTACAACGGTGTCCATAGCTCGACAGGGGACCAGCCCTTGTCCCTCCGGCTTGAGCCGTACTTGGACCTAGCGGGCGGGATGGCGTACACATTCAGGTTTTTTGTGGACACTGGCGCTGCGCTAGATAGGGCGTTGGATTTGGCTACTGCTGCGGCTGCTCAAGTTGATGGAAGAACGGGTGCCAATAGCCTTGTCGTTGTCTTGGTCGGGCCTGGTCAATCGGCTACTTTGCCTCGGCCTAATGAAACCGCTAGGCAGTTGAAGGATCTGTTCATGCAGAGTCTTGAATAGGCGATCGGCGCTTCCGTGAATCACACGAAGGGTTGGCTCACTCATCAGTGTACTTGGAAGTGAGCACCTAGGTAGTGTCAAATGTTCATTTTCTGTCTCAGCGAATATGATATGTCTCGTCGTTCAAACGCTTTCCCCGTAAACCCACTGTCGGCGTTGTGATTATAGCCTTTTTTCAACCTCGGAATTCGGTTCTGTCTGATAAGCCCCTACTCCACGACTGTAAGCCGTGCTCACTGTGCTGTAGGAGAAAACTGAGGAGGCGTTGAGGAAACCTATCCCAAAAGCTGGTCATGCTGATCAATCCCGTACATGCCAGTGGGTTGACTCTTGATCAGCAAAAATACATATGCAGCTGATAACAGGGCTGACCTTGCCATGGCTTAACCCTTGATCAGCAAAATAAGTGGCAAAACCTGCAATATCAATATTGCCACTGGTTAGCCATAATACGAGTTGCCCGCAGTTGAACTTTAGTACGTAACAGGAGGTTTTCATAATGCTTAAAACGTACCTTAGAATCAGTGGAAACTTAATACTACCTGCTATAATTGTCAGTCCGATATCACGTAGCGATGCTGTCCACCAGCTACAAATGCTGTACACTATCTATTAGCGCCATTCACTACCCCGCGTTAGTACCTATATAGAGTATAAGTTCTCTATCCCCCAGTCCTATTATAGACTAGCTTGTTGCTATACCGAATGCCCTACGAACTATGGAATCTCGTACCTGGAAATCGAAGCTCCAGACGATGATGATTAAGGCACAGTTCGGAAACTTGCAGAATGGCTTACTTAATAACCTTTTGATGGCTATAGTACAAAGGCCAGAAATTTCGACGAATCAAAATATATCAGCCGTTAACCCATAGTACTGTCATCAGCCTTGCATTGTAGCTAAGTTTGTATCCGTGGGTTCAGCAAAACTTAAAAAAAACAATGATTTCTAATTGGGTGCCGATAAGTGGAGGTAGACCCCACCAAAAAGGCCAAAAAAATACCTACCAATACGCAGGGGTATGTAATGTTCATTTCTCCACTCGATCTAACGTTTGCCTATAACGTTAAGATGTAGAATCCTATGGAATTTATATGGGGAAATACATCATTAACCATCGTCACTTTAACAACCCAATAAGTAAGCCCTTATGCAAGCTATTCCTCGAGGAATCAGCGGAATAATTAGCAATGTTACTTTGCATACAAAGCGTATGAGGATTGATGTTTCTAGCCAATTCCAGTATTTCGTAGGCATGCTGAAGAAACTGACATTGAATACCAGTACCCCTGCGTATTGGTTAAGGTACAAGCCCCGTAACACAGCGCCCCTAAAAAACAAACTATTTTCAGGATGAGCTGTTTATTCTATGTTGTTTGCAAGATTGGCCGTGCATTCGATAACTGATGTCCGGTTTGCTATGCAGGAGTTATCCGCAGACGTATATCAAAACCAACGTTATAATATCCCCGCCCCCTGTGCGGTTTAGACACAAGGGGTCGTATCTGAGGTGGGATGAACGCGTACTGGAACTGACATCCATCATGCAGGGCTGTCGGTCATTGGACTACTTAGCGCAATACTTTACGCAGCAGCCCAGCACGGATACTGGGCCCTTGTTCCGGTGAGACGCATTGGATATACTAGAAACCTGTTAAGGCACTAACTAGCCTTTCCGTATATGCCGGTGCTGCAGAAGCTTGACTCGCGTGCTCACTTGCCATATCCGGCAGCCCAGTAACGTCACTTTGGTGTATTGCGCACGAAGGCCTCCATCGGATAGTTAGAGAGCGTTCCTGACCCGCCGGCCGTAGTGAATCAAATCCCCCAATACGTCGGCTGTCTCGGATTTCGGTACGGTGAGGCCGCCGACATGCTTTGGAGTCACTCAGCTTCGTCTTTGGGGTGGAAGGTGGTCATGCACAGGTTCTGGAGAATCGCTTACATGCAGGAGTCTGCTCCGAGCAGTTCGAGTTGGGCATCGGTGGTGTTTCCGGGTATATAGGTTGGGTTTGATCGCGATTCAGCAAGGAAGAAACTCCTTCAAGTGATTGTCCTCCTTTTTAACATACTATTCCATTCCTAGGGTCGTGGAGCATTGCACTAGAGTCGATCATCATGACTGCACCTCAGAAAGGCGATTCTTTTCCTGAAGGCGTGACCTTCTCCTACATCCCATTTACGTCTGAAAAGGCAAACATCAATGCCTGCGGCATTCCGATCAATTATGATGCCTCGAAAGGTGCCAACTTCAAAATCCTATAATCCGAGTTGCCCCAAGCAGAAGAACAGGCCCGTCTCATTGGCTGCCTGGCAGCTGAGCTGACATCCACACACACGCACATATATACAAACACAATTATACACACTCCCCACCCCACAATCAAGAGAGCCACTTGGAGGCTAATGGATTCTGAATGTAGAGTTTGCCGACAAAAAGGTCGTCCTAGTCTCAGTGCCGGGTGCCTTCACTGGGACCTGCTCTGAGAAACATCTCCCTGGCTACCTCGCAAACCTCGCCAAATTCAAACAGAAGAGCGTGGACAAGATCGCCGTCATTGCCTATAATGATGCCTACGTGATGAGTGCGTGGGGAAAAGCCCACGGAGTGCAGGGCGACGACATTGTACGTGTCCCGGGGGTTCGGCACCTTTTTTTATGTTGCCGAAATGATGACTAACCAGATGCAACGGGAATTGTAGCTGTTCCTCTCTGATACGAACACTGAGTTCTCCAAGAGGTTGGGGTGGCTGAAGGGGGAGCGAACTGCGCGATATGCGCTTGTAATCGACCATGGAACTATCACTTATGCGGAGAAGGAGCCCGCCCGAGAGGTTACTGTTTCCTCGGCCGATGCGGTTTTGGCTGCGCTCTAGGAAGCTTTTTGCCTGTGCCGCAATTCATGTATGGCCTGACTAGCGGGAACTTGGTTCACATTTACATATACTTCGGTTCTTTTGCCATTGCTATCATTCCTCGGTCCAAGCACACGTACAATATAACGCAATATGATAAATCTTGGTCCGTTCGTAAGCATTTGAGCAGCTTGCGGATCTTGTGTGTGGTTATTGTAATAGATTGAAGCACACGATAACAAGAACCGAGGCCATGTAGAGTGCCACCTGGAAAAGAATTACTCATCGTGTGGTCTACTATGTAAAGAGGCAGCAGGGACGAGCGGTGATACCTAAAGCCGAGAGCGTCTATGTTTGAAAGCAACGGTGCTAGTTGGCGATGCCGCGACCCTCCGACTCGGAGCTGGCGCCGATTCTCATATTGGAATCGAAGCCTTCCTCAGAAGAAGGCTGCTCCGATGTTGTAGGCGATCTTAGCTTTGGCTTTCTTGCCAAGTCACCGTTGAAGGTGTGCGGAGGCTGCTCCGATCCATGCGGTCGGCCCAGGGCCGACCGGGTAAGCACCGGTGATTTGTGGTGGGTTCGAGTTTATGGCTGGCCGTGGGGCGTGGAGTTCGCGGATTTACGGTAGCTAGCCCAGCAGTGTAGCATCCCTAGTCCTGGTCTAGGGCTGATGGGGGGCTGCCCATGTGCCACTACGTAGTACCGCAGTATAGTTTCCCGGCCCCTGGCACCGAGCTCCACCGTTCGCTTTGGTCATACATTATTGGCATTCAGACGCGTCACGACTGCATTGCATTGCGCTAACATTACATTGGAGTGAAGCAGAGATACATGTCGCCGCATAGTTGCAATGAAGCGCACGGTCACAAACTCCGATTCGTACTACAACATCCACTTCAACGGCGGACTTGGCCGATTACTACTAGGTGTCCACTCAGTAAAAGTGAAAAGTAACTCTGACCGTCCCACTGAAACCGGTACCCTACGGCCCCACCGCATGCTCTGGGGAGGGTGCCAGTTTTCTCCTCTCACAACGGTCAAGGATAAGTGTGGAGGAGCCTCAGCTCCCTAGCAAAGCCTTACTCCTTTCTCAACATAACCATCCATTCCTCTAGATAACGAGTATGTACTCTAAATATTCTGACTCATTTACGATCGATGATAGAGGTTATTAATTAATCTACGACTCGTGATAACGATTAACTAATCTAGGGCCGAGAAACTTTATTGTGGTTTACCATGAGACCCTGACATCGCACTGAAGCATCTGCAGCTGAAAGGGAGTATTATCTGGTTCTGGCCTTCAAAAGTCCTCGCTACGGATCAGAAGGTAGTGATACCTCCTTATATACGTATGTCACACTTACTAGGAAGCAGACGCACAGCTCTAGAGGGATATATTGATAACTAGGAAGCTAAAGAGCGCAGGTGCCACTTGGTGTGGGCGATCCACTGATATACGGGGCTTCGGAACAGGGATAAGTTTGTTCTGGATGAACCCTGAAGCTCTGGAGGGCGTCTTTTCTGTGATAATATAAAAAAAGTAATTGTAACACGAGCTACGACTACCGGGGGGAAGGTAGGGAGGGGGTGACCGACGGTGTCGCGTTGTTTATTGGCTGATATATGGGCCTATTGCTAGTCCGACATTTACCCGGTGAAGATATACTTCGAGAGATCCCCTGTGTATTTACAGGAACTTGCACACAGGGCCAAGAGCATTCCTCCGGTCACAAGGCCCGTACAAGCAACTACGTCGCAGTCATCTCTCCCGACGGCGCTTCGGTTTCGCTCATCTCCCTCAGCCGCTTCTCTTCTCTCCACCTTGCACCGGATTTGATCACCAAGAAGACAAGTGGACTAAATACGAACCAAATCCCAGCGATGGTCACCCCCAGCCACCCGATGCCACCATTCTTCACCAATGGGGTCGCAAAGGCAGTGCCACCAGCGCCCATCCAGCAGCGGGCCAGATTCATAGCCGCCGACGCAGTCCCAGGCTTCTTACGATTTAGATCCATAATCAAGTTGTTGAAACCAGAAAATGAGCTCGAGCTTCCAAAGGACTGCAAGAAGAGAAATATCAGCGGTGCAGCGAGATATGTCCTGCTCTGCATCGTCCACCCGTAGGCTATCAGACTGACGCCGGCCAGCATCAAGGCAGGGATGCTAATTTGGAGGCGAGCGACCTCGATGGGGAAGCGGGACAGGTCTTGTTGTTTCTGTTTTGAAATCTCCATGCCGACAAGTCGGGCATGGCGGCGGAAGTTCCAATCCAGAATCCGTCCTGTCAAGAGGACCGATGTCACCGCCCCAAATCCCGAGGCCAGATAGCAGAGACTAACGGGGATGGTTTCCAACCCGTAGATCTCTTCTAGCTGGTCAGACAGGGTAGACAGCACCATGTAAGAGCTTGCATAGATGAGACCGCTGTAAAGCAGCAAGACACATGTTTCCTTGTCGCCGAACAGCTTCAGCGAGTTCAGCGGGTTGATGCTAACTCTAGTGGATGACGCCTTGGCTTCTGACTTGGAGGGCACAGCAGCATCTTCACGTTTGGTTGGACGTCGAAGGTATGCAAGTGGTGTCATATTCCACCTCTGCGGTGGGATAGAACCGTTGCCGACAATATCCCGGCTTGTCTCTGGTAGAAAGGCGAAGGAGGTTACCCACACGACCGAGGCGTAGATGGCCAGGAACCAAAAGATGGACCTCCAGCCAAGATATTGGCTGAGGATGCCTCCAAGGACCTATTTCGTCAGTACTCGGCCAGAATTCGTCAGACGCGGCAGTCAAGGGAGAATCTCACTGGAGCCAAAGAGGGGCCGAGCATCCAGCCCATCTGCACATATGACGTGTAACGGCCTCGCTCTGCGGACGTCACGATGTCGGACACCGTTGCGAGAGAAAGCGCAATCGTGCCGCTGCCGCCGGCGCTCTGAAGGGTGCGCATGACGAACAGCAGGGCATAGTTGGCTTTGACGGCAGCCCCCACACAACCAGCAATGTATATGATCAAGGCGATGAGAAGTGCGGGTCTCCGGCCGGCCTCGTCGGATAAATTGCCAACGAAAGATGGAGCGATGCCTTGAATTATCTACAGAGATGAAACCCAGTTAGTAATGATTTTGCTTCCCCGTCTTGGCGTCTTGGGGCACGTACCAAGTAAGTAGTGATGGTGAGGTTGATATCGGCGACGGAGACGTGCAAGTCTTTCGCCAGCTCGGTAATGACAGGGTAGTATATGCTGGCTGTCAAAGGGGGTATCACTGTTGTCAGAGCTGCGATAAAGACAATGAATATCTTCTGCACTCGTGAGAATATTGAGAAGGGGGGATCAGGTTGTAGGCTGCCCGGCTCCTCTTGTTGCGCCATCCTTTGGCATTTTTCAGGATCCACCGCGTCTGTCGGCATCGCTGCCCCTGTTACGGCCTGCCCAAGGGAGCTAGAACTCCGAACACTACTGGTTGACTCCGAGTTGACGACATCGTCAAGCTCTGGTTTTCTGGACGTATCTTCCGGTAGAGACATGATCCCGCCAAAGGTGTCGTGCGCAACCAGCAGCAACGGCAGGCGATCCAAGCAATTAGAAAGAACAGAGCAATCACAACACAATATTGCTCCGTGATGAGTTGACCTAATCGCAGTGACGGGAATGTAGAAAGGAACACAGGAAGAAATAGAATTATCAAAACTAAGGTACAGAGAAGAAGGTGAACTTTGCCTGTCTTGTACAGCTGCAGGTGGCATCGGCGTTCATCCGAGACGAAGTGCGGTGTTCTGGCCGGTGGCTGCAGCTCCCATGTACCTAAGTACCGACATGTCGTCAAATTCGGCAACAGTAGACACGGGATATCGGCGGCCTGCCGGTGTAGGGACTTGCGATGGTGAAAAGTCCGCTGCGGCACCGAGCCGATGGGCCCACATTTTGCTGGGCGGCTTGCTCTTCAGTCCGACTCATGCCAGCCGTCCTCCCTGTTGCTAGGACGGTTGTCCCAATGAGTTTGTTGAACTAGAGATCAGTAACTAAAAACCAATATGCTTTAAGTCGGATAGCCACCCCGATATCGCTTTCTCTTAGCTACAGCTGTATTTACATATATTTAAGGAGGTATCAAGACCTGGTATTTGTCATAAGGTCTCTTAAAGGTCGGCGACCTGATAACATATTCTCTTCCAGTTGCAGAAGCTTCAGTGTGTGATGTCAGGGTCTCATAGGTTTAATGGCGTTGATTCTGTGGACTTCAACGTTTCATGAATAGTTCCCTGATCCCCGAACTCCTCGGCTTCAGGAGGCAACTTGCGCTGCCAGCCTCTTCCCCTCTGTCAATAGGTGCACAGCTAACTGGACGCAAGTCTTCTCGCTAGCCTCCAAGAGGTATCTAAACTGACTGGTCGAGGTTGATACGGGGAAGACAGTCCAGTTCCGTATAAGGCAGTTCATCGGTTTGTTAATATTTTAGCAGGATACCAAGCCTCTCATGGATGGGCAAGGTCTTCCGTGAGGTTAACTAGCATAGAAACCATACGCCTTTTATCATGTCTAGTTGCCATGAGATCTCTGTGCGTTGTTTTTGTGGTCAATGCCTTGTCAACGGCAATATCGATAATTATAGGCCCAATTTCCTTTATTTTCATGCTTAATGCAAGCTTAGATTCATCATGAGACTGCTCAGGAGGCCTCTTAGTAGGTTAATGTCCCGTAGAAGCTTGAATATGCAGCTTTCCGGCCATTTAGATAGGTACGATTCATCATGGCAACCTCTCTGGCGCATCTGGCCCATACTGCTTGACACTTGTCGTAGATTAGGGGTATCTCTGTTAGTCATCAAACTCATCTGGGAAAAGCCTTATTCCGGAGAACCCGCAGTACTTATATAGAGGGCTTCCAGCCACCACTCCTTCGGGCTCAATTCTAGGTACTCAGATAATTATCACTTTCACGCCTTATGCAACTTTTTCTTCCGATCCGCTTATCTGTGGCAACACTAGTGTATGGGGGAAGCTTCAGAAAATTATTTCTTTCTTGTTCAATATCTGAGTTATTAACATCATATGACTCTACCCCAGAAACCACCACAGACGTAGAGCAGATTCGGCGAAGCAGCGATGCAACATATCAAAGCATTGGTTCCTGAACATGATTTACCAAGAAATCGTACTCGTTAAGGAGAAACTGGTTTAGTGCTCCTTCTGCAAAATAGTCGCCACGGTCCACCACGGGATCATGTAATACCTGGGCAGGTCTTTGATGCGAGGAGCTGGGTGCGGCGTTTGTGACTGGAGCGGGTATAGAGAAATTTCGTCGGAGAATGTCCTCTATGCATTCCGTGATGGTCACCAGAAGGTGACGCCGGTGCATCGTTCTCGAAACCTCTTGTAGCACTTCAATTAACTTGGTCATTAGGCGTTGCACCTCCTGGATGTCAATCTGGACAGAGGAGGAGAACCGAGTCGAGACTTTGAGCAAGAACACCACGGCGAATGCGATCATGATGTGAAAATAAGTCGGTAGGCCATTGAGGTAGGACTGAATCTCCGGATCTGAGACTATTGTCCGCAGTATAGATACAGCAGAAAGTACAGCAGAACTGGCGAGTTCGTACACCTCCATATCCACATCGCATGCTCTGTATTGGACCTGACCGGAGCCGAGGCCCCTCAGAGCATGCGAGAATAGGTAAAGTTTTGCGAAGTGGTACTGTATGCCGACACCTTTGCGTGGGTAGTTGCCGACATGAACATTGGGACTGAATCTGTCCGCCCACTCAGCGCGGAGGCTGTCAAGGGCAATGCTAAAGCGTCTCACCTGTGGCACTTCGACATCAGACAGGGGTCGGTCGACGTCCGCACCGAAGGTGTCGTAGATACTGGTACAGACACTCCAGCGCAAGACCTGGCTCACTAGCCTTGCGTCATCCTCGGTAGCGTGTCGACATTCCAAGAACTTCCGCACATCCCGCACGGCCTCACATTCTCGAGTAATAGGCGGTCTTCCGTGCGGTATGGACAGGTGATGGTCACAGGCGTACACGAGATAATATAAGCGTGCGCGCAAGTAACTCTCTCGGTCGCCCTGCAGAGCCTTGGAAAAGCTTCGGTGCAGTTGCAGTTCCGCGGCTATTCGGACTGCAAAACTAACTAGCGACGAAGACAGATCATTCATCCAGAAAGCGCCGATGCAGAGTGCTCGAACGTCATCTGTGGTGTTTCTTCTGGAGAAGCTCATCGCTGCACTCAGAGCAATAAACTCTTTGTAGAGGGCCTCATAATCAGCAGACGCCAAATGTAGTGCACCCACTGCACAAATAGCAGTGCTGAGGATGGGTGATTTTTGTAGTGTATCTTCAAACGTAGCAGTGCTGTGGTCTCCCAGAATACCGTACAAGAAGTGATCAAGTCGGTCTTGATATACACTTTGGTACCTCCGAGCGTTTTCAGCAGTAATAATACCGCGAGAAATTATATCTCGGGGTACTCTTGGCTGTGCAGGAGCCGCTGGGTGGAGGTAATGGCCAGGAAGTGTGCCGGGGCTAGATTCGAGATCAACGACAATCCTCAATCCGGTGGCTTCTTCCGCCTCCGTGCTTAGGCCACCATGTGTACTGCTGTTAGGCAATACCTCACTCTCTGATGACGCATTCTCTGGTCTTCGTGCCGGCTGCAAGGCATGACTTGAACTGGAGTCATCATTGACGATGGTCGCGATTTTGTCCTCGAGCGTTTGGATCTTCTGCTCAATGACTTGTTTCCATCTGTGGCAGACTGATTAGATGCTATAGGAGAACCGAAGCAAATATGTATTGGGATACTCACGACACGTCATTCTCCACCAGCATTTGTAGACTTCGGTTCACAGTACAAGGCAGGCCCTTTTTCCTGCACCGAACACATGGCGGTTTCGAATCATTTATATAACACCGGATCTAGAGTCGGATTAGCGCTACGACCAGCACTTCAAATTTGCTAGGAGACAATCAGGAGTCCTGTACCTTTTGTTTGCGGCAGGCCTCACAAGCCGTGATCTTGCGACTGATTTCGGATGGCCTAGGTCCCAATGCATCTTGAGGCCAGTTGGCAGATGAGGAGGAACCTTCCAGATTGGCCATTTTGGCGTCCAGATACTGCTCGGTCATTGGCGTCCGGCCTGGACAGGAAATGCCAAGTTTGTAAGCCAGCAACTGATGTGCAGAATGGGTGAGCGAGTGCAGTGTGACGGGCCCAGTTGGAGTTCGCACGGTACACAGTCACGTGAGGAGAACAGAGGATGATGTGTTTCTCCGAAATGGACTCCCTAAGTTACCTCAGCAAGATCAGCCCTATTTTTGAGGGGGCTACACCTACGGAAACTGATAATTTGCTATCAGGCCTTATCGGGGCATTGTTAAATTTTACAATATTTTTCTTAAAGGGGTTTAGTTGATATACTGTATTGGACCCCTGGCAGCTATTTCTCTAGCTATGCTGCGCCTGCGGCGCATCCACAACCTCAAAAATGGGGAGTCCTGATCGGGATGAGGCAATTCCGGATTAGGAACCCTTACAAAGATTTGGGATCCCAAAAGTAGGCCTGTTCTGGTACTTCACCAGGATTAGCCCGGGTTTATCCCACCTTAGCCTGAACTCCGGGCTTTTCAGCTATCGCTCAGCACCAGCCCAGTTTTGGAAAACGGAAACGGATTCTGGTAAGCTTGAGTTTCGTATCCGAATATATCGATATATATTAGACATCTCCCCGGCATGGTACGGGGCGCCGCGCTTAAAGCATTATAATAGCTAATAATACCAATGGATAGCCAAATAAGAACCCCGGCGTGATCATAGGCGCGGAGCCGTCCTTGTCATCCTCGTTGTTAATCTCGGCCCCCGCTTCATTTTGGCCCTCATCTTGACCCCCATCTTGACTCTGATTTTGGCCCTCGCTGTCAGCAGTGTCTCCAACTGCCTCTCCCTTCGCAGTCGGCCTAGCATCTGCGCTCACAACCGTGACCGTACGTGGAACGCCGTTATACGTCCAAGTATACGTCGCACCACTGACGGGGCTAGTAATGGAGCCGGCAATGTTGGAGGTAGTTGCCGTCCCGTTAGGGGGGAATCTTCCGGGCTCATAGAAGGCTCCCGAGCCGTCGCCTCCAGGTGGCGTGAAGCCCAGGGTGCTGCCGCAGGGGAAAGCCCCCATATATTCCGCACACCGGGGCCAGTTCTCATCCTGCGCAACGAGGGATTGGTAAATCTCGTCCGCTCCGAGAAGGGAGGGGTTCGTATTGGGACAGACTTCCCAGAACCTACAGTACGACCGTTATATTAGCGAGTGGGTTACCTCGCGAGTTGTGCTTATATGGGGAAATCAAGGGAGATTCCGAAACCATAGAGGAGGGCAGCTGACGTTGAGAGATACGCGCTCTCGGCACAGCACATGCAAGCCTGACCAAAGACCTGAAGCTCTTCAGTGGATGTCAACTGGCCTCCGATTTCCTCGCCATGCGCACCGCACGTGTCTAACTCGTCCAGGGACCGATATAAAGATGTTATTATCTTGCCCATGTTGCATGAACAAGAACCAGGGGCATTATCCGGTGGCGGGTAGAACGGAATCGCGTCGAACTTGGGATTGAGGCAAAAAGTCCCGATATCGCCTGCTGTTAATTGGTACTCGCAACTATAGACCTTTTGGTTTCACTTAGCCGCTGTTGCCTACGCTTCCCGACGCCCCCAGGTCCTTTGGTGCCTGGGCGGGAAGTGCCACTCACCTGATTCCAACAATGCCGACCGGCGCAGTCGATCATGTCCATCGTCTGTACGCAGGAACACGCATTATGGCAGTCGGTGTTCTGGTCTCTGCAGTTTTCATTGACACAGACAGCCAATGCCTCATCTGCCTCCTTGTAACACTGCTCCATGCCAGGCGGGTCGACACAGGATTTGGATTCGAAGTAGCCGACCTTGGCTGCCCACGCCACCGGGGATGCGGCAAGGCTCGCGGCCAGCACAAGGGAAGCTAGACGTCGAGGCATTATGGAACAACAGAGGGATGGTTCTCACGGTGCAAGAAACGCGGCAAGAGGACGACAGTCATATCCGAGGCCTGTGCCCGTATTATATCCGGGGTTTTGCACGGGGAAACGGGACATTTCCCCTGCCCGGCCCACTGGGGCTGAGATCCTAGGAGCCGAAAGGGCCTGGTCCATCAACTTACGTGGAGCCACCACGTGCACCTTGCCCAATGGAGTGCCGAATCACAAGATGAAGCCCTAGATATCCGCCTGCCAAGCTGTCAGGCTTTGTCGTCAAGAGATCGTCGTGCCACAACCGGCCGTTGCCAAGGCCGCCGGCGCTGGTGTCAAATTGTACCGAGGTGGCCTCGTCTCCCGTCCAGAACCCCCCCAGAACCGTCGCTGCCAGCTTCCTCATCTCAACGTATCAGGCATTACTCTCATCGTCACCTGAGAGCCAAAGAAATTAAAATACCTTAGGCTCCTTCTGCGCTGCTGTGATATTCTCGTCCGCCTTAAAGCCCGCTTCGAGTGGTCGTCCAATCTCTTCTGGGCTGAACTAGCGCCTCTCAGACCGCTCAGCAGGTTCCTCGCAAGCCCGATGGCCCGGCCATGGAACCATACCGGGCTTGGAACGCAGTGGTTGCAAGCATTTCTATGCCATGTAGCCAATTGGTGTGAGCTCAATTCTGGCATCGCGGCCGTCTATCTGCCAGTTCGCAACCCCCAGGCCTATCCAGTCCCAGCTACTCCACGCGGCCCTGCGCAGGGGCACTCAGACATGTACATTGCCTCATCATGCGGTTGTCTCTTGGACATGATCCTTGACGCCATCGGCGTGCAATTACATTAAGAGGGTGAGGAAGTATGGAAAGTGCAACACGCACATCTCCCCGAGCCAACTTCCGCATCCGGAGCTTGATATGCAGCGGTAGTTTGAAGCTGCCGAGGAACTGGACCAGATCCTTGCCATAATTTTTCTCTAGACGCTTGGCAACTTTCCAAGGGCAGTATGACGATATCGTAACTGCGACCCGTTAAGGCTTATGCGCCTCTTCGGCGTTATTGGCGGATCGTCGCCAAATATGTGCCAACAGCGCCGGAGATCAAGGCGAAGCGCGGTTGGCCTGCGCCGAAACTCCGTCATAGGATTTTGTGCTTGGGGTCAGGCAAATACTGATAGAGGTACTGCGACTAGCATCCGCAGCAAGGCGATGACGGAGAATGGAGATAAAAAGACGCCGTAGCTGCAGCAGTTTGCCTTGGACTGTCAGCTTGTAGTGGTCTTACCATCCTATTGACGGATATTAAAGTCAGCAGAGTATTTATTCAGGCCTTTATTCCTATTATATCTCTAGCCCTCGGTCACATTCGAAACTTCGATCATACGTCTCCTCTAATGCATTGATGACCAATCCCCAGACGCTTCGGTCCCACATGAGCCCAGCATGCCCGACCTTGTCATCCGGGCATGTGTCCTGGACGAAGACATTGCGGACTCCTTCCTCGTCGATCCTGCTGGCATCTGGCGCAACCAATGTATCGGACCGGGACACGATGACCGTCGCCTTGTTACCGTCCTGCACGACCTTCTCCGCGTTCAAGAATTCGTTGTACACGGCACCGCCGGTGGCCATGTCGTCGCAAGCCGCGCAACCGAGCGCCTTCACGACGGCGCTCGCGATGTTCCTCGTGACCTGCCCCCCGGCGTACCACAGGTCCGTGAAGCCGAAGTATTTGGCCCCGTGGATGGCGGGGCCGAGCGCGACGGTGTGCTCGACGATGTCCGAGACGCCCTCCTGGGTCATCGGCACGTAGAGTGCCATGACGCCGCCCTCCGAGTGGCCCACGAGGTCGACCTTCTTCCGCGCGCCGGTCCTCTCGTGCACCTCGCGTACGAAGGCCGCGACGTCCCTGGCCGAGTCTGCCATGGCGGTCAGGCCGCCGATCCAGGGCGCCAGCCTGTGGGCGCCGTACGTCCGCGAGAACGTGCAGTACCCGCGCTCTTTGAGGTGCTTCTGCAGCATGTTGAGGTCGACCTCGCGGTTCGCCGAGAGCCCGTGCAGCAGCACCACGGGGTTGCGGTCGCTCTCGCAGCTGAAGTCGTTGGGCGGGGCGCCGTACAGCTCGCTGAGCTTGAGGTACTCCGGGATGTCCCAGCCGTCGACGACGGCTCGGCTAGAGCTCAGTCGCCCCGAAGAATCGAGCGCGGGACTCGGCCAAGCCGTTACTGCCGTAGACATGAGAGCCGAGACGGCCAGGCCTGCGGTGCGTTTCATGGCGGACGTGTGCGCGTGTGTGCGAAGAATACGGCAGGAATGACACTGGAGTTGCAGAGGACCAGAACCCCGCGAAACACCCATCCCAGGGCCATGGCCTGTAATGTGCAGTCGGCATGGGAGAATTTATATCATCATACTCTGAATTGCGCGTCGTCATCAGAGAGGCGTCGGGTGGTTGGCCGAAAACAAGGGGTTTTTCGTGCTACTCATCCTCGCAATTGGTCGAATTAAGAAGCTCGAGGTGTCCCCTCGGGTCCGAGAAGCGCACACAATTAGTGGTAGCTGCTCTTTTGGTTCGTGCTCTTTGAAAATTGGAAACTTGATAACCAATCAAAATTAGCGAACTCGTAATATACATCCATTTACACCTATTTTTGGCAGTGATATTTGTATTGACATATGTCAGTGGTACAAATCGACACATCACCCACTTCGCAACGAGAACGCACCTATGGTGTTTAACCGCGTTCCTCCCATGTATCGGCCCAAAGTGGGCCTTTCCCAATGTATGGTTAGCGCGAAAGCCACTACCGCTTATTGTGTGCGTTCCTGGCACCCGAGGATATACGAAGTACCAGCCATGAAAGCCGCCACATCAAACGGACTAACCTCACAATGGCAAGTCTGGAAAGACTAACCTACCTACTACGTAATTCATGGAAACCATTCACCCCACCCCAATTATAGTGCAGTGTCGATTTCTCGTTCGGGAATCGAAATAATTCTGCGGCCGTAGTCTTTTTCGCTCAGTCCGTCCGCAAAAGAGCCAATGGAATGGACGCGCGCGTCTCCCCATCCAACTTACAGCACTGGCGCTGACCTTAGTGAAGCCGTGTTGTAGCCATGTGCCATAGTGGCTCCTCAATCCTCTTCGACTTTTACCGAGTTAAACTCTCATGCACTGTTGCATCTATACATGGCACACCAGTAACTTAGCTTTCAACGCTTGAGCCCATTGCAAGTATACGGGTTATAACACCTTCCATCTTTAGCCTCCTAATCAATTCGTCGGGTCTCTAGGTTAGTTATGTACTTGCTACCTGCCTGAAAGGTTAGGTTGCTATTAGGGATCTTTAAACTTGAGACGGAAAGGATCTGTTTCGATTCCACCTCCCAACACCGTAAGCGCACTCTGCTAGGAATCCCGTACGTAGCAGGGGTTGTATCAACTATTCGCATCGTAATCGCATCTAGCCTGATGGCCAGGTCCTAACTCAGCAATGGAAACGCTGGCAAAAGCCCTCCCTCGCCCATCATATCTTCAAGTTGCTCCATTGCCCACTCCCGCCCTCTGGGGTTTCCCGCAATGATTGCATCGACAGTTTCCATGCTGAGCTGTCCCTGCAAGCCCGATGCCACTTGGGATCGAAATGCGGCGACGTCTTTCTCCTCCCGATCTTGCGACAGCTTGCTCGCGTTGCGGTAATAGACTTCCGCATATTTTAGAAGCTGTGTCGCCTGGGCGATAGCAGACGGGTGCGATGTGGGAGGGGTCCCCATTGTGTAGAGGCTCAACGAGGCGTCGCCGCGCAGAAGATGAGTAGAGGCGATCTCTTGTTGGTTCGTACCTTGTATTTTAGATGCATCATTCAGATTTGATATGCTCGCTGTCAAAGCATTCCACCGTAGGGTCGAAAGATGCTGATCGTTGGGCTTCGTATCAGCAATGGCAGAATTGAACGCCATCAATGAGCGTGCATTAGCAATCAAAGCTTCCGCAGAAGTCTCCAATTGCAGATTCTCCACGGCAAACGCCGAATCTCGTCCCTTTTTGTAGCCGTCACCATCGATCCGACCGAACCGGAATCCTGCTTCTAGTAAAGCAGACACGAACTTTGCTCGATTCAAAGTAATCTCCTGTGACCTCTCGGGGTTATTGGTTGACAGAATGCTTAATTTATGCTCGAGACCACTCCAATGCTTTTCTAGCCCTGACAAGGTGGATCCAGGAACGCATTCTGGGTTGCTGATGAGGACATCAGAGAAGGTTGTCAAAGCACTTAGCTGAGCGAGTGCGGTGTCGATAAGAGTATCCTGGGTAACAGGTTCAACGACGGTCGCCCATTGTTCGTCCGAGCCGGAGGTAGCAGCTTCAGGATCGTCTCTTGTAGCATCTGCCACCTCGCCTGGCATTTCTTGTCGCGCTTCTTCTTCTGCCCTACGCTCCAGTTCAAGGCTCTCTGAATACTGCGCCTCCTGAATATCAAGGCATTTGCTCTGTAGCCCTATTGCCTCCTCGAGAAGTTGCAGTGCTTGCTGAGGGTTCTCATCATTGGCGATGCTCTCGGCGATACCCGCCAACACCTGTGATGTATTGAAAAGAGTATTGGCATCGTCTGGGTCAAGGTGGAGGGCATATCGGTGTGACTCCAGTGCAATCTGGAGCGCCTCAAGTACTGCCTCCTCAAGCCTCTCAACCAGAACCGGATGCGTAGCAATTTCCAACTGTACCCGAGCCCTGGTGATTGCTAAGGCGTCAGTCACACAATTTACCCGGTAACTCAGGGTTCAAACGCACTTATTGTAGGCTAGGTCGAAATTATTAGGAAACTTCTGGAGACCTTCGCCGTAGACATCGATAGCTCGCCTGAAGAATCTCATGGACTTGGTAGCATCTCCGGCGCGCCATTTGCCAGCGGCTTCTTCGAAGTCGACGCCAGCTGTACCGCATTAGTTAGGTATGTCAACTCGCAACCGCTTCCGAGCTCCCTTACCTGCCTGATAATCATCTGCGGTTTCCAATTTCTGCAGATAGTTAGTAAACATGAGATGCAGTGAAATCGGAGCCCTGTCGGAAGTATTCTTACCTGCTCCTTTTTCTGTTTTGGTTTTGCCTGTTTGAGAAAGGCCTTCGGCCGCTGCTTAGTCATGTCGATTCAGCTCCTAAACAGATTTTTGGATGGTGGGTTCCGAAGGTTGAGGCAAGGCGGGTGATAGCGGGCCCCAAAACGGCCAGATTGCCGACTGGAATCAAGGAATTTGAGAGCTACTGGGCAGAAAATAGATGCCAGTAATTCCTCCGTGGGCTACCGATATGATTTTTCTTATCTTTTGGCGAGATAAATGTCAATAATCTGTGCCGAGGATGATATATAAGAGGAGTTTGGTCAAGCTTGTCAAGTGGGGCTGATAAGCTTAGGTAAGCAGCCTCTTCTACTTGATCATGTACCCTGTCACATGAACCGCCCTTTAGACGTTCTACAACAGGCAAATGGCTACAGAGCTTCCATTGCTTTGCTGGCTTTTTCTTCGGAACCATGTGGACGATACATTTCAGATGTCATCTATTAGTATAGTTTGCAAGAAAGCTCTGTGTCCAAGGAGAAGCAGGAGCATCTTACGTGGGACTAGCATATGAGTCCAGCCATTATGCCCCTTGATCCCTTTGCAAAGGAGCGCTATACTAATGACAGCACTCCTCCATTGTCTGGAACGTGGAGCAACGGCATTGTGCGTGAAATAAGAGAACAATGATAAGGCCAGCCTACGAACAATGCCATTGTGGCATTACAGTGGCCAGCTAAGACCTGACTCTGGTTTTCATTGGGGTAATGTCTACTAACGAACGAACGTATGTATGTCCCGTTCACTGTCGATAAGGCATACCAGAATCTATAAAACTCCCAGTGGCTGAAACTCTGAGGAAGGCTTGCTGTTCCTTGGCACTGTCTAACTTACGCACCACATACGTCCGCACGCGAACGAGGATATCACCTGTAAAGGTAACCCAGCACAGAACCCTGACCGCTAAGGTATCAACCAGAATAAGGCTTTGACCACTCCACAACATGGCATCAGGTCAGGCCGACGAAGCTTTTCTCGCCATATTCGCCGCGAACTATGACAATTATCTGAGCAGCACTCCTGCACAGGAAGGGGGGAAACAGGAGGATGCATGGGAAACAGAGCAGTGTGGCCAGCAGTATGAAGTTGACCAGTCAGTTAATGCTCAATATCTGTGTGAAATTGGGCAGTCAGCTGGCACCGGCGACCTTCGTGATCAGTCCATAAGTGAAGAAGATATGTCTGAAGATGAGGACTATGACGCTTGGTTTGCAAGCCTTCATTGCGTTCACTGTGGCTGGTCGCTGCTGCCAGAGGACCCGGACGGTCAACCCTTAACGTTCTGTGCAAACGACCGATGTGGAATGCCCTCCGGCATGGACTTTGCAGACTGGAAAAGCATCCGGGATGGACTAGAAGCCACTGGCTAAAGCAGTATATAATCCTCAAATTACTGGGGATAGATAACGTGGGGTTGGTATGTATGTCGCAATGCATCTTGGATAGCGTCGTAGTGTCTTGACTCTTGAGCATTAGACAAGCCATGCTAACAAGTAGCCGGGAAGATTGAACTTGATTGGTGAAACAAGCATTAAGTACCTTTGAAAGCAAATCAGAACCAGATTGACGGCTTGCAAGTAAACCGTACCTTAAAATGATAAGTGAAGCACACCCGCTACATATATAACACCCGAGCTTGCATATGTGTGTGAGCGATGTTGCCGAACCGACCAGTCACCCGGCCTGACTATTTGCGCGGGTAGGCCTAACGTTAGAGATTATGGTGGCTCGGAAATGGTAAATGAGTGCGCTGAGACTGCTGGCTGGTCCAACTTAAAATATTCAAGGGCATAAGTGTTATGACACAACACAGGTGGACCTCGGAAACGGTCTCTTGGCAGAAGAGACCGAAAACAGGACCCAAGTAGGTCGAATTACGTAATAAGGATTTCCTTGGATTAGGATATCTATCACAATCCATTAAAAGGATTTCCTTGGATTAGGATATCCATTACAATCCATTAGAAGGATTTCCTTGGATTAGGATATCCATCATAATCCGTTAAACGAATATATATACACTCGTTAGAACCATAAGTTAGATAGCTACAGCTTGCAATGCAACTTCGTTACCTAAGGCACCCTTGGTATTACGAGACGTGACTAAGTTATTCGTTGCTCAGTTTCTCACAGTACTCTGCCAACATAAACCCGTCGACTTAGGTTTAATAGTTGGTTAATTATCCTAGCCGTCACAATAAGTGTCCTATTATCTTGCCAGCCAATAGAAGGTGCTGATCGGGCTTGTTTTTAGTGGTATAATTTTCCCTTAGCATGGGAAAGGTCTAGGGTCCGATTTCCCGCGAGTTCATCTTCTAAATTTTGCTATCTTTAATCTCGTTATTTCGATACGAAAATAAGTAGACCCAAAAAAATAAAACTTTTAAATATAAGTATAACGAGTTATTTACAACACAAGAGGCTGCTATATATTTAATAAATATAATATATACTCTTATATTAAAATAAAAACATGTTTAAAAATTATGTAAATTAAGATTTAAATAAATAAAGTACAGGTTAAAATATTTAATAAAATTATATAAAATTTAAGTTTTAAGTAACTATATTCAAATAATGAATATATATTCGACTGTAATATAAAGTATCTTTTTATTATAATGTATTAAAAAACCAATTATATTTTAGTAGCTTTATTCTTAATAAAGTATAGTAAAAAGTTGGATATATCTAAACTAACCTATTATATTTCTGAAAAAAAAATTTGGTTCAAAAGCTGTGGAGATAGGACAGTCTAATTTCAAATGAGAGTATCTATTGGGCGAAGGTTAAGACGGAGATACAGCAAAATTAGCTTATATAGTGCCTTGTATTCGATGATATAATCGATGCTACGCTCCGATAAGTTCCCAGTGTTGCATTTGTAAAACACATATCTGATCTGCGCGCAGCTTGTTGCTAGCCAAATCTCGCGGTAGTAAAGTAGTATGTCGTTGGCGGACCTCTTCCGAAGCGCCGCTTATGGCGTTCGGGTGGTTTTCGAAGACAAGGCCATCTCCGATATCAAACAGGCCCCTAAGGTCGTACTTATCTTTTAACCGTCGATGATGGGTTTGACTGTATCTTTTACGCTATTATGCAGAAAGGATTCCATATCCTTTTTGAGCACGACATTTTTTCCCTGGAGATCCTTTCATCTAGACCACGCAGGCCGCTCTGGCATTCGAAGGCCTCAATCTGAGAAGAAAATATATATCGAGTCTTCCATATGTTATCTTCATATCAGGATGACGCCGCATAAAACGAGGTACCCTTCCCTTTCCTAGCCGTTGAGGGCCGCCGTTGTTGATCAGAAGCCGTTGGGCGTATAGGCGAAATCGGGAATGCGGCGGCACATAGCCTAACCGGCGTCGCGCAATAGCCCAATGGGCTAAACCTCCCTCCTGGACTCGTGATGGCTTCTGCTAAGCTTCATTGACCTCTTCCAGCGTAAGAACACCTTCAATAGCTAGTACCCTTATATAATAGTTACACTCTTCATTTCCCCGCATCCTATTAACAAGTGAAGCCCATATACTCTGATATACGCAGCAGGGGCTCTAAAGATGCCTATTCTCCTGAAGGTGTTAGGTACCTCGATATCTTGCAAAACGAGACAGAGATTACTGAAGATCTCGAGTAAGTAAATCTTAGCGCCGTCTGGGATGTAGTAATCATTGCGATCGCTCAGAATGTAGTCTGGGAAGAATGAGAACTCCATGAGACCATGACCAGGTACCTGAAGGAAAAGTTGATACTGAAATGGATCGTATTCCCTTTGCAGATCTGCCCACGTCCCTACTCTGGAAAATGTGTACCCCAAGGCCGCTATAACCAATTTCCCCGTTATGACAAGCTTGGCAGACTGAACCTCGCCAAATGGATTTTCCCCAGCCACATCAACAGTGCAGATGGTTTGGGTTACACCATAAGCACTTATTCCGCCTCCAGTGAAATCGAGAAAGGGATCGGCGGAATGATAGTCAATAAGCTCGTTCCGTGACCAGTATTTGATTTGAGAAGTGACTGAGACCCAGGACCAAGATGGACCCCTGTACATGGCAGGCCTTTCAGCACCAGGCTCAAGCTTATCAACCCTCCAAAGAATGTCCGCGCGGATGGTTTTACTCCATATGCCGGCCAAATAGTCATTGAAGAGTACTGCGGCACGCTTGGCGAGACCTGATAGAGCGGGCAAGCAATCTGTCGGCTTTGTTAACTGTAAATCCGAGTATGCTTCCACGATCGTGTGCCAATTTTCGGCCCTTTGGACGGTTCTGGGCCGGTTTTCGTGGTTGCTAAGATGTTGCACTGGAATAACAGAAGGATTATGAGTCGTGGGAGCTAGGTATCTCGAGAGACGTTGAGAAAGCCGGTTGCGGATCCGCCGGCGTAAGGTGGGCTTGTTCCATAGTCAACTCAGGCGAATGTATCTCGACTAAAAACACTTACTCTGTCTGCAATATCTTCATCTTCATAGCTGGCATTGCCGTTATCACTTAAATTAGCCTCGGCCAAATCAACTCTGAACATGTCGGCCGGGAATTGCCTTTTAATACCGGCGTTGGGCCGTATGCACCCGCATTCGCAGTTAGTCAACTGGCCGCACTCCCATACGAGCTCCTGGCTGCAGAAGTGAAGAATTCTTGGGGAGAGAATTCGTTCCTGAAATGCCCAACCCCGGCCAAGAAGAGGGTTGCGACGCATGGACATCTGAGTTGTAGGGACATCCCAGTGATGGAGCTTCTCGCGTACACGGATGGGAGAGCATTCTGTTGGGACTGTAGTGAGCTGGTATTCAGGCTTGAAGTCTTGTCTGGATGCAACTAAACCTGCTGCGTCGCAGTTTGCCGCGGTTGCCGCAAGAGTAATATGGGAGTTTTCATATATGTCCGCCATCTTCGCTGACTCTAGTTGCCAATCTGAGTCACTATCCTGGATAATGCACAAGGCATCAATCCAAAGGTAGTTGATGCCTATTTTCAGGCAGTATGAGATGCTATCTCGGAACGTTTGGGGTATTTCGTCCCAAGGAATCCCTTGCTTTCTCTCCTCGAGCGTTTTGGTTGTGGTGGTACAGTTTTGATGAGATCCCCAGCAGTGGCTCAGAGCTGCATAAAGTGCATTCTTTGGCCCGTCATTCTCTTGCAGTTTCACGGCTATACAGCCATCTGGGGATGGACCGAAGGCTAGGACCCGATGAGGTAGCTCTGGCGTCTTATTTGCGGAGGCACAAATCGGATGCTGCAGCAGGCATTCATTGAGGTGCGAGGTCACCCATTTGAGAGAATCTGGTTCGAAGATAGGTCCGTTGACAGATGGCTTTGACTGTATTGCCGGCCAGCGGAATAGAAAATCACCTGGCCCTGGATTAGTTGAGATGCCTGGAGGACTCCCATTGCTCAAACCACGGCTCTGAGGATGAAAATACTCCAAGACGAGTTTCGGTCTTTCGTCGATGAAGTAGAGCTCCACGAACAGCGTTTCGGCTAAACCCAGGTCAGAAGGACCGTAGGCATACGCACGTGACACGTCCTTGTCGACAGACCAAGAGGAATCCGCGAAGTGTTGAATGCCTTCCAGGATCAGCGAGCAGCATAAGCAACTTGACACGGTTGCTGATTCAATAAGTTGGCTTGGTTTGAAATCAAAGGCCAAGCGGGCGTAGCTGGGATCATCCCTACTCTGGAGATTCTGGCACAAGGAGCAAGGGGCCATGCCTGTGAGTTGCCTGAGTGTCCGAGAAAACGGGTTCAAACCGCTAGAAGTGTATTTGCAGAAATCCCCCCCCCCCTATTTTGAGGTTATGGCTGCGGCTGCGGGGTAGCTGCGACCAAGGCTTTCTAGAGAGCAATGCTATTCGGGCTATATTGATTTTTCTAAAGAGCCATCCTATTTCCGCTCTATTTTCTTTTCCTAGGCATCTTGACAGCTGCCAGCTTCCTGGAAACCTGTATGAGCCCCACCCTACTACCTACATGCCAGAAACTAACGTTTTAGGTGCGACTTTCAATTGATTATCACCAGCATATTCCGTTTCTCTTCACACTTACTTACAACCTGGCGCAACACAACAATAACAAAAATACCATACCGCCGTGCCCACGAGGTCCCTCTTTAGGGTACGCGTTCTTGTTGATTAGTATAACATGGTATACACCTA
The DNA here is from genome assembly GCA_004155935.1 of Monosporascus sp. GIB2. Classification (NCBI taxonomy): domain Eukaryota; kingdom Fungi; phylum Ascomycota; class Sordariomycetes; order Xylariales; genus Monosporascus; species Monosporascus sp. GIB2. The sequence goes on along the minus strand of QJNV01000006.1, from coordinate 236,861 downwards.
GCCCTGTCACCCGAAAGTCACGAAAGGTCAGGAAGTAATTAGCCTAACGGAGGATTAATTGATTTCGTCATAAAAAGTTGTGGTACGTCATATTTCATGTAATGGTAAAGTGTAACAGATAGGTTGGCGCATGGTGCATGCAATACTAGTATCAATTAAAAACGTTGCAAAATACATACAAGATTAAGCGCATTAGGTGGGTACAGGAATTAAGGGGGTGTTCGGGCCACTTCAACAACTGATATTTATAGGGAATCAACATCATCTTTAGCAAACCGTTCGTGTCCATCAACATTAGCAATATCCACTTTTTTCTGCTAAAAATTACTAATTCTTCTTAACGGGCTTAAACCAATTATGTTTAATTAATATGTTAATTTTCCCCCACTTCAACTTTAATAGCTTTCAAATTATTAAAGCTGCTAATTAATAGCATATAAACTGCGTTAAAAGCTTTGTCTTAACTTAACGCCGTCCTTTTTACTATATATCCTAATAACGCCATAAACCTAAACTTCTATAGCTATTGTTTTACAATCTCGTAATAAAATCTAACGTTTTTCGCAATTGATAATTATAGTAGTAATACGGAAAACGCGCCGTTTTTAACGAAAATAACTAACTATTTTTGTTATTACTTTATAACTATTAATTTTAATTTTTAACGCAGTATAAAGGTATATTCTAATAATTTAACGGGCGTTACGTATATATCCGAGATATTATATTCGGTTGATAACCGTTTTCGAAAAAATATAAAAATAAGAAAAGATACGTATTACGCGTTACGTAATTAGCTATTAACGAATACGGGCTTAAAACCGTCGTTACGGATTTTGGTAAACGAAAAAATAATAATTTTTTTTATATATTATAGCTTAAGGTTTTTCCGTTCGATTCGTCGTAAATCGTTTTATAAAAAATAATAATACCGTTTATTGTTTGTTTTATAAAATTTTAAACGCCTTTATGGTATTAATACGTTTTATTATTGAATTTGTTAATATTTGCCCTTATTATAAAATCGTAAATAACGGGAAGTTTTCCTTATAGTTTATTAATATAATAAAAGCGTTCGACGGTTCCTATTTTAAAAATAAGATTTAAGATAACGTTTTTAAGCGAAAAATATAAACGAACCGTAAAAAGAAATTATTAACAAACGTATTAACTGTATATAATTTCGATAAAAGGTTTATTTACGTATTAATAGGTTAAAAAGGTTTTGCGAATAACGGCAAAATATTTAATAACGCGGTTAATTGTAATAATTTCGTTATTTTTAAAAATAAGTACTTATTCGGCGACGTTAGGTACGTTATCGGCAAACGAATTTTTATTCCGTATCGGGAAATAAGGTATTATTATTAAAAGCAAACGTAAGTTAAAACATAATTACGTACGTTGGAAAAGTTATATAATTTAAGATATACGTAATTGCGAAAAATTATTAAAAAAGTTTTCGGTAAATAAAAAAATATTTTTAAAATTTTTAAAAACGAATTTTATTTACGTATTAATACGATATTAAAAAGTATTTACGTTACGGTTAACCTTTTTAATTTCTTATTAGATTACGGCGAAATCGATTTTAACGAATCTGTAAAATTAAATTAAAAAATTTATATTAACGGTAAAAATTAAGCGAATAATTTTACGCGCGCAGAAAAATTAAACAAAGTAACTTTTTTTACTACTTAATATCGTAATAAAATTGCGAAAAAAATGGAATACGTATTAAAAATTTAAAAAGAATTAAAGGCGAAAATAATAAAATAAAAACGTTATTATTATTATAAGTTGGTTAAAAAAAGGTTTAATATTAAGGCGTAATAAATTAATTATAATTTTTTAAATAAAGACGAAAAAGTTTTTTAGAGTTTTTATTATAATAACTTAAATATTACCAAATTCGGAATATATTTATTTTGTATAAGGATTTAATATTTTTGCAACTGGGATAACTTATGTGTTATATTATAACGAAATATGTTAATATAAAAAAACTTATTATTGAAAAAAAATTAAGTTTTTTGTATTATTTTTTCTTTTAATTACTTTTACTACTTTTACCATTTTAATACCTTTATAATTTTATATCCGTATCATTTCTATTATTTTTATCATTTTCCGTACTTAAGAAATTCGTAATATTATTATTATTATTATAAAGTATTTTTTTTCCCGTTACTTTCGTAATTTTTATCGTCCGAATCGCTAGTTCTTTCGAAACTTTTAATTTATTAAAACCTTAAATTATTGTTTAAGCTAATAAATATAATAACGAGGTAATCGTTACGCGTTTAAGCTTAGACGATTCGAAATAACGTATTATCGTTAAATTGATCGGTATAAATATTATTAAAATTTTTAAAAACTAGCTTTATATTTAACCCCGCATTTTGGGTTAGTTTTTCATTATGAATTAACGCTTTAGCGATTTATTCAAGGCCTTTTTTTTACCAGCGAATTACCATATTCTTTAAGTTTTCTATTTTTTTATTGCATTTTCAAGTTCTCGACAAAGCGCTTACGAAGGCGGTTACGCACCTGCCGCGAAACGACGGTGTTTTCGGCCTTTTTAATAGAGTTATTCCTTTTTTCGTAAACAGTTAATTTCTGTAAAAAAAAGCCTATAATGTTTTTTAAATAAAATAAGTGGTAACGTTAATTTCTTCTTTAAGGCTAATAGTTAACTCGCTTTTAATTTTAATAAAGGGCCCGAATACGGTTTTATAAAATTTAACGGATTTTAAAATTTTATATCGAAAAACTCTTATTTTAAAATGTATTTAAGTAACCGTTAGTTATTATTATATAATTTAATATAGGAAATATTATTAACTTTTAAGTAATTTTCTTATATTTCGGGTTTAATCGTAGGAATTTACAAATTTTTATTCCAGCCGAAACCACTTACTTTTTTTAACGTAAGCCATACTTAAATCTTTTCTTAAAAATAATTATATTTATTTTTTACTCACTTTTTGTTACAGAAATCTTTTACGCGTTTAATTTAATAATTACGGCTTAATAACCGTATTTTTTAATCTTATAATTCGAAATATTAAATTTTTTTATTAATTTATTTTTGATATAATTTTAAAAGTATTATTATTTTCGGTTAAAATCGGGTTTTAATTCGTTTATAAAAGTTTGAAATCGACAAAAACTTTAGTAATTTTAATATAACGTTATCGGGTATAAATAATAATCGATAAACCTAGAAAGTTTTTTACCTTAATTTGCGTTAAAGGAATAATAATTATGTTAGGAATAAGGTATGACTTTTTTTGCGAAAATTTCGAATTTAGGAAGCTTTATTATTAATCATTAATTTTATATGGGAAACTAGGTTATTTTATAAATATTTTTTAATATCTTTCGTTCTCCGAGCAAATTAACGCTTTCCCATTTAACATACCTTCGATTTTTTTTCTAATACGTCATATTTCGTTAAATAAAAATATCAATATTATATATATTAAAAAAACGGTAACGATTTAATTATATCACGAAGCAACAAGGTTAATTAAAGCCGAAGCCGTTCGTTAAAATTAGCCAACTAAAGCGAAATACAAACAGTAGAGAAATCAGCATTAGCAATTTCGTTAGCGTCTTGTTTATTGACAGGGTTGGCACGGGCCATAAATATCAGTTGTTGAAGTGGCCCGAACACCCCCTAAGGGTGCATAGGTGGGTCACATAAAGGCTACTAGGAAGCTTACAGCTGTCAACTTATTTAGGAAAAATAAGATAGCCGAAATAGAATGGCTCTAGTGTCCCCTACCCACATCCTGAATTCGAACTTCCAAAGGGACATAATGTTAGAAATTTAATAACAAAACAACGTTAATATACAAAATCTAGATTTTTAAATATGTTATAAAGCAGTTAATCTATATTGTAATGAAGCTTAAAGTTTATAAAAATACTTTACATAAAAAGCAAAACTTAGAAATATATAAACAGATAAATAGATATATAAATAGGTATATAATTAATAAAAATAAAAGTATAATAAATAAAAAAGGAATATTATGATTTAAGAATAGGCATAATTTATTTATATTAATATTGAAAAATGAAAATATTCGTTGTATAATTTTTTAGATTTTTTTATATAAAGTATTACAGAAAGTATATAATAAAATAAATTATAAAAAAAGTTATAAATAACAAAGTAAATAGAATACCGAATAGATATATCATATAACAACTAATATTTAATACAAATAGCTGCTTTTAAAAATAAAATAAAAATTACTCTTATATAACTTTATTAATATTTATTTTTAAAATATAATAATTAAAGTTAAATATTATACTTTAATTAACGCGTTATAAGTATTATAAATAAAATAACTATAAATATTACGTAATAATTTAATACATTAATCTTGTTTAAAAAGTTTATAATATATTATCCTTTTTAAATTAAATGTAAAATCTAATCTAATATATATATTGCGTATATCAAAACAAATAATTAAAAGACCTATTAAAAAGCATATATTTTACATGAAAAAATTGTATTAAATATTTTTCATCAAGATATAAAAATTTAAATTGAAAAACTACATATAAATATTTTAGTAATAGTATTTAACTAAGTTTAAAATAATTTATTAAAATTTCAATATATACCGTATATAAAATATGAAAAATAAAGTTATAAATAGTATAAACGTTTTTAAATAAAATAACAAACTTGAATTAATATATAAGGTTTAATATTGTTATATATTGTTATTAAAATGATAAGATATACATATAAAAACTTTATAAAAAAGTTTAAATAATATATAGGTTATATCTAAAAATTTTTTAAAAATATAAAAAATTCTAACAATATAAAAACTATAATGAAATAATTATATAGTGCCTATTTTTTACATTATAATACTTTCTTAGTTAATATTAATATTAAAATTAAGTTTTTTCTAAGATATATTTAATATTATATACTAATTTTTCTAAAAAGTTCTGAAATATATATTCGTTACTTTTCTGTAAGATATTATTCTTATCCTTTAATTTATTTCAAATGCTTTTTACTTTTACGTTTATTTCAATTTATTATTACTTTTTAAATTAATTATAGCGAATTTAATCGAATTATTAAATTAGGCAAGTTTTAACGTTAATTCTAATAGGGATACATAACCTTTTCACTTTAATTTTATTCTCTTTATAGATAACGAGTTTTAAATTATCCGTATGCAAAATATTAGGTCTTAGTTATGTTTATTTATTTAGTTATAAATTTTTGAATATCGGGTGTTTTGCTGGGAAATCGATTCAGGATGTGGGTAAATTCAGGATGTGGGTGGGGGACACTAAATAAGGTGGCTAGGACGCCCCATAATGTTACGGTACGACACGTGATATGGCTCCGAGAGGCTCCAAGGGAGCGCAAGGAAGATATGAAAGGATATATACGCTCGTTCATTCCTTTTATTAGATAGCGACAGCTTGCAATACAACTTCGTTACCCAAGACACCCTTGGTATTACGAGACGTAACTGGGTTATCATTCTTCATTGCTCAGATTCCCACGGCACTCCTGCCAACATAAACCCGTACGTTTAGGATTAATAGTTGGTTAACTAGCTTAGCCATCACACATACCTGGGGCTATATATTGGGACTATCCTTATAACCCATGCTGTAAATAACTAACCTAGCTAATTTACGAATGACGCTTATAACCTGCGTCTACTTTAACAATCTACGCAGTAGAATCTATCCCTATTGAAGTCGTGATACCTTGCGCGTACAGCGTATTTTGCTTCGTTTACCATGCAGCGGTTCTGACAGAGTCAAATAAGCGCTAGCTGCATGTGGTTACCCAAGTTAATTCTGCGCGCCACCTTCTTTCTGTTATTGAAGAGCGAGCGCTCTTCCACAGAAAGCGCGAGGTAGGTATTTACCTGGAGCTGGCTTACGGGCAACCGACAGGATCAAACCAGCAGAATGTTCATCATATCAACTCCGTAGAAGAAGTCCTTTGCATCAAGCTCCTTATGGACAGCACCGACTCCGATCCTCCGAAATTCATTTGTGTTTTCGCCGGTTCGCTCCACGAGCAACAGGTTATGGTAATATTGGCTCCCGCTTACTTGTAGGCACAAAACATGGCTAGATTCTGGCGGTTGACCCCTATCGAAGCACAAGGGGCCATCTCGCATCGAGCTTCGCAAGCCGTTGGTGTGCCAAAACAGTTCCTCGTAGCTCAGGTACGCATGAGCTTGCCCCACATACTGTAGCCCCGTATCGAACTCGGGATTTTTGCTTGCAGGTATAAAGGTACCAGGTCTGAGCCTCGCTGTCAGCCGAAGCGTGGCCTTTGTGATGGACGATGCCAACTCCCGTCCAGCCCAGTCGATTTGGGGATCAAGATCAATGATTGCGTCGACCACCGCATCATCATGTTCCCCAAACGGAGATCTCACAGGTCCGTCAAAGGAGGCCCATGACCAGGAGGGATTGCCAACAATTGACGGCGATGGCCTTCGAGGTTGCCAAAGAAGGTCGAAATGGATGTCATCCATCCATAAGCCAGCGGCAGCTTTTCTGCCTGTTCTGCTCTGGAATTCCTTGGTACATCCGGCCATGGCAGGAAATCTGTCCTCTCGGTTGGTCAACGCTAGGGTGCTGTATTTTTCTACAATTGCCCACCAGCTCCTCCGGGCCGACGGTCCTGATTCCAGGCCGAGGGACGTGTCTTTTAGTGGCTTGTTGCAGGATCCATCTTCCGATAGTACCCTTTGACGGCAGACCCAAAAGAGCTGATCCTGGGCGAAATGCACTACTCGGGTGGACAGCATCATCTCCTGCAAGACCCAGCCTCGGCTGAGAAGAGGCGAGTTTTCCACGGTGCTGAGGGTCGTTGCGTCGCGCCGGATGTAGGTTACCGTCGCTGGCCCAACCCCGCTTGTTCCTCTGATGCAACTCGCGGGTCTCCGGGGAAAGAGAAAACCTTGGTTGCTGTGGCTCGATGCGGTAGCAGCAATGGTAATGAATGCTCTCGAGTAGATATCGGCCATTTTCCCTATCTCTGCCTCCTTGTCTTTTTTAGAGTCTTGAATGATGCAGAGGCTGTCGACCCAAAGGTACGGTAGCATTAGCTGCCGTGCAACATGAACTGCGTCTTTGATGGCGTTCGGGAGCCGATTGCGAGGTATTCTGAAACGGTGTGCGCGGTAATTCTCCTTGGTTGTGCGCAACTGGGCGGAATCCCAGCGATAACTGAGTGCAGCATAACGGCCAGTTTGTCCTTGCCGCGTCTTCACCAGTTTCATAGATTCCATGCAGATTAATCTCTTCGGCAGAGGCTGAGGCGCCGAAAGGCAGGGATGACCGTTTGCGCACTGTTTTACCCAGGCCTGGAGGATTGGAAAGCTCTTTTCAAATGTGACTGGATGAGTGTCATGCCAGATGGCCCGATCTGCAACTTTCCCTATGCTCTGTATTAGTTTTCGCACTTCTTCCGCCTGTAGCCATCGTGTTTGTCTGTGACACACTTACCGCCAGACCAGTTCAACATAAACCTCACCCCTAACCATCTTGCGGCGGTGTTGATCTCAACGATACCAGAAGTGTACCTGCCAAGGACATCCCCTGACCAATCTTCCGGACCGTCATCCCGTTTAGTAACTATCATGCTCCTCACGTCATTGGGATTACCAACCACCTCTCCGAACCCCGGATCCGGAGCAATAATAGATAGTATAGCACTGCATGTGCTGCAGCTCTGCGCAGCAATTTCGAGCTCCCCAAAAGTTCCGTAACGGTGACGCTCATCTGACTTGAATGTAAGGCCTCTGCAGAGGTTGCAAGTCTCGAGTTGTCTTCGCGTATGCCCCTCAACAAGCAGCAGCCTCATCACAGCGCCATGGCCTTTTGCCTTGGCCCACCATAATGGCGTCCGACCGTCCCGGTCCTGGCGAGTTGGGCTGGCGTGGCCTTTCATAAGCAGGAGCTTCACATTTTCTTCGTGCCCGCTCCGCGCAGCCCAGCTCAATGGAGTGTGGCCGTCCTTGTCCGGATAGTCTGGGTTGACGCCCCTTCGATGGTCAAGCAGAAGCTCTACCATTGCCTGGCTACCGCGCAGTCCCGCTGCTAGTGACAGCGGTGTACGGCCGTAGCAGTCCGTCCGGTCGGGTTCGATGCCCCTTGCTGCGAGTAGCTGCTTCACCACTCCGTCGTGGCCGCACCATGCAGCCCACCACAGTGGCGTCCGCCCGTACTTGTCTTGATAGTTTGGATCAACGCCCGCCGTCGCGAGCAGCCGCGCTGCTACCGACTCTTGTCCGCGCCGCGAAGCCCACGCCAGCGGTGTCTTCCCGTGCTCATCCGGGGAGTTTGGGTTAGCACCAGCCTTGAGCAGGTCCACGACTATCTCGCATCCATGCTCTGCGGCCCACGAGAGCGGCGTCCGGCCGCTTTTATCCGGAAAGTCCGGCTCAGCACGGGCCCCGAGCAGCAGCTTCACAACTGTCTTACACCCATTCTCTGCGGCCCACGAGAGGGGTGTTCGATGCCCATTGTCCAGACAGTTCGGGTTGATGCGACGACCATTGGCGAGGAGATCCTCCATCCCCACCTCGTCCGCGCATGCGGCAGCTAAAAGCAGCTGTCTTTCCCTAGATTCATCGCTCGTCGAGCCAAGGACTTCTTCGGGTTGTGGCATATCCGTCTGAATCGAGCTGGACAACAGCTTTGCGTGAAGTGCGCGTCAGAATTTAAGGCGCAAACCAAGGGGAAAGGAAATAGAAGCTCTATGGTCCGGGCTTGGGAGCTAAGATGGTAATAACCAAATTGATCTCCCCCGGGAAGTGAAGGGGATTTCTATTTCCTGCGATAGAGCTCGCGCGACGCCAGGTTTCTTGTATGCAATGGTTAAGATCAAGGGTGGGTTGGAGCGAGGACTGCCAAAATGAACGGCTCGCAAGCTGTCGTGTCCCCAAGCGGAAACCGGCCCCAGTGATGGGAACCTCGAGGGATGGTGACTTATATGGACGGTTCGCCCCACACAAGCTCGCTTGCCTCCTACTACATTCACACTTATTAAGTTCTTCCTCTCGAAATGAGCGTGCAACTTAGCTGGTAGAAGGCCAATAGATTGGTACAGATAGTAAGTAGAATTTGAAACATATCACTTTGGGTAGCCAATGCGCTCGTCAATGCTGCCGGCGAGCCCGATAGCTGATCGGCCGGCGCCATCGTGCTGTTAACGCCTGAGGCATCCGCAAATGGTGCCTTAGCCACTCATAGCACAATGATGAAAGCCGAGCTAACTGGGCGCAGCGCTCGGCTCGAGCCTTTGATATGTGCCCTCCTCTACGGCACTCGAACCCTCTTTCCCAATCTCTCGGAAGTTACCTCCTTTTTTATTCTCTTGCCTTTGGAGGCAGCAATATTCTTCGGCCGCTTCTTCAGCGGCTTCCAAAAGCCTTTCGTACACATATCTTCGAGAATGACACTTGCCAGGGAGAAGAGATGCTATCTCTATGGCAGTGACGATGCAGAGAATGTCAGCAGTTGCATTCTGTGCGGTTATGCTGGACTGAGAAGCGGCTGGCTCGATTGGCTGCTAAGAGCCCACGACAGGCTGCAGCAGGGCTATTGGCAGCTAGGGTACTAAAAAACTGCTACTAGTATCAGTATGTGTTGCACTAAAAGACTGAATTAATACGTGCGCACTTATTACGTTACGTATCTGACATACCCCCATAGTTACTGTTGATAGGCAACGACGAGTATTCCTCTTATAGTATCATTCGTCTACTGGTTGCTTATGCAATTAAATTATAGTCAATTTGCTTATTCCGCTTTTAGCGGGAATCGAACGTGATATCTTTAAGTAGTAGTTAGGTACAGGGTTTGCAAACTATTAGCTGGCGGTAGAATTTCACTTAATGGAGCTTGTCTAAGACTTGTAATTATTAAATATAAGAGATATTAGTTGTTATTTTATTGAGTGATTAGTTATAGGTGCTCTAGAACGCATATTGCGCTTTATGATGACCTAGTCCCGGGATATATATATTCCTATTAAAGGAATTTTCCGTATATGGGGTGCTAGAGCACCCTTTATTAGTTAATACACCCCTTTAACGCCTTAAAGCATTGACGGCGTTAAGCGTTACATTTCTTAAAGCTATAGCTTTTTATTTTATTTTTTTTCTAGCGGTCGAGTTCTTTTAATTAGTTAATTTTTTTTGGAATCGTTCGTAAAGCGTTTTTTCGTTAATTTAAAGTTTTCGTAATATTCATTAATATTAACTATTTTTTAAAGTGCTTAAAAAGTTTTATAATAAGTGTTACGGCTGCACCTTAGCCATCCCGCCACCAGGGCAAAAGATTGGTAGAATGATCACAATTGTGGTAATCACTCTTAGTGCTACAGCTGTATATGTACTGGAGCTGTCTACGGTAGACAAGGCCGTAACAATAGGGCTTTTATTAAATAGTTATTTAATATATCGCTCGTCGGCGTATAATTTAGTTTAATTTAATCTCTTTTTATAGTTTCTTATAACTAGTAGTTATGAATATTTATATATTGTAATTTCGTTTTTAATAAAGCGATATCGGCGTTAATAAGTCGTATAGTTTATAAATTATTATATTATATATTTAACGGTTTTATATTTAAATTAATTTTAGGTTTTAATTAATTGAAAGTTAAATAAAAATTTTTATAGCTTATATAAGAGATACTATCTTTGTTTTAGTTATAAAAATAATTATTATATTTTAATTATTTACTCGTTATTTTAATAATATTATTTAAATAGGTTTATAATATAAGTTAAAATATTTTTCTTCTATCTATTATATTATCCGCGAAAAAGGTGTTATCTTTAGTATTTAACAAATTCTTACCCCCGAACTATAACGCTAGCGTTTTAGTTCCGATTATATATAATATAATTCGATTAGCAGCTTTATAAAGTACGTCGTTAAAGTATAAATTAAAACGGGTAAATTAGAATATAGTAAAAGATATATCGAGCAGCGTATTAATTATTACGTAGAAAATAAACTTAATTTCTTTTTAGTATTTATTAATACAGCTTAAATAAGTTAAATTAAAATTCGATAATAACTTAACGCTGGTTATACGTATCTTTAAAAGGTCATATTATTTTTTAAGAGGGGATTAAATTAAATAACTTATTTACGACATCGTTTTATAATTATTATCTTCTTTATAATAAACTTATATTTAATTATTATGCTATTTAGAAATTATTATAGGATATTATCTTTTACAATGGTATACCGTTTTCGTATTTATTAAATTAACTAATCGACAAGGTTTTGAATTTTTTCTTTCACAATATGCCATAATAATATCGTTTATAAAAAAAAGATAAGTACTTTTTAATAAGTAAAATAATAAGGTTTATAAGGAACGAGGTTAATTTCACCGTACTAAGTAGTACAAACCCGGTTTATTTAATCTCTGAACCCCTTAAATTTAAGGAAAATAATTATAAAAAATTAACCACTTAATTAAAAACACTGAAAATACGGTTATATATATGTTAAAATGAGCAGATTTAAATATAATATTAATATTATCCCCTTGAAGGCTACAAGGCGTTAGCGCTTACAATTTTCTGATGGTGTCTGATACTCTTTTTTTATTCACAACATTGACCCAATCAGTTTCCGCAGGAAAAGAATTAGTGGGTCTTCCCGAACGGCTACAGTAGGCTTAGTTTCCGTTTTAGGCCTAAAACCTTTTGAAAATTGTTAGCCCAGACGCCTTGTAGCCTTTAAGGAGATAATTTTCTTATTAAATACTGCTAAAATATTAGATTAAAATGAAAACATTTAATAAAGAATTTACATTCTTTAAACATTACGCAATATTAATTATTATAAATATAATTAATACGTAATTTAAATTGTTATATAAAAGATTAAATAATATTAAATTATATAAGAATTAAAGTATGGTTAATATTTTTAATATATATTTATAAAGATAATATATAATGTTAAATTTATTAAATAAATAAAAAAACTTTATATAATATTATTATATAATGATAAAAACTTATAAATGGATCTTACATATAATAATAAAGTTATTTTCGTCTTTAAACTTTTATTAAGGGTTATATTATATAAAATGTATTATTTAAGTATATATTCTTTACAATATAATAACTTTACAGAATAAAGATATATAAATAAGTATTATATCATAAAATGATTTATATTTATATTATAATATAATTATATTTTAACTTTGCAGTTTTACTTCATAGTTTCAAAATAAATACCGGGTATAATATATATTAATATTATATATATTTTTATATATTTTCAACATTTTTACTTTTTATTTAGCTTTAATATTTTAATACGTATAACGCTTTAAGCATTTATAATCTACTTCTTTTCCAATTTTTTCATTTTTAAGTTTTATAGTTGTTAAGTTATTAAATTTTATTTATTTCAATATAGTCGAGTTTGCCGTCCGAAGATTAATTAGACCCGATTTATACTTAGAAGGTATATAGGTCAGAACAAGGCGGTCAGTGCTCGAGCTGACAACGTTCTACTTTTAGTAGTGTAATGGCTACGCCCTTGTTCTCGTGCCGTAACAGTTAAGTTTTAATTATTTAAACGTTTTAATAAAATACTTTTATAATAATAAAGGTAATTTTTTAGTTTTTATAGTATTTTCTTAATTAAAAAGTTTTACCACGTTTTAGGTATTTTGTAAGCGTTTTTATACATATTTCACAAGGTTAAATAATATTTATAAAGATATTTATAGCGTTATATTATTTAAAGTTTAAGTTAAATTTAACCGTAATAACAACTAAAGCTTAAAACGCTTTTTTTAATAAATATGAATACGTATATATTGCTATGACATACTATATAAGCAAGTCGATTACTTTTTTACACTTTCAGATAATAAATTTAAAATAATTAACTATAATATATTATATACGGTTTACTCTATAAGAGTATTTATTATAAACGTATAACTTTCTACCTTAAAGTTTTAATAAAGCTCTATAATATATATCGGCTTAAATTTTAAGTTAATTAACATATTTCTATTTTAAATAAACGGAAAAATAAAGCGATTAAATAAAATATTAAAACTTGATTTACGATATTATATTAATTACAATTAAAATAACAAGGTTAAAAGTTAAAAATTACGTAATTAACCTATAATATTAGTACTTATAAAAATATTAAAATAGCTTTAACGAATATTAATATTATTTTTTACTAAATATTTATAAAATAGCCCTTATTAAACCTGTTATCGTTGAGATAATTCTTATAATAAAATAATTTAAATAATCTTATTAAGAAATAAGAATAAAATTAAGACTTATATAAAATTAAATAAATCAATATTATAAATATAAAATGTTAAAAAAACTAACTTTTAATAATATGAAATTAGTTAACTTTATTAGTAAAACATTTTTAATTGTCAATATATAATCTTATATAAAGTTACTAATAAAAATCTTTACCAAAAGTTAACTTTTACCTGGTTTTCACTATTACTTTATTCGAATTGATAGCCGATACGGTTAAAATATATAAAATGAAAAACGATATAAATATAAAAAATTAATAATTATATTAAATGAAAAAAGATTGGATATACGAAAAAGAACCCGGATTTAACTAGCGTTTGTTAAAATGTTCTCATTAATAATATCGAAATTACCTAAAATAAAAATATGTTAATTAAATTAATTAATAATTAACTAATCGGTAACCTTTAAATCGGAAAAATCTCTAACTTATAAGGAGGTTGTAGCAGCTAGTTATTTTTATTACTTTTGCTTTTTTTAGCTTATTTAGATCTTCTACTTTATAGGGGATTATCTCAAATACCTTTTACGTAATACTTTTTTCTAACGACGTAATTATTACAGACAAACTAACGCTTTTTTTAAATAAAAGCCTCGACTTTCTTTTTCTCCCGCTTAATCTTATGTTTTGTATAAAAAATACGGTTTATTAAAGAGTATAATTTGATAATAAAATAAAATAAAAATTAAAATACGTACTTACTTAAAAGTTAACCTTACTAAAATTATAATACGCGTGTTTTTTCTTTATGTTGAAATTATAACCAATTTTATTTTCGGTAACAGTATAATTAAAACGGTTAACCTAATACTAAGTAGAATAACTAAAGATATTTATATTAAATTTAATAATATAAATAAAGAAAGTCTTAAAATAGTTAAAGTTCAAGTTTTAGCATTTACGCGTTTTAAGTATACGATTAAACAAATTAATAATATAAAAAAGTAAGAAATAATAATAAGAAAAAAAATTACTTATTAGCTATAATAAGTACATAAATTAAATTTAAAAAGTAAAAATATTAAAAAACAGAGAATCGCATTATAATTTAACGTATTAAAATTATAAAAACGGTTAGGCTAAGAATAAAAGCTTTCCCGCTTCCTTAAAAACGAATTATATAACCTAAGATAATCGAACAAAGTCGACTCGATTATTTTTAACTAGTAATCGAACAAAACTAACTCGATCATCTTCGATTATAGCAAACTTATAAGAATATATATGTTCGTTATTTTTATACTTTAAATAATATTAGTTTATAATATAATTTCGTTATTAAAATATATTTAATATTACGAGACGTACTTAATTACGTTATTACTTAAATTCTTATAATACTTCTATTAATATAAACTCGTACGACTAAGGTTTAATAGTTAGTTAAACTCTTCACCATTACAGCCAGCATATAAATAATAAAACATATAATAACCTTTTTTACTTCGTAAGCCAGCACTAAGCTAACTACTAAGTAGTCCCGTAAAGAAGTTCTAAAAGTTTTAATAAGCTAATAGTTGATAGAAATATTCGCGTACCCTTAAATAATTATTTAATAGCTTCTTAAATAATAACTTAGTTATTTCAATAAATAAGTATTAAAAAAGCGCCAGGTAGCTTTTAATACTTCTTTTTATCTAAATATTTTTTTTTTTACATATAAGGTTTTCGTATAAAAATCGTTGATAAAGTCTTAAGATCATTTGAGGCCTTATAAATTTCTCTATCAACTATATGATAAGGTAAAGACTGGATAAGCATACGGCAAAAGGCTAGATATAATAGCGAAAAATATTTTTAAATTTTAATGTAGTATATCGAAACGGTAAGGATTTTTTGTTAACAGAATTCTTAAAGATTGCGATTACGCCGCTATAAATTACCCTTAAGTATATTAATTACTTAAAAATGTTATATAGAGTTATGTATCTTAAATTATTATATAGTTAATATAAGTTTAAATTTTATTTTTAAACTAAGTTAAATATATAGAAAACTATTATACGATATAATTAATAAGATAGATTTTATACCCAGTATTTTCGAATACGATAACTAATTAATGGTATTTACTGCTAGAATAGATTGTATATCTTAATCTCGTAGAGCCTCACTTTGAAGCCGGCTGATGCGTGGTTGTCGACAAGCTTCGACCCTGATGAACCTTATGCCCACTGACCTATTCGGCAGGGTTCTTAAAGGCAGACAATAAGCTTTACGCGGTAAGCCTTAAGGGTAAACTTTGAGGGTAATATTATATTACAAAGTATTAAAGAATTTTCCTTACGGACTGGTACTTATTACGGCATCACTACGTCCGCGTAGCGAGGTTGACTTGCTATTACAGCAGGGGAAAGAGGGCTCTGTTAGGTGCCAAGGGGGCGAGGCGTTAGCTAGGCGCTTCCGTAACGTGTTTTCTGAAGGGTCTCTACGGGGTCACAGCTTTACAGGTAGTTGCTCGGTCCCCCTTCTTTTGGGATCGGCAGGTTTTAAACTTGTTCTTATCTTATACGTATTATTCCTCTTACTTTAATCTCCCCTTATTTTTGACGACCAACGATTTAATGGTCCGTGCAAAGTAGCATAGCAATTAACTATAAAGCACCTTAAAAGTTATCGATCACACTTTTATTAAAGCCCGAGAAAAGTCATAGTTGTTAGATGACGTCGAAAATGATAGCACTTGCTCTGCTCAATTCTTCTTTCGTACTACGTACAGTAAGCAGCGGCCGCGAAGATTTACGCAATGTATCCTTTACAACCAGGCCTAAAAGGGCTAGCTGGCGCAGCCGGTAAAGCAGCCACGGCGACATAGGGCTCCCGCAGCAGCCGCTAAAGTGGTAGCCGCTTATACTAATTTTAACTTTTAAAACTTTATCGTCAGTCTTATGTGATTCAACTTTTATGACGTTATAAGTCGTCAGTCCTATCTAATTTTCAACCTTTATAACTTTATAACTAGATATCTAAAACGTCGAAAGCTGATAGTCGAAAAGAGGTTGCTGTCGTAAGCAAATTCAAGCGCTTGGGGGTACATAGGACGAGAAGCATAATTCCTTATGCAAAATAGGTGGGGTACCATAATGTCACTTTCCCTTCATCTCCCCGCCCTAACGAACACACCTTAAGGCTAGGATACTCGGAAATATCAGTAGGTGGTGGTGAAAGTTTCCGAACAGCATCTTAATATCAAACTAACGATATCGATACCGGGGCTGTAAACGAAGATCATAGAAGGTATCGCCACCAAATAGTCAGTCTTGATGAACGAGTATATAGCATATATGGCATCGACTGTTTATAAATAAGGAGTGAAATCCCCGGATTCTGAGGGCTGGAAGGAATAGACAACTCCCATCGAACAGCTTCAACGCTAGCCACATATCTGCACATAGAAGACTTCTTTACACAACACCACTCTCTACCACCATGCGCTTCAACCTGATTTCCACTATCACTGTCGTGGCCGCTGTCGCGGTCGCAACACCCTTAGGCGGTTCGCATAAGCAGAAACGCAACCTTGAAGTTAATAGCCCATCTTCATAATGGTGTTAATACAAAGACTAGATCGCTAACAGGGGTTATGTCTGTAGACGTGCAACGGCGGCTTCTGCCAAGATATGTTCGGGGAGAACTACGAATGCGACGAGGGATCGGTTAGTCCGCAAAACCCCCCCTTTCCCCCTTCTCGCCTTATTCCGGGCTACAAAAAACAGACTGACAAATCTCCGAACAACAGTGCGCCGACAATGACGGAGCGTTCTGCAATCCCAGCTTTCTGGAGGACGGTACTAGATGGACGTACTGCCCTCTCGAGTACACAGACCCAGGGTTCTAATAAACAACTGATTAGCGGCTTGTTAGTTGATATGGATGGCTGATAGCAGTAGGCAGAGCGGGCATCCGTTCTGAAAGGCTTCCCATGGATGGGGTTCAGTGAGAAGGATAGTTTGTATGAGACCCTGCAGCAGGATTATTGGACTAGGGTAAAAGATCGGGCGCTCGAACCGTGTTAATAGTTCAAGCGGTATATGGTTATATGTATTCTCACAAGGATTCCCCCTGCGCCCTTCGTTATATAGTTGTTACGACCTGACAGGCCCAGGCATCGGGAAACGGTCTTTACTAGGATCCCAATGAACCGAATTACGTAGGATGGATTGAGGAGGATGAAGAGAATTTATCTTGATCTAGTAATAGATTTAAAAGATTTAAAATATCTATTTTAATCTACTAAAATTGATTTAAAAAATTTAAAGTGTTTACTTTATTTTTAATATAAAGATAGACGTTTACTGCTTTATAATTTAGATAATTATTAATTTGTACTATAACTCCGTTGCTTAAAACGTTTTTAATAATACGAACAGTAATTAATTTCTTAATTATTTATATCTTTAAAATCGTTTTATTAATATAAACCCGTATAAAGAAAATTTATAATTAATTAAATTTGATTATCGCTAAACGTTACAGGTTTTTATTTAATAATACTGTTAAACTTTAAACAATATTTTTTAATATTATATATACCCTTTAATAATTAATTTACGAAAGTTTTAAGCTAACTATATTATAAACCAAAAAGGAATAATAAGTTTATTTAATTAAGAAAAAAATCGAAACTTAAATTTTACGAATAAACACAATATATAATTCGAATAAAGTAAAAATATATTTACGATTTCGTTATTAATAGTATAAAAACGATTAACTAAATAAATAAATAAAGCTTTTACTTAAAAGAAATATTGCAAATAATATAGCTAATTTAAGTAATAATTAACTAAGAATTAAAGAAAATTTTAAAGTTTTTAAACTTAAACTGTTTAACGGAATATTGAGTACGTTATAATTATTTTTAATCTAATATCGAATCTATTTAAATGTTTTCGTATCCGATTTATTATATTTATTTTTTATATAAAATTTGCTGTCGAATAACTTTCTAAAAAATGGTGCGCTGAAATATTATGAATATAAAACGATTAGGAAAGATTTAAATAGGCTTGAATAAATATTTATAAAATAATAAACGAAAAATGACAACTAAAATTTAAATTAATTATGAAGAAAGAAAAATCCCCGTTTAAATACAATAACATTATAATTTAATACTGTTTAAAGATAAATTAAGGCTAAAAGATATTAATAATAAAATTATTTAATAACTCTGAAAAGAGAATTTGATAAAAATTTTATAAATTAGATTAATCTAAGCACTTAACCTGTTATATCGCGATTACCCTAGAAATTAATATCAGGTAATATATATAAAAAGTCTAGAACTCCAGAATCAAATACGATAATAAGTTACCGTATACGGCTAATACTAATAGTTTAATATAAAATAAAAACTTATATAGTACGATTTTAAATTTAATAAAAAGTAAGATTATTTAATAATAAAATTAAAACCAAATAAAGTACTTTAATTAGAATGGAATAGAATATAAGATAATATAGTATAAGGTATTTAAAAAACCTTAATATAATAATAAATACCGGTAATAAAAGGCGAGCTTAAAAAGAATTGAAAAAACGGTAACCGAACTATTAACATAATCTAAATTTGACAAAATTATTATATATTATAAGAAATCTAAGAACTATCTAAAGAAACTAAAGTATTATTATTATAAAGAATAAAATATTATAAACTAATTAATTATAAATAGTTGTAAAAATAATTTAATAAATTATTAAAAGTAAATAACGTATTATACGTATAAGCGGGACATACGATTAAGCGGGATATACGATTAAGCGGGACACTTTTTTCCTTATTTTAAAAGCTTATTTTAATCCTTTTTTCAATAGCAATATTATAGAACGCCTTATTAAAAAATTAAAAATGAACTTAGCCGTTTAGATAAAAAACAAGACTCGAAATTTAGTTATAAAAAGTTTAATTTTATTTATAATATCTTTTATTTTATCTTAAAGTTGTAATGTAATGGCAAACGCGCTTAAACTAATATTATTTTTTCTTACAGAAATTAACGTCGATCGAAAACGAATTAATTATTATCGAATTTTCGCCCTAAATACGCGAGCGTTTCCTGGTTAGTTTTAAATCTTAAAAATATAGCTAATTTATTATTTATTTAATACGTCGTAAAACGCGTTAGAGTTAATTAGATATTAAATCTTATTGAACGGTAAAAAAACTTAATATGCGTTTATATTAAAAGATCGATCATTAATAGATATTATGCTAAATTTTAGTAATATTTTATAAATAATTTAAGTTCGGGTTATTATTATAAAATACGATATTATAAAAAAAATATTTATAACTTTAACGAGATTAAATTTTTAATAAGGTTTTTTATAGTAACGGGCATAGTAATTATTAATACTGAAAAGCGTAAAAAATTTAAATAAGCTTAATAAAAGAAAAAAATAAGCTATAATTATTTTAAGATTTTAATTTGTAAAGTTGAATTATATTATTATTTATTATTATAATAAGAGAAAATTACTTTAAGTTTTAGTTCTGTAATAACTTATTACTAATAGCCGGTTAAAGAATCGCATTAAGTAATAATAGCTAAATAACGAACGATTTAAGTTTAAAATAAATCTAATACTTTAATAAATATATTCGAACGCGTACGAAAAAATCGAAACGTTTTTTATTTTTAATAGCTATGAAAGGTATTATTCGATAAAATTAAAAAAGAATATTACGTTAACTATAACATTACTATATTTTACATACGTAGTTTTAATTTTTTTAATATATTTTAGTTTTTTTCGTTTAAAACGCGTTTATTTATTATATATTTAAAATTTAATACGATGTTATTATACCTATACTACTAAAAAAGGATTTCGTTACCAGCTTTTATAAGGCGTTTAAAATTATTATAACGTTCGATAATATTAAATCCGGATTTGTCGCAGTTAGTTTCGTTTTATTTAATTTTGATATCGTTTTTTCCGAGCTCGAAACTTTTTTAATTATGTTTATATTAATCGTTTCCCTGTTAACTTTCGCCGGTTTTATTTTCCCGCCCGTAAAAACTCTTAGAAATATTGTTATAAGCTAATAGACTTAACTTAAATAGGAACGGTTGAATCTTTGTTACAAATACTCAGACCTTATTAAAAAAAAAAAGTTACTTAATCTGCTTACCAGTAAATAAGAGACTAATAGCAGGAATATAGGTAAGTAGAGTGAGTAGGCATAAGTATTATAAGTTAAGATAAAAATATATATATATGCGCATTATATCCAAGTTTACTGCAAATAGTTATATTTTTATTCCTTTGTCGTAACCCTTTTACAACCATTACTTTTAACCGTTATTAGTTATATTTTTTTACCACTTTTTTCTTTTTTAGCTAAGAAAGCTTATTTTCTTATGAGATTTGCTATTTTTGTAGTGAACATTTTGCTATTTTTGCAGTGGTCCTACTTCTACCTGGCATACACCTGGCACACCTGCTAGTTCACACCTAGTCTTCTCTTAAAGACCCCTTTATATAAAATATAAATAAATTACACCTATTTTTCATTAATTTATTAAAATGCACCCTTATTAGCAAAACTTACAATAAACCTTAATTATGCTATAATAATATTTCTTAAAATTAACACATTTTGAAACGTTATAACATCTTTACAATCCCATATACTAGTTGATTATCGTTAATTAGGTTAATCGTATCAGCCATAGCCGTATTAGGTACCTATATACCTGGCTCTAGCTCGAAATAACTTATTATATATCGAGGACGATACGTAACAATAACGAGTTCTTACTAACGGCGTAAGATCTAGAGCAGCTATAGTGGTTAAGATATGGTAGAGTAACGGTATTATTGTTGTTATTATTGCTGCTACTGCGAAGTTTTAAAATATTAAAAAAAGTTAAAAAGTTGCAATTGCAATTGTAGTTCCATACAATTTCAGTGCCAGGTGGCGACGGTATAGCAGGTGGTGTCAGGTGTAAAAAGTAGAACTGTTACGCTCTCTCTGTTATGGGAGACAACTCCCTCTCGCTCTTTCTCGCTCTTTCTTACTTGAGACGTGACGTCTCATGACGTCCTGTGACGTCTCCAGGTAGAGAACTAGAGCCATATGTAAATAGACAACGATAGACGTCTAGAGACGAATCTTTTTGAAGGATTATCAATAAACTGAGATTTGCTCTGATAAGGACTACTGCAGAAATAGCAAAAGGTCCACTACAAAAATAGCAAATCTCTTTCTTATATAGAAAATATCTCTTTTTATTAAAAATATTTATTATTAATCCGTTAATATTCTGCCAAAAATCTGATTTATTACGTTAATTAAACGTTTTTTCTAAAGAAAATTACTATATATAAGTAATATATATATTTTTATTATAAAATTAACCGATTTAATTTCTTTAATAAATTACCCTCGTAAATTTTAACTCTTTTTTATAAATAACGTTTGTATGTTATTTTATAAATATTTTTAATAATTTTTAAAGTAAAAAAATAAAACCAGCGAAAGTTAATAGGGAAACAATTAGCGTAAATATAATTAAAAAAAGTTCGAAATCGGAATAAATGTTATTAAAATCAAACGAAACGAAATTAATTTTCACGAATCCAGATTTAATATTATTAGACGGTATAGTAATTTTAAATAGGTCATAAAAATCTGTAAAAGATTTTTCATATAGTATAAATATAATTACATCGAATTAATTCTTTAATTTATAATGAATAAACGCGTTTTAAAATGGAAAATAAAATAGATTTAAAATTTTAATATTTTTACGAAAAATATATAAGTATATAAAATATAATAATATTATAATTCGTATAATAATTCTCGTATATTATTAAATTATAAATTTTATAACCATTACAAATAAAGAAACGTTTCGATTTTCTTTTACGTAATCGAATATATTAATTAAAAAATTAAACTTATTTTAAATTTAAGTCGTTTATCATTTAATAATTAATAATAAGTAATAGTATAACTTAATTTTAAGATTAATAATTTAAATACCGTCTTAGATAAGTTTATAAAATGTATAAGTATACGAGATAATTTTTAATATATCGCAATAACTAACTTAATTTATTTAATTATAATATATTAAATTAATTTAAATTAATTAAAGATTTTATCGTTAATTATTTTTATAATTTCCTTATAAATATGCGCATTTTATTCGAGTTTATTATAAATATTATATTTTCGTTTTCACTTGAACTCTTTTACGACGATTATATTTAACCTTTCTTAATTACGATTATTTACTATTTTTTTTAGCTATAAAAGCTTTTGCTTCTCTTATAATAAGTGTTCTTTTTTCCTGAAGACGTACGTTTTTAGTTTTATAACGTTTATTAAGGACGTAATTCGTTTCGCGTAATTTAATATTTTTTTTCTAAAAAAAACGGTTTTATATAATAGTAATATATAATTTTTAATTATAAAACTAACCGATTTATATATTCTTATAGGCGATTTACCTTAATAATTTTTAATTTTCTTTTATAAATAACGACCTTATTTTATTATTTTATAGATATTTTTAAAAGTTTTCGTAGGCGAGGAAATAAGACCGGCGGAGGTTAACGGGAAAATAATCGGCGTAAGTATAATTGAAAAAGCTTCGAATTCGGAAAAAACGTTATTAAGTTTAAATAAAGTAAAACTAATTTTCGCGAATCCGGATTTATTGTTGTTAAACGTTTTAACAATTTTAAATACGTTACGAAAGCTGGCGATAAAATTTCCTTTAGTAATATAAGTAATGTAATATTATATAAGATTTTCGATATATAATAAATAAACGCGCTTTAATACGGAAAAGAAATATTAAAAGGTTAAAACTAATAAAAAAATAAGTAATTATATAAAATATAATAGTATTATTAATTTTATAATAATTTTTAAATTAGATCGAATAATAACTTTCGTAATCGTTGAAAATATAAAAACGTTTTAAACTTTTAATACGCGTTTAAATATACTTATTAAAATGTTTAACTTATTTTAAATTTAATTAGTTTATCATTTAGTCGTTTTTATTTATAATAATTTTTTAATCGGATAGAAGTGGGTTATTAGCGAACTAACAAAAAAGATAAATTTTTCTAATAAGAATAATAAATAAGAATAAGGTTTAATATTAAAAATTAATAACTTATATTATTATAAATTATTTTTTATTTTTTATTAAATTTATTTAAGTTCTTTACGTTTTTTAATATTAATAATAATTATATCGGTTATTATAAAATTTTTTAATAATTTAAATTCGTTGAAATTATAAATATTCTTCTTTATAATACTGTATTTTACGACTATAACTTAAACAAGCTTAAATTATTTACGAAATACTTTTAAATTTTTACATAAAAGTTTTTATTAATTCATTTTTCGATTTAAACGCGTTTCGAATTTTTATTACCGTTTAACAAAATTAACTACTTATTTAACCCCGATATATCTTGCGACGCGTTACTTAAATAGCAAATTCGCCATATCTTAAATATGTTAATACCGAATAAAAAACGTTCGCGCATTTAAGTGAAGGATTTAAACGATAATCGATTACTTTTCGGTCGGCATTAATTTTGCAAATTAAGAATAATATTGGTTTTAAGAAAGCTATTAATATATCGTACGTATAAAGTAAAATAGGCGATTCTATAAATAAAGTTAAACGTCGTATAATTAAATATTAGGTTTCGTTTTTTAGCCTAAATGATTAAATTTATTTTTACTTTTGTTGTAAACCGTTTTATATTATTGGTATTAAAAAATAGTTGATTAAAGTTAAGTGATTAAAATATATTAAAAACTATCCCGCAAGCTTATTTATCCTATAAGCTTATCCGAGATGTTAGTTATAATTCATTTTTATTATATTATTAAATAACGTACCACACTACCAAGCTGTACACACCACCGAGCTATATACTTTTTGGCAATTTACAATAATAAATTTATTTAATTAATCCTAATATAATAATAATATACGTATTAATTTAAATTAATACGTATTCTTTTTTACTAGACGTATTTATAGCTTTATTATAGGTACGCCCATTATATCCAGGTTTGCCATAAATGCTATACTTTCGTTCTTTTGTCGTAACCTTTTTACGATGACTACTTTTAGCCGCTGTTAGCTGTATTTTTCTATTACTCCCTTTTTTTCGGCCAGAAAAGTTTGTCTCTTTTTTATAGTAAGTGTCTTTTTTTTAAAGACGTTTATTTTTAGTCCTTCGACGTTTGTTTAAGATATACTTAGTTTTATGTAATTAGGCGGTTTTTTATTTAAGAAAAATAACTTTATGCTAAAATATCAGTTAATTTTTAGTTAAAAGATTAACCGATCTAATAATTTTTATTAGCAAGCTACCTTAGTAATTTTTAATTTTTTATAAGTAACGTTTTTATTTTATTACTTTTTTAATATTTTTAAAAGTTTTACGGGTGAGGAAATAAAACAGGTAAAAGTTAACGGGGAAACGGTTAATGTAAGTATAATTAAAAAATTTCGAGCTCAGAAAAAACGATATTAAAATTCAATAAAACGAGATTAATTACGGCAAATCCGGATTTGGTATTATTAGACGTTATAACAGTTTTAAACGCGTCGTAAAAGCTAGTAAGGAAATTTTTTAACGATATAAATATAATAACGTCGTATTAAGCTTTTAATATATAACGAATAAACGCGTTTTAAAGAAAAAAATTAAATATGTTAAAAAATTAAAATTTATAAAAAAATTGCGTAAATATATAAAACGTAATAATATCATAGTTAATATAATATTCTTTAAATTTTATCAAATTATAACGTTTATAGCTATTAAAAAACGTTTCGATTTTTTCGTACGCGTTCGAATATATTAATCGAAATGTTAACCTAGTTTAAATTTATTTCGTTTATTATCTAGCTATTATTACTTAATATAAATTTTCAACTAGTTGCTAACTATAAATTATCGTAAAATTAAGTTTTAAAATAATTTTTCCCCGTTATAATAATAAATAGCGGTATAACTTAACCCTAGAAATTAATAACTTAAATAATTATAACTTATTTAAGTTTTTTACGTTTTTTAATACTGATAATTATTATACCCGTTATTATAAAAAACCTTATTAAAATCTAATTCCGTCGAAATTATAAATATTTTTTTATAATATCATATTTTACGATAATAGCCCGAATAAGTTCGAATTATTTGCGAAATATTCCTAGATTTTCGTATAATACCTATTAATAATCGATATTTCGATTTAAACGCGTTTAAAAATTTTGACCGTTTAATAAATTTCGTTACCTAATTAACTCCGATACGTTCTATAACGCGTTAGGTAAGTAATAAATTCGCTATATTTTTAATATATTAAGGCCGGACAGAAAAGGCTCGTATATTTAGGTTAAGGGTTTGGTCGGTAATCGATTTTTTTTTTTCAGTTAATGTTAATTTTCGCGAATTAGGAACGGTATTAGGTCGGGCGCGTTTGTCATTAATTCGCGTCCTTAAAGTAGTAAATAAGATATTATAAATAGAATTAAGCTTTCTATAACTAAGTTTCGGGTTTTCTTTTAGCTTAAATGATTAGGTTTATTTTCGCTTTTTTTATAAGCCGTTCCATGTTGTAATTGTTAAAAAAAATAAGTAATAAAAGTTAAGTAATTGAAATAATAATAAAAATGTACAGCTTAGTAATATATATAGCTCGGTGGTGTGGTACGTTATATTTAAATTTTTACCATTTTTGATATTAATAATTATCATATCCGTTATTATAAAAATTTATTAAAAGTTTTATTAGGTCGAAATTATAAATTTTTTTTACAGTACCGTACTTTATAATAATAACTCGAATAAACTTAAAGTATTTTAGAGAAATTTCTAAAATTTATATATAATATTTATTAATAATTAATATTTTAATTTAAACGTATTTAAAGTTTTCTTACTATTTAATAAAGTTCGACGCCTAATTAACTCCGACGGATTTTGCGATACGTTAATAATTAATATATTACCTATATTTTTAACGTTTTAAATCTGGATAAAAAATACCTACGTGTTAAAGTCGAACACTCGGTCGATAATTTTTTTTTTTTTAGTTAGTATTAATCTTTATAAAAGAAAACTAACATCGGCTTAAGCGTATTTACTATTAAATCGCGTTTTAAAATAATATATAACGCTTTATAAATAGAACTAAGCCTTTTATAATTAAATTTCGAGTTTTATTTAACTTAATCTCGGACTCTATTTAATGCATGACCGTAGCAATACATAAGACTTTTCTTAATAATAATAACTACCTCTACTAGTTTCACTTTGTAATAACTTAATAACTTCTTAATCAGTTAATTTCGAATAAAAATAATTAATTTAAATTGTAAATACAAAATATAAGACGTTAAAATTTTTATTACCGATCGTAATTTCGAAACTTTTATAGGTTAATAATTCGAAATACTCCAATTAACTTTGTTGCACCGTATTTATAATACGAAATTACGGTTCGAAGCGTAAAGTAAGCCGCGTAAATTTTCGAACTAAAAAGAAATTAAACTTATTAAGTAAATATTGCTTAGAAAAGTATATAATCGCGCTCCTATAAAAAACGAGTTCGTTAAATAGTAAAAACTTTACTAAGCCCTTATAAAACCGTTAAAAAATATTAAATAAACCGCTTTATAATGCGCTATAACAATATATATATGAAAAAAAGATAAATTATACCTCGGAACCGCCTAAAAATACGCGACCTTAACGATATACGTAAAACCACCCCTTTTTACTACTATTCAAACCTAATATACTATTCAGCCTACGAACGAATATAATATAAATAAAACGGGTATCTAAAAAGGGGACCGAAATAACGAAACAGTCGTAAAATCCTTAAAAATGACTTGTATAAAATTTAAAAAGGTGGATACCACATTATAGATATTTATCCTCGAATATATCGGCTTTATATATATAAAAAATACGGCTATATATATCTTTAATAATCTTACTACTTAAAAATAATAAATACCTAACGATATTAAAAAAGTCGAATATACGTCAACTTCAAAAGGGTAAACTAATAGCGTTATTATATTAAAATAATTAAAATCTAATTTTTTTTAAGAAATTAAGCTATATTTTTATAATAAATTGCAGTTACTTGTTTTTAATAGTTATAATCTATACGTATTGCTTATTTTTATATAAAGTATGTTAAAAATAAGGTCGCTCTTTTATATTTTCTACCTTATTTAAGTAATAACTTCTAATCTTTTAACGTCATTATATTTTTTATACTTAAAAAGGAATATAGTATTAATTTACAAGAAAATGGCGAACTATTTATAATAACTTCTTAATATAAACGCCGTATGTTAAAAATATATTATAAGATTACAAATATCGCCTTTACTGATAAAAACATTAAAACTGAATAACGTTACACCGGTTGATTTTCTTTTAATCCCGAAACAGTATTAAAAAACTCCGAAATAACACCCCAACCACCTCTTAAATCGAAAACACTCCTGAAAAAGATAATTAATAATTAAAACGAAATTATATATATTTCTTATAGAATTTTAAAGTTATAAAAAATATATAAACGGCTTTATTTAACTAAAAGGGGACGTTTTACATTATATAAAAAGTAATAATTAAAGCAGCTAAAGGGCTTAATAGTTTTAATATCGAAAAGGTTACTTTTTACTATAATAATTAATTTCTATAAACGAAATTCGAAAAATATAAAAATCGCATATGTTAAATTATTACTAAATAATCGAATACAATTTTTATAAATTTACTAAATATTAAATCGGTTAAAGATAAAGTTATTAAACGTTTAAAACTTATAAAAGTTAGCGATTAGATTATAACTAATATTATATTAAAAAGCAGTCGGCTAGAAAAACCAGCGCAAATTTAAATAACCTAAAAAACTTTATTTTATTAAATTAACGTATTATATTATTAAAAAGCTTTGAAATATATAGGTAACTATCAATTTGTATGTATTTTAGCTATGTATTGCTAGAGTTATACATTAGATGGAGTCCGAGTTTAAATATCTAAGTTCATTTTCTCTTCTTTTATAAGGCGTTCTATAATGTTAATGTTAGATAATAGACGATTAAAGATAGTAGCTATAACGACTAAGAAAAGTGCCTCGCTTATTTATTTATCCCGCTAACTTGTATAAGGCATTATACTAATTAATAAATTTTATATTTTAAAGAAAATTAATATTATAATATTAACTAACTTACTTTAAGCCAGCTTAATACATTAATATTTTATAATAATTAAAGAACTTAGTTATTTTTAACTTAATTAAATAGTTTTAAATTTTTAAAACTACCACCTTATTAACGCCCTCTGTTTTTTACGCGGTTAACTTTTAAATAAAATTAACAAAATAAAATATTTATAATTAACTAATAAAGATGTATATAGTAGAAAAATTATAAACAGAATATTAATAAAAGTTTTAAATAAGCTCGTATAAAAAATACGGTTTAAGAATATTAATAGTTTTATATTAAAACTAAGGTTGAAATGCGAAAGTTTTCTCTTAACATTATCTTATATAATATGTACGGAAAATTATTAAGACGAACTTTTAACTTTACAGTTAAATAATTACGAAAAAAAGGTTAATAAAAATATAAACTAAGTTAAACCCTACTTAATAAAGAGTATAAGTAATCAATAAAACTTTGCTTTATAATAATAACTACTTCTTATAACAGTATTTTAAGGTACGTACTTAACCAGCATCCAGAAGACGCCTAATGCCAGTTACGGATTCATCGTGAAGAAAACGAGAAAGATCTGAAGTACGACTGCAATTGTTCGAATATTAGGCTTGTGGGATAGATTGGTCGAGCTGTTTTAAGAGGGAGGCGCCTAGCGGCTTAACTTTCTTGATTACCATCGTGTTAATGCCTTCCATGCTAGGCTGATACACGTACGCCCTTATATGATGAACGTATAATGGTAGATAGAAGGCACCTATGTGTCTGCCGGTTTATCCATGAAAGCATTCACTTGACTCTTGCCTTTGTGCCTAAGCCCCCTCATCTCTGCCAATTTACGGTGCTATTCCAGGAACTTACGATATTGTAGCAGGAATTGACTTTACGGGAATAACTGTGCATTACTTCAAGGAGCTGCCCATCTGCTTAAGCAGTAGGGCGAATAAAAATATTCGTCGAAGCACTATTGCGTAGGAGAGTATTCTATAATGAATTGTAACGTCCTCGGCGCTCCTCGTCATGGGAGAAGTTGATTATACATAGGTACGACTGAGCGGCTGAATCGTCAGACGTCTTCAGAGACATATATAGCACACGTGTAAATGTATTGATGGAGCCCGAGGGCAAGAAGGCACCATCCCAGTAGCTAACCGAATGCGCGCTTCGTAATAAACTGCATGCCTATGGAGAGGCGACGCGCCTGCTCATCATCATAGCCCTTGGCAAAGCCAGTGCACAGATAGTAACCCCGCACCCAAAGGGGTCCTCCATCGCAGTTTGGAGACTGATACAGCATGACGGCCATCTGGCAAGTAACCCTAAAATCGAGTAAAAGGCAACCTAGAACCTGTTAGCAAATCGTAGAGACTCCGTTACATTTCAACGTACCATTTGCCCCTTAGAGTGATATTAACCCAGCTATCGCATGTCAGCGCTCTGCCCTCAGCCGAAATCCGAAGGTGGGGCAGTAGGGAACTCACGTAACGCCATCAGCGTCAACCTCTTTGTCCACCTTCGAGGAGAACGCAATAGCGCTCATGATGCCGTCGCCGAACTTCTCGTTTATGACGCCCTTGAAGGCGTAGCCGTAGTTCTGCACGATCTCGTAGAGTCGGTAGATGAGTGGTTCGACCGGAGGCATTGGGCCGGCGCGGCCCCGGTCGGGGAAGCCTCCCATAGCGCCTTCCAGCTCGGCCTTGGGGACGCCGAGGAGACCCGAAAGCTTCTCGATGTCTTCTTCGGACGCCTGGGCCTGACCGTAGAACAAGGCGGCTACGGCCACTTCGCCGCGCCCTAGCTCCTCGGCGATCCGCTCGAAGCTGAGTTTCTTGGATGCCTTGGCGTCGAAGAGAGTCTTTGAGTAGGCCGGCAGCCTTTCGGCGAGGCTCGACTGAGAGCGCGTTAGTTATGGTTCGTTAGGTGGTGGGTATTATAGAGACTAACGTCGAGCGTTGCGATCTTTTGCGAGTCAGGCATCGCTGCGGCGTGTTGTGGGATCCTTAAGAGACGGGATTCCGAACCTGGCTTGAGAACCAAATGAATTATGTCGGGCAGAAGAAATGAAATATGTACCTTTCATCTGAAAGGAATCAGTTCACATCTAGTCGTCCTGTTCTTCACACTGCCTCCTCTTCAATGGTTGAACGAAACCCACTGCGGAAACCCTCCGCATCCAATCCCCAAAAGAGTCGTAATCAAATTCATTGACACTCTTTTGGTTAGCGGGCCCTAAGAAAGTGTGTCAATCATTTTGATCACGACCTGCCCCCGCACCGGTACCCCCCGGCACGGAGAAAAGCCGGGATCTCGGGAACCCAAATCGGTCATCCGGATCGTCGCGGGTGCAAAGCAAATGCCGTGGAGCATGACTACGGTGTCGGAGCCGGATTCCTGGCCCTTTAGTTGAAGCCGTGCCGAATATCTGCGAGCACTCCGGCTGCTATATGCTGGTCAGACGTATACCGTAGGCCCACAATGGCACCCTCAAAAGAAAATATTGCCATGCCTCCAAGAAAAACTACATATGTACTAGACGAGGCGTACAGAGCAACACTTGTTTATGTTGATTGTCCCATGCCCCAGTTCCTCTCGTAGCTGGCTTCGAGCTCTTGATCCTCTGGCGCCGTCTCGCCTTTTAAATTTTCATCTTATTGACACCCTTTCTCAGAATTCAAGGTTATACTGTGACTTTATTACTTGGTCCATGATATTCCATCATTTTGAAGCGAGAGGGATAGGACGTTGGGTCAATATGCAGAAAGTATTGATATAAGAATGGCTGCGGAAAGGCCACGGCGTGGGCATGAATCGAAACCTTAACGTAATAAAGCAATGTAGACAGTCATTGCCATCAAATATAAAGACATACTTAAGTATCTATATCTTTCAGGTCGAAACAGCAGGTAACTGGTCAAGGGGATTATTAGACGGGTTGAGTAAATACTTGGCAGGCACCATTGATACAACCATTCCTGAACAGGTTAATGACATCTGATAAGATAAAGAGCATTAGGTCATTGATATAGCTAAACCCCACTAAACAAACCGTTATTCGTGTTGCTGACATGACAGCAACAAACGGTATCATCATCAATTGGACCATTCGGCTGGTCTGTCCGCCGCATTTGGAACAGGCCGCGATCTAGACTATTCTGTTCATTACTTCCACTTAGAACATAGAGCACGACACCAACCTTGTCTCCCTTTGCAAGTTTCTTTGCAGCTTCTCGAGACAGCGTTGCAGTGTATAGATCATCATACCGGCATCGAGATAAGAGCTCTTTCAAGATGACAAAAGATACAGACGAGCAATCCCACCCTGGCAAGGACGGCAAACACGTCCACTACGACGACCAAGCTTACAGCAGTAGTGACGATGACACGAAAGCTTTCGAGGTGACATTTGATCCTGGCAATACCTTCCGGCGGAAGAGCTCTTTGGTCTCGACCGAGTCCAGTGCGCCCCATCTCGGCCATCGCTCAAAGAAGACCCAATGCCTCGTCCACCAACTGCTCGAAAACCCCGGTGCCCGCTCAAATACGTATAAAGCCGTAAATGGCCACCCAGATTCGGCCAAAGCGCACGAGAGAAGAGAGGACGCGACTGTTGAGAGCGCCCTTGATCGATATGTAGAGCCGAAGGGGGTAAACCAGCCAGAAGAGAAGGCTTCTGCCGCAGACCTCGATAGCGACAATAGTACCGATGCCGGCCAGACCGACGAGAAGATGTGGAAGAGGACCCTTTCGAGAAAGAGATCAGACTCAGATATCCCGGCGCAGGGACTGGAAGCGATGCATAGCCGGCTGTTGACAAAGCAGCAACTGAGCGAAATGGCATGGGGTGTTAGAGAGCTCAGCCGGCGGTTAGGAAGCATGCGCCTCAAGTTCAAGGCCACAAGTATCTTCATTCTAACTAAAGCCTACGACTACGACTTGATTCCGAAGGCGAGAGAGGTGACTAGGTGGTTACTAAGCAGAGAGCGGGAAGTAAGACACATTGTCTACCTGGAACGCAGTTTAAAGGCCAACAAAGTACTCAATGTGTCGGGTCTGCTGGAAGAACTTCGTAAAGAGTACATCGAGGCAGGCGAGATGGACGAGGACGCCCCTATCGACGATTTGGCTAGGCGCTTACGTTTCTGGGATGAGAAGATGTGCCGTACTAAACCCCATACCTTCGACTTTGTCATTACGCTGGGAGGAGATGGGACCGTTCTCTATGCAAGCTGGCTGTTTCAGCGTATAGTGCCCCCAGTCCTCAGCTTCGCCCTTGGCAGCCTTGGCTTCCTTACCAAGTTCGACTTCAACGACTATCAGGATATCCTCGAAAAGTCCTTTAACGATGGTGTCACTGTCAGCCTGCGTTTGCGGTTCGAGGGCACTGTCATGAGAACCCAGAAGACCAGGCAACAACTTCAGCCGGTCAAAGATATGGACGAGGAGGTTCACAAGAAGCGAGATCTCGTCGACGAGCTCATCGGTGAGGAAAAAGACGACGAACATACCCACAGGCCAGACGGCACATACGAGATTCTCAACGAAATCGTGATAGATCGTGGCCCAAATCCGAGTAAGTATCCTCAACCGTTAATAAGAGCTATCCACGGCATGACAATCTAGCTCACCGCACATAGCGATGTCTTACACGGAAATTTTCGGGGACGACGAACACTTCACCTCGGTGCTCGCGGACGGCGTCTGCGTGTCGACGCCGACGGGCTCGACGGCGTACAACCTGGCAGCGGGGGGCTCGCTCTGCCACCCGGAGAACCCGGTGATGCTCGTGACGTCCATCTGCGCGCACACACTGTCGTTCCGGCCCATCATCCTGCCCGACACGATCGTGCTGCGCATCGGCGTGCCGTACGACGCGCGCACCAACAGCTGGGCCAGCTTCGACGGCCGCGAGCGTATCGAACTCTATCCGGGAGACTACGTCACCATCAGCGCCAGCCGCTTCCCCTTCGCCAGTGTGCAGCCGCACGGTCGCCGCAGTGAGGACTGGGTTAACAGCATCAGCGGCAAGCTCGGCTGGAACACGCGGCAGAAGCAGAAGAACGAGGGCTACAAGGCATGGAACAGCTGATGACTGGCTGATGACTGCCCTCTCCAGTATGATAAGGTTACGAACGAGGACAGCCTTGATATATGCATGGACGGTGGTCGGCGTCTCGAGTGAGCGTTCCCGGAAATGAACCTTTAAGACGACGAAGTTGTGAATTTCAGGAGACATTCAAATCAATGTAGGTAACAGCGGGATTTAGACGGAAGCGCCCCTGGAAGTTCCCGGCCCTGATATGAATACCAAACTACTTACATATGTAGTAAGCTGCTTCTCCATTATAAAGCAAAGCTTACTCCCAACCATATGACTGACTAGCCTAGACGACTACTGCAGCCAGTATATTTTCAGCCTCTAGTGACAAGCGGTGGAACACCGGGCCCACTCTTTGTTTCGAAAGTTTATCTGCAATATCCGATCCCCATAACTGCTGGCTTGTCCAGGGGCCCCCTGTTTCGTTTCATATAAATAAGCATCACATTTGCGGGCCGTATCCGATGCATGGCGTGCATGGTCACAGAGCCTCAGATCCCACAATTTTAGTGGCACCGAGCCGGCCTTTGCCCTAAAAGGAAGTATATTCCACTTGGGGCCGATATGATTGGGCGGTTTCGGGGCTGGTCAAGGTCCCTCCCTATTCGTTGACGCACAGTCAAAGTTTGTGATACGTATGGCATGATGGTTCGTGCCCAGTCGCCCGATAGATGTTTATACAACATATATTATCATCGAAGGGTTGCATAAGCAACAGTAAATTTTCGTGTCGTGACCTCGTAGACGTCAAGAGGTTTTCACTTGGCATCGGGACTCCTCACACAGCTGAGTTCGAATTACCGCCGCACCCGCGAAACACGGAAATTATTACTTTCGGCCGTTACCTGCGGCCCAGTGAGCCCATAAATGCATAAACAGACTCGCTTATTCAAGATGATCTGTAAACGAGGATCCGGACCCATCGGCAACTATGGCGCTTATAACCAACCAATTTATTCGCTACCCACTAAACTATGGGGCAAGCCTGGCGTTTGGGACCTCGGCAGTAAACATGGCGAGATTAAAACGTTGCCAAGATCAAACTACTTCCGTTTCGTACGATTCTACCTGGGCATCGGGACTGCAATACAAACTCGGCGCCGAATTGCCGTGCTCGGTACGAAATCCCGAGGGACGACATGGTAAGGGGGCTTCGCCTGATAGTTATTTATAGTCCCGGATCTTCGCCCTTGACATGAAGGACTTTCTGTTCCTCTCTGCCAGCTCCGTTCTCGCCGTGTCACTCTTCATTCCTTAACCGCAACACTTTACGTTCGTTAACTTCATCCGATTACATTCGTTTACAGCACAGGATGCCTTCCACTCTTTTGCGCGCCGCCCTCGCCGGCGGCCTTGTTGCCCAAGTGGCACATGCCTACACCCAGGTCAACGTCATGTCCCCGTTCATGTACAAGAACATCGACCCCATCGTATTCCCCGGCTCCTTCACCGAGTCGCATCTCCACTCGTTCTTCGGCTCCGACGCCGTGACCGCCAGCACCACGACCAGTGCCGAGCTCCAGAAGGGCTGCACTAACGCCGAGAACCCCAACGACCTCTCCGTCTACTGGGTCCCCACGCTCCTCTACCAGTCGGGCAGCGGCTCGTGGGAGCCCGTGCCGGTCATGCGCTTCAGCGCCTACTACAACCTCGGCGAGACCCCCGCCGAGGTCCCCATTCCCCAGAACCTGAAGATGGTGGCGGGCAGCGCGAGCGCCAAGACGGCCGCCGAAATGCCCAAGGACGCAAAGGTCGAGTGGTTCTGCGAGGGCGACAGCGGCATCGGGACCGACAAGAACGGCTTCCCCAGCAGCACGTGCAGCACCCACCTGCAGACCCTGCTGTACTTCCCCAACTGCGTCAACTCGGACACCCTGGAGACGGCCTACAAGTCGCGCAGCTACGGCACCCCCAACTGGTGCCCCAAGGGGATGTCCTCCATGCCCCAGCTGCGCTTCAGCATCCGCTACGACCTGCGCAAGGTCCTCCCCCGCGGCTGGAGCGGCACCGCCCCGCTCAAGCTGGCCTCCGGCAACGCCTACAGCAGCCACGGCGACTTCATCAACGGCTGGACTGAGGAGGCCGCCCGGAACATGGTGGCTACCACCCGCGAGAAGTACCACTTCGCCGCTGTCGACGGCCGTCTGGGCAAGAATGGACAAAAGCCCACTTGTGCTCCCAAGGACGCCGACCCCCGCCACGGCACCAGTGATTTCGAGGAGAGTACTCGCCTGATGAGCACGCGAACCTACTCTGCGGTTGGTTGGTCGTCGCGAAGCAGATTGGCACCTGCCATCTAAGTTAGAAAGCATGTTTTCTGTTGTATATATTATATTATTATTTGTACACAGAAGAGGCAAAGAAGAGAGTGGAGGAGATACCGTAACCTAGCGACGGGGTTTATTATAGCCTTAGCAACAATCGAACCCGAGTCTCGCTTCGGAGTTTCGCGGCTTTAATTAGCGGCACATAATTCATCTATCATGAAGTATCCCGGTTTATTGACATCAAGCTCAATCGAAAGAACTTATTCGATAAGTGCTTAATTTTGTTACTTGGCAGTGAGCATAGGCGTAGGCTTCAACGTAGACGTTCAGCAGGGGACGGATTGTGGCTGCCATCATGTTACATTATTTCAGGCCATTGCTCCAATAGCCACTCATGCTGAATCTAAATCAATGTAGCCGCTCGGCAAGCGAGAAACAACAGTGGAGGGGCAATATAAGCCCCATCCCTTTAAGGGACAGCAAAGATATAACTTTTGTATCCAGGAACTGTTATTGGAGGCGTCCCCACGCCAGGTCAACAGTCGAGTAACAAGCCCAGCTAACTGCCTTATCTTCTCCTCGGGAAAAGGGGGCCCCTCCAAAGAAGGAGATCCCAAACCTTAACCTACGGCAGCACTTCTAGGCGGTTCAAGGAGTAGCCAATGATACTAACGGGTCAGTAAGAACCAAGCGGAGGGCTACCCAAAACAGTCGGCGCGTAGAGTTAGTACTCGAAGGAATCAATCATTTTGATGCTCGTTTCAAGAGACATCTTCAAAATCTCCCGTCGTTTCGATAAACGACAGAGTGATGCCACGATTGCCCCGACGTTTAAATTGATAGCACCGATGGCCTCGCCGCGCTTGCGATTCATCCGACCCCGCTTAACAGACTGCAACTTCACCAACGCTACCGATTCGACATCACCAGTCCGGAGTCTCTTCGATGCGCCTGCCCAGGGGCAAGTCCATTAACCCGTGGATGGCGAGAAACATCAAGCATGCCGAGACATTCTCAGTCACAATTCGGATCCTGACTCACCATCAGGCACGCCGCGACAGATGTACGTTAGTGATCCTAGCCCGACAGCGCGGCAGGGGCACCTCATCCTTGCGCTCCTCAGCCGCTGCTGCACCTCTTCTCCCACTTCCCCGGCCTGCCCGCCTGCATTATCGACGATGATACAGACACCAGAGCCGCCCTCGCCCGTACTGAACTGGACGAGGGCACCTTCGTCAAGGCGTTTCGGCGAACAGGAGGGCGTTATCGAAACCCACGCGATCGCGTCTGCCAACCCTGGGTGCATCGGTGACCGTCGTCAGCTCGCACGGCGCGGTCTCTTTCGCCCTTAGCGATTCCTCACAGCGCGGAGATCTAGGCGGCTTCTCGAACTGTCAGGTCGGTTGTGCTTCGCGGTTGTAAAGGGGGGGATTTTCTGCTGTTGGGATGTGGGTGCGCGAGTACCATGCTCTCTCAGACTGGGGTCACTCTCAGAGGTCGCGGCGATGTCCTCAGCTGGCTAATTACTACTGCGGCATTGACTACTGCGCCCTCCAGGGCGTTCACCAGGTCCGTCACGTCTTGCCCTCTGTCATACGAGATTTCACCATCACCAACCACCTGGGCGATGACTGGTTAGATGCACACGCACTTGGCTGAGATATCCGATGCGTTCTTACAGTGCGGATGAATAGGCGCCAAGGTTGATATCCAGGGGGACAGCATGGGCAGTAGCCAGAAAGCTGGCCACGGCAACCATTCGATAACCATTTTGGCTATTACCTCGCTAAATGGCTTGACAGCTCGGTAAACTAGGAGAGAAGAAGGCCTAAGATGTTGCTATGCGAGATGTAGGGCGGTTATAATGTCTAGGACTAAAATAATCGACTAGCATAAGAAACTAAGAGACGCCAAGTCTGCTTTAAATAAATTGGGGGAAACACTGAGAGACGGCGGAATCGACGCCGCTTGCTTGGCGATCCGAGCACAGCTGGGGAGAGGCGCGAGAGGTTGTTGAATCAGGTACCACCAGTGCCTTGTTATACAAATGCTGTTCCGTCAGCGAGGCGAGCACCTCTGGCCATGGGGATGGGAGCTTTCAGTCCCCGGGCCGCCATAGAGTATCATTTCCTTGACTGCCAAGATACTCGATGTCTTGAAGCTAAAAATAGCCTCGAAAAGACCGGAACAACGACAGGGAGTCAGTGTCAGTCAATCGAGTCCTTCGATGAGCGATACTAGAGTAAGCAGGAAGCAAACAAGCTATCAGCCAACGGTGTACGATACACAACCAGGGTAGATGAGGACTAAAGATAACACGAGGCCCGAGCCTAGCTCCTAAATCGCGAAGTCCCCGGCTGAGACAAACTGGCGGGTCGTATCGACCAGCTTCGCGGGTGAAGTCAATGACTCTGACCTGCCAATATTATCGTTACCAGGTGCCGAGGAAGTTTATAGACCGCGGAGCTTTCTGATACGCTTGGGCTTGTTTTGGGCTCTGGGGTAGTCCCGGATATAAGTGGCTGATCGAAGCCGGTGGCGATGGTTCGGTCGTAGCTCGAAGGATTCATGCAGAAGGTACCGGAGGTCTCTTCGAGGGTCGATCTTAAGAAGACAAAATGAGGAGCTTGTCAATATTTGAGTACTGGGATTGTAAGGCATCTTCTCTCATAGTGGCCGGGGAAAAGTTGCCTAGTGTCGAGACGACTGAATAAAAGTAAGATCGCCTCCTATTCCCTCCCTCCGTTCGTGCTTAGGCGAAGACCAGCTGCTCGCAATCACAGTCGCGTATTCAGTATGCGATGTGTTTCAAAATAGCAGTGTAGTTATCCCTGTAGTAGGTTCGAGTCCGGTGTCCCTAAAGGTCCATTTTAGATCCTCAGTAGTTCTGGCGTGCAAAGCCTCTCCAGGGTGTTGTTCACACAGCTAATTCGTGGTCCTAGACGCCATTTTCTGCTGTAAGCAACAAGCTTTCAAGGGGTTTAAATAACTCCTCGTGGTAATCACTGCTCCTTGGATAGTGATGCTATTTCGGTACTCGCTAGAGTGTGGACCATACCCAGGCTCCGGAGTCTTAAGAGGTCGCACTGGGCTGTGAGTGCTAGGTACCAGTAGTTAGTAGACATCGCTACATATCGCAGGGTCTTATATCAACAGAAGAGGAAATAGGGCGCGCGACCAGCCTAAAGTTTCATTCGAGCAGAAGTTATCGCCGATCTGCGCAAGCTTAGTGCAATGTTGGTAGATCAACTCGAATTTTTCGTTGGTATGTCAACATCACAAGTGAAACGTCGTGACGAATAGTATCTGCCATATTTCTTCACAGCCCGCGTTTATGGGTTACACACAACCGAAATTCGAACCCTTCCTGAAAGCAGTCCGTGTCATCTTCGCTGTCTGAATAGGAGCATAGCAGTAGGATGGTCCTGTCACGCGGCGGGCTCTGCGCGGTAACAATCAATGGTAAGGGCTACTAAGACGAGATCTGAGGGGTGTACAGGAATGTTGAAAATGCGTTTGGCGTCGTGACGTTCTAGCTCTGCTGTGGAAAGCTCGTTCGATTTTCGACTGGTTGTTAGGGGAGGATTCGTACGTGCGTTACTTAAGAGTCAGAAAGTGCCCAGACACGCAACTCCTCCGAAAAAAAGATCTTCGAGATCTCTTGTACTTGGGAGAAAGTGGCGGAGAACCGGGAGTTATCAAGCCCTTATCTCTAAATACGTCTCGACTAGCCGTGCCTTAGACAATTGTCGTGAGCAGGAGACCGTTGTCGTGAAGAACGCCGGACTTGCCAAGGTGTTACCGCACGGGTTCTTCAACGTGGGAATTACTGGTATGGCGGTTCCTTAGTAGGATCCAGCGTCATCAACTCGCATCACTGATGGTAGCACAAACAACTAACTCTGTCGTCCTGCAAAGCCGTCAGCGAAGGGGCCCATTTCCCGTACGTCGAGCGTGAGGCAACATGAAGTGGTTTTCTTCTCGTTGGTCTTGCGACGGCCGATGCCATTCTTCTAAAGTTATAAGTAAGCTCTGTACAAGTAAAGGGTCTGCTCCGGGGTGCGTATCCGCAAGCGCTGTACTGCCGGACAGACAGAGTGGGCCGCGGTATGTTCGCGAACTGGAACGGCATCGATGGTAACGGCATTCGACAATTGAGAATGAGCTAAGTCTCTCGGAAACTCGGAGAATCATCTGGGCTCGGTCGACTGATCTCGGGCCGATACCGAGATATCCCCTTATCAAGCGTCACCCCTATTCCTTTCAGAACGGCTAAGAATAGACTCGACTGGATTCCCCGGTGGCCATAGGACAAGGGTTGGATGCCTTCAGACACCTTACATAATCGGTGTTCATCCGATCATCCCGGTCGAGCCTTTGCCGAGATCCTCGTTTGTCTGAGACCGAGCCTGCTAGTTCCCGCTGACCAGGCATGACTGACTTGCGACAATGACCCTAGACTGCTGGAAAAGCAGCCATGAAGTGCGTCCTTGTATGGTTGGAATATCCGCTTGACGGCCACAAGGAGTCATCACAACATTTTTATGTAGCTATGCCAAGACCCATTTTATTTGCTAAATCTAACCCAATCAGCTTCCCCGAAATGAATACCTCTAGCCCTTTAAGGGCTTTAGTAGCTATCGTTTCCATTTAAGGCAACGCGCGGGCTAGCAGTGACTTAAAATTGTTAGTGCTGACGCCTTGTGGCCGTCAAGCGGACAGTACTAGGTAGGTCACAAGAGAGCTGCAAGTTTCATTAAAGAACCCAGCTATTATGCTGAACAGGTCTTTAGAAACACTCTTGGCTCCCTCAACCTTCAGATACTGTTTATGACAGTGGGTAAAAGAAGGGGACGTGGTAAGGGATGGAATTAGAGCATTACCGTCCATTGCGGGGTGGCGCAGGGGAAGCTTTCCCCGCAGCGGGACCTGTTACCATTTCAGCCTCTTCTGACTTATTGCTCCATGGCAGTTTGGCAGCTTGTGGACCTGAACTTTCCCGTATCCATGGGATGTAAGATGCTGGATGGCCTCGCAGAATAACCAATATGCATGGCCATTCATGCCTTCTTGGAAAAGAGCAGAAGCTACTTCGGACGTATATTATTAAGGGCTACCAAGGCACTCTCGGACTACTGATCAGTCACCCACTATAAATTCTCCGGGATCCTCCAACCCAAAACTATTCGCTGCGTTTCGGAGGGGACGAGAGACGCCGGCATTGTGGGGCTTATATCAGCTCGCCCCGCATTCTTCGAATCCCGAATCATCTCCGAGACAGCTCGGTAGTGTGCCCGGCTCAAAAGTTGCTCGATGCGACACAAGCAGTCAAACAACCGAGACATACAGTCGGGTCGGCGGGGTAATCGACTGACGAGGATGTTGTGATGCTGTGATTCGCATTGCGGGCCGGCATTCTCCAATTGTCAGGAGATGCGTGACCATCGGCTCTTTCGCCGAGCAAATGAGTTTACTACCTGAACATGAATGAATCCCTTGCGTCCAAGCGTCAATGTCTCATTCGACGACCGCCCTTGCGACTGCGGGGGACGTAAGAACCGCACCTTATAACGCGCGAACTGTATCGAACTGGCCGGCGAGCTGCCGGCGTGTCAGTAGTACGTCAGTTAGAGTTGGAGCTTTGCATGCGTGGAGCACGGAACAGCGTCCTTGGAGGGAAAGCCATGACACGGGGTCCCCCTCCATGCTACGTGATACTAGGTTAGCGAAGATCTCCTCTCTCCATTCTGCATCTCCTTCGGTCAATTCGACACGGTCATTGGACGGAGCTGCGACCAGGCAACTTATCCGACACGCCAGAATAGCATCGTGGAACCCCTCCTCTGAAAGGAGCTCAGGCTAGTCTCTATAGTTTGGGCTGGGCTCGGTAGTCGACGTGCGTGGATTCGGGGACCCTGGTGTCCGAGGCGCATCCCGAATCCCATAAAGACTGGGTATACCCTTCCGAATTCTGACAGCCGTATGTTTCCAACCGTCGTCCATGCACATCGATCCTCTGCGTATCCCC
This sequence comes from Monosporascus sp. GIB2, assembly GCA_004155935.1. Lineage (NCBI taxonomy): Eukaryota > Fungi > Ascomycota > Sordariomycetes > Xylariales > Monosporascus > Monosporascus sp. GIB2. Next base: position 194,834 of record QJNV01000006.1, on the reverse strand, counting down.
TGCCCTTTCGTCATCGGTTGCTCGTATACTCTTTGCTGCACACGTAAATTGTCTCTTTGCTATAACCTTATAAGCGCTCGCAACCGACTCGGCTTCCTGCTCCTCCTACCTGTCTATCACTCCTATCTGCTTATAGCTTACTCGAGTAACGTATTAACTTGGTTAAAATGGTATTCCTTGCTCATTCCAGTCGTTTATTAATCCGCCCCTCTTCAACGAGGGCGTTCTCAACCTCCACAGCTCGTTCTGTTGCCTCTCCTCGGGTGTCTTCGTCGCTGCAGGCCAGCGTGACGCCACGCCCGGCCCTCGTGTCAAAGATTCCCTCCTCGTCTTCCTCGTTCCCCTCCAGCCCAGTCTCATTCGGAGCCCTGGCTTCGACTCGTTTACTAACGACTTCGCGTGAAAAGGTTAAAGTCCTTGCTGTACTATACGACGGGGGGAAGCATGCCCAAGATGTAAGCTAGCCGTCAAACACTGCAGCCCAAATCCCCCAATTGCACCGCGTTATCGCATTTCCGTCCTGTTTAAACGTTTTTGGAACACATACTGCGGAATATTTATCCTCGTCTCGCGGGCCGAACGTCCTTGGACGGAAAGACTCAAATGTCCCGATCCATAAGGTTGCAGCTTGCGGGGGCAGTCTGCTGCAGTTGGCGGCGGGCCTCGCCCATACATGATATAACAAGGGATGGTTGGAGACAGGTCTTACCTTCAAGAGGTGACGTTGCCGTAGTTGGAAATGGCGGGGTGGCGGCGTCCTGAAGGACTCGAGTGCGGGGTCACCGGATACGGTGGTCTACGACCCCGATCACTTATCACAAACCATCATGGGCTTAGAACTTTGCTGGTGGATTATATTGGCTAACATCGCTTTCTTCCTCCCAATCACAGCAACCCGACCTCCTAGGTACGACCGAGAACGAGCTCGGAATCCGCAAATGGCTTGAGGACCAGGGCCACACTCTCGTCACCACTTCCGACAAGGAGGGCGAGGACTCCGTCTTCGAGAAGGAGCTCGTCGACGCTGAAATTATCATCACGACCCCGTACGTGGACACCTCAATGGTGAAGAAAGTGGGGAGAACCATTGGACCATGTCTATGGCTATTAAAAAGGGGGAAGTTGACTTATATAAGCGGTGACTAACATTACGCAATAGCTTCCATCCCGGGTACCTCACGGCCGAGCGTCTTGCCAAGGCCAAGAAGTTGAAGCTGGCCGTCACCGCTGGTATCGGCTCTGACCACGTCGACCTTGATGCGGCGAACAAGACCAATGGCGGTATTACGGTGGCCGAGGTCACGGGATCCAACGTCGTGTCCGTGGCCGAGCACGTCGTCATGACTATCCTCGCCCTGGTCCGCAACTTCGTGCCGGCGCACGAGCAGATCGAGGCGGGCGACTGGGACGTCGCCGCCGTGGCCAAGAACGAGTACGACCTCGAGAACAAGGTCGTGGGCACCGTCGCCGTCGGCCGCATCGGCGAGCGTGTGCTCCGCCGCCTCAAGCCCTTCGACTGCAAGGAGCTGCTGTACTTCGACTACCAGCCGCTCAAGCCCGAGGTCGAGAAGGAGATAGGCTGCCGCCGCGTCGAGAACCTCGAGGAGATGCTGGCGCAGTGCGACGTCGTTACCATCAACTGCCCGCTGCACGAGAAGACCCGAGGTCTCTTCAATAAGGATCTCATCTCTAAGATGAAGAAGGGTGAGTACCCCCCCATCATTCGTTGACAAACACGGGACCAAACAAGAGATTCCCGGCCGTTGCAAGAGCAAGTCCGCTGATTGTCTGTCCAGGTTCGTGGCTGGTCAACACCGCCCGCGGCGCTATCGTCGTCAAGGAGGATGTTGCCGAGGCCCTGAAGTCGGGGCACCTCCGCGGTTACGGCGGTGACGTGTGGTTCCCGCAGCCCGCGCCCCGCGACCATCCCCTCCGGACCGCCAAGAACCCCTGGGGTGGCGGCAACGCCATGGTCCCCCACATGTCGGGCACCTCGATTGACGCCCAGAAGCGATACGCGGCCGGCACCAAGGCTATCCTGGAGAGCTACCTGTCCGGCAAGTTCGACTACCGCCCCGAGGACCTCATCGTCCACCAGGGCGACTACGCGACCAAGGCCTACGGTCAGCGGAACAAGAAATGAATAATATCCACCTGATATATACCACGCACAAAACACATCCGGTAGCTTAAGCCGCTGGGCGCCTGGGACGCGCTGTCTATTCCTATGATATTTGTTTTGAGGTGTCTCTCCTGGGAACGGGTATATAGCTTAGCTAAGGATTGCTTCATATTGCTTTTAATAAACCAGTAAAATTAACTCCCAAAAAGGTCGCTTGGATGCGTATAAATCTGACGCAATCGCTCGTACACACTTCCCCACGCTCACCTGCTCGCTGGTGACGTCGAGCTTGATTTAAGCTTAATTTCTAAGCTCTAAGCTGTCCGTATGATCAATCCTGCTTAAACTCGCGAGACCAGAATGATCACACACGACCATAATCCGATACCGACTCCTTCTATCCCGTGTTGTCTTTCTCGCGTCCAATTCCCCTCTCTTTCGAGGGATTTAACGGCATCTACACGCGTAGGTAGCCCTATTGGTGCCCAAATCCCTTCCAACCCCGAATGTCAGTCCATAAATCAGCCCGGTTTTTGTACGAAGCTATGCAGAGCTAGCGAGTCTCTGACGTCTCCATGACACAACGGGGAGTTGGAGACTCGACGACGGCCCACCAATCAGCCAACGCGCTGTCCGAACCATTTGGCCCAAACAGGCCGCAACTCGAGGCTTCTCCGCCCTTTTTGAGTCTCGTGCCTCTAAGACGCGCGATCGATCAAGCTTCGAGGTTTCGTCCGTCTCCACCCATCCACCCGTTGGACGCGTGGTGCCGCGCGTTGACCACGGGTGAAGAGGGGGAGGGGGGAAATGGGGGAGAGCCAGCAGCGGACGAAGAAAGGGGTATATATACCGCCTTTCTCGTCTGCGAAGAGAACCTTGAGGGACACCTTGTTGGACACCCAAGAAACTCCCGCGACTGCTACAACCGACCAATCACCTACCTACCTTACCTACCCACGCAAATACCACCGAACGCAACAGCAAGGAAGATGGCCTGCTCCTGCAACTCCTCGGGCGCCTGCTCCTGCGCTAACGCCGGCACCTGCAAGTGCGAGCAGAACTGCGGCTGCACCAACTGCCCTGTAAGTCTACTCCCTCCGCATGCATACCCTCCTTTCCTTGCAATTACCGGCAACCTATCTACCCCGGTTGAATCGTGACTGGCGGGCTCACTTTCGAATTCTCCCGGAGGGTTCCGAGTGCTGACCAGCTGGATTTACAGCAGAAATAGATCAAGGCCTGAACTCGTGTGCGAGCTTGTAATCTGTGATGAGGATGGGCTATTCAGGTGGCGAGCGATGAAGGGGCCGTTGGCTATTATGGGGTCTGCTGCGTTGACGACCCTTCCTGTCCTTAAGAAGACCGCGTATATAGTCCACATTCGGGTGAATGGCAGCACATAACATCGTTCCAAATTAACTCGAAGTTCCGCTGGCGCGGGTATTTGTGCACAGTAACCAACTGGACCCCGGTTTCGATATGTTTTAAACTCGTATTGCCCATATCGGACGAATGGCGATAGGACAGCACCCAGAACAAGTTCTTTTCATGATGTGGTCAAAGCTCGAATATAGGAATGTCACAAGAAAATCACAAATCACTCCTTACTCCCCTTTAAAGGCAATGCGCCCAGTTAGCTGTTACTGAGAATTGTTATGGGCTCTGTCCTACCGCCATCCGTTAGATACAACGCGTAATACCGCCTCTTATCCGAAACTCCAGGCGTGTGTATGCATGCATCTCTCATGCAGAACGCCTCGAAACGCCATACGTCATGAATACGTATCTCATGCCGCAACTGGGATCCTTGTCTTTGATGCCAATCACCCGTACCCATCCATCCATCCGTCCTCCTCACTCCTCGTCGCTGCTATCGATAATGAAGCCGGCCTTCGCCCTCGGCCGCCGCCGCGGCACCGGCTTCGACGGAGGGACGTCTTCCTCCTCTTCCTCTTCATTGGCGCCGTCTTTGTCTGGCGCATCCGCCATCGCCTGGTCATCCGCATCCTCGGTGTTAGCGGCCGGTTCTTCCCGGACGTCGGACAGACGCTGGCGCTTGGCGCTCGGCACTTTTCCGGTGGTGGTACGATGCGGGCTTGAGGATAGGGGCGTGTCATCGGTGCCCGACGCCACTGCCTCGGCTTCGTCTGAGTCCTCCGCGTTCGCGGCGGCCGCTGACTCCTGCGACGAGCTCGTCATGTCCTCGTCCCCATCGTCATCCTCGGCATCTTCATCATCATCCTCAAGTAGCGCCCTCGCCTTGCGCTTCTTCTGCTTCCGCATCCGCTCCCCCTCGGCGTCCTCATCGTCATCCTCATCCGGAGCGTCTCCCGCGACCAGCGCCAGCCTCCGCAGCGACGACGCCGGGGGCTCGGGCTTGGCGACGGTGGCCGTGATGCCGGCGCCGAGCATGGCCGCCTCCTGCCGCTGCCGGATGCGCTCCTCGTTGGCGTAGAACTCGGCCCAGCGGGCCCCCTCGTCGTCCGACTCGTCATCACTGGCGTGCACGTAGACGTCGCTCTTGAAGCGGCGAGCCTTCGCCCTCTCGCGCTCGCGCCGTACCCGCGCCTTCTCCTCGAGCTGCTCATCCGTCGGCCCTTCTTCCCCGTCCTCGCTTCCGCGCCGTCTGCGGCGACGCCGCGTCTTCTTGGGTTTGTCTGGGTCGTCTAAGACCCTCCTGGTTGTGGGCCCGCCGGCCGGGAATAGGATGTCGTCGTCGTCGGAAGGCAGGCCGCCGTTATTGTCGTCGTCGTCGTCGTCGAACACGGCCTTCTTCCGCGGAGCCGTCTTGCGGCGTAGTTGGTCCTCGGCTAACTTGCCGTCTTCGAAGGTCGGCGGGTCGAACTCGGCCTTGTTGATTAGGTCGAGCGAGTCTTGGAGTTTGTCTGCTGAGAGGTGTGACGGGATTACCCATGCTGCATCCGGGCTCTCTTCTATCGTCGGCGCTAACCGTTCGAAGCCGACGACCTTCATAAGCAGTCGGAGATGCGAATTCTTAAACATGGCTGTGCGCCGAGCATCATCGTCAGGTCGAAGAGCTGTGTAGGTTAGTGCCCAGTGCCCAATATTGGTCAGTTTTCTCGGATACTCACTGAATAAAGGGGGTTCTTTCGTTAAGGTGCTCTCCGTTACCTGCTCCGTACCGGCCTGCCCATCAGCTTCCACAGATGGCATCGCCTTCACCGCCTGCTCCCATGCCGTTCTCTCGGTAATCGCGCTGGACAGCTGCTCCTTGACCCATTTGACATGATGAGCCAGGTTCTTATCCAGCAGGACCCCGACGGCAATTGCCACCTGTCGGTCCGGCTCGACGGTGTGTCGGAATTCCAGCTCCGCCGCTGGTTTAGGCTGCGACGTCGAGAGGGTCTGTTTCTCGTACCCGAATTCCAGATAGTGGGCCGTCGCGTTGAGCTTGGAGAATAGCATCTCGATGATGAGCTGGGGACGCTCCTCGATCTTGCGGAAGCACTTCTTGAGGATCTGCCTCGCCAGTTCTTCCCACTCCTTGAACATGCCCGAGCCCCTGTCGAGCGGCTCCGGCCCCTTGATCATGCTGTAGAACAACTGGATGATGTCGACCCGGAACAGCATGACGCTCATCTCCTGCTTGAAGGCCACGCGGTAGAAGTACCGGTGCGCCCGCTTGCGCTGCGAATCGTTGAGGTCCTGGTAGTACTTCGTGAATGCGACGAAGGTGTCCACAACGCCCTGCGCGACGAAACGAGCCGCGAACCGGGCGAAGTCGAATTTCCGCTCCTTCGATATCCGCTCCGCGTTCGCCTCGTCATTTTCGGACTCGTCTCCCTCGTCAACGGGGTTCTCCTCGCTTCCCCCCCCACCAGCAGCAGCAGCCCTAGCCGCCTTCTTCTTCTTCCTCACACGACGGCGCGATCGTACTTGCATGTCGACGTTCTGCTTAGAATAGCCCTCCAAGACCCGTAGGTAGGTGTGCGTCAGCTCTGTACAGGAGTCAAGATATTCGAACCCCTGATCTTTGTAGTTCCGAGCAATAGTCGCGACTCGGTCGTGCGTCTCGTCCTCATAGAAGATGCGGCTCAGCGTGTTCTCTGCGATCTCCTCATCCTCTTCGTTGCCGGATTCGAACATCTCCTGAACGGTTAGAAGGATCTGCGTGAAACACCTCATACTAGCGCAGAGATCCTGCCAGCGCTTATTTTCCAGCGAGTTCGCCATGGCGCGGTTGAGAGTAACGAACATCTGCTGGTTGAGTACACCTGCCACAAGGTTAAAACTCGTAACATCTCCATTCTGGGTGGATTGGTTATTCTTGGCAGCCTTCTTCCGGACTCGTTCGGCTTCCAGGAACCACGCCACCAGGTAGAAAAATTGCCGTGAATGGTACTCGAAGATGTAGTCCTTCTGGTCGTCAATCTTCTTTCGGATATTTTGAATTAAGGGGTTGAAGCCAGAGTCCAAGAACTCTTCGACGAAGCCCTTCAGCTGCTGCCGCGCCCTAGCATTTAGTGACACAGGCGGGCCAAGATCCTTCGGTTCCATATCCTCCTTTCTAGGCCGTCTTGGCGGTCGATACACCTTGCTACTATCCATCTTCTGCTGCCGAGTCGCTGCATCAAGTAACGCGTCCTGTCCAGATACTGTTGACACCTTTCCGTCGCCCCGGTCTACCCAAATCATAGTACCCCATCGGTTGTGTCTCGACGGGGCCCTTCGGTTGTAGGGCCTGTGCATCGCGGCTTCCTTATTCATCATAGCCGTGAGTTCGTTGGACTTTGCCTTGCTAAGTTGCTTGTCGTCCATGAACAGCTTCGAGACGTCGACGCGCTTGACTAGGTGGAAGATGATCTCCATCAGAATGACGCCTTCCTGGTTAAAGTCCTCCCCCATGTTAGACGCTATGGTTAGGATCGTTAGAAGGATATCCTGGTACGAGAAAGCGTCGATCAGAGCGGACCGCGAGATTTGAGTCTCGTCGCCGTCGTATTTGACGCCCGGCGGGGGCGAGATCATGGCGATGTTCCGCAGAAACAGCAGGACCAACTTGATAATGCCTTCGTCGCGTGACGTCCGCTCGCTGCGGGACAGAGCCATCGACGGCAGGGCAACCCGCACAGCAGTATGTAGGATCTGGGCAGCATCAAAGTTGATGATGGACCGCTTGTAGCCGAGCTGGGCAAGCTGTAGAACCGGGAGGTGCCTATGGTGATTGATGGTCATCTGCTCGAGATCGCGTTCTAGTGGCCAGGTTAAGGGAACCAGTATCTCGAAACATGCCAGCGCTGCTCTAGCCCTGTACTTGTTTTCGGTTTCATTCTCCGGCCAGGATGCGAGGATGTGTAGTAAGTCGCCGTCGACGAGGTTCGCCTCTGCAAGACATCGGGCGACGTCCATGCGGTTGGTCTTCTCGTCGTAGAAGCGGATCCATTTCTTGATGTCCCGAAGAACCTCCAGCGCGGAGTCTCCGAGAACGTATCGTCCGTCATCATCGGCGCTGAAACCACCAAGCTGTGTAGGTTATTCAGATCAGTAAGACAACATCATCGGGTAACATATAGCCGAGATTGAATATAGTTGAACTTACAGCAGAGACGAGACTGTTAATATGTGCCCGGACTTCGGGATGCACGATATCGTTGGATTCGTCCAGCGACTCCATCTTGGGTCTTGGAGGAGATGGAACAAACTCTTCTTAGCACTCAATTGCTTGTGTTCAAGGCCAGCTTCTTCACAAGCAGACATTCAAGCGGGGGCCAGGAAATTCTAAGTGGATGCCGTACGCGACGCGTTCCTTGTAAGCTAGCGCGACGCGCCAAAAGTCAATTACTGCCGTCCCCCCTTGGGGCGTGGGACTCCAGCTCTAGTGGGTCACTCGGCATTAGAGTGACATGCTCCTTGGTACTACCTCGTAAGGGTAAGTTTAATATCATACCAGGTATTTTTATAGCTTAACTCTGAGTTAATTACAGTAGAAGGCGAAATGGGTGTCGCTATGTTTTTAATTAATTATTTTTAGGACTGCGGGCAGGCGCTGGTCGAATAAAATGGCGCACCCAACCGCCCCACCATCTAGAATTCCATGCAATTTACATATAGTGTCCCCCACCCACTTCCTGAATTTACCCACTTCCTGAATTTACCCACTGCCTGAATTTACCCACTTCCTGAATTTACCCACTTCCTGAATCCGATTTTCGCTCCTTCAACACCCACTCCTTTTAATAACACTCCCCAATAACCCAACCCACATAACGTTTCTAAAGCTCCAATTTAAGATGGGACCTCATTATGAATATCGCTTACAGCAGGTTTTAGCAGAAGTTACTGCGGGCGCTTAGCAAAAAACAACGGCTAAAAAATAGGATATAACAAAAAGCACCTTATCTACGCGAAAAAACGGAGCCAAATCTTACGCCTAAAGTTATTAACATTAATAACATTTTAACCTTTTACTAAAAAACGAATTAACGAAATAAATATTAAATAAAAAGGCTAATAAAAAATGTCGTACGATTTCGAAATATTTCAAATAATAAAATATATTAATTAATTAAATAAAAACGTTTATTCCTTTAAATAATATTAAGTTAAACGTTTTATTAACCGGTATTTAACGTTTTAAAAAAAGTTACAAAAATTCTTCAAATTTTTTAACGTATTTTTAACCTTTTTAATAAAATCTGAAACTTCTAATAATAGTACAAAATTATTATCCGCGAATTAAAAATTAAAGACGAAAATATCATAAATATAAACGAAATAAATGTATAAAAAACCGAAACCCGGAAAAAGAAAATAATTAAAAACGTTTTTATTAAACGTAAATTTCGGAAAACTTCTAAAATAATAATTTAAATAACGATAATCGAAATTATTACAGCTAACGGGTAACGGTTAATACCCGTAATAATTTTTACCGGTTTTACTTTTTAAGGATAATAAATCTTATATTATTTTCCTAAATAAAAATATACCTTTAACTAATCGGGTTAAAATAACGCTAAAATCACTTTCGAATAATTTCGGAAAATTTATTTTTCCGAAACGAAACTTTTACATTTTTGCGATTAAAATTTTTTATTTAAATTAATATATTACTTATATTACGGACGAATTTATAATTTAATATAAAAAAATAAAATACGTTACTTATATATCCTCTTATATAATTCCTATATTATATAACCGTTTAATATCGAGATATTCGTTATGTTAAAATAGTATTATTATAAAAAACCGTTAAACTTTAACTTTTTCGCAATTTTAACCCTTATTAATAAGTAACGTTTTTTCAAAACGTATCGTAAAATTTTAAAAAAAAAACCTTTAATTATAAAAATATATACGCGGGTTTTAAAATAACAAATATCTCGTTATTTAACCCGGATAAACCGTTTCAACACCCGAAAATGGTTAGAAACTTCTCGCATTAATAAACCCCGAAGCCAATTAAAGCTTATTAACTTTTAAAAAAGTATTTTATAATATAATATACTCTCAAAAAAAGCAAAAACGTTCAAAATTAACTCCGAACTATTAATTTGTAAAAAATCGTTATCCTTCATAATATTCGCGCTTTATTTAAAAAAACCTCTAAAACTTTAAACCTTAAATCCATTAAAATCGCCGTCCTACGTTATAATAATAAAAATTTAAAAAAAAATAATTAAAAACTTTAAAACTTTAAAAGCGTACTATAATAATTAATAACTTTAACAATATATTTCCCGAAATTAAATAAATTATAAAAATTAAAAAAAATTATTAAAACTTGTATTAAAACATATAAAAAAAGGCACGCGAAAAACTTCCTAAAAAAAGTTATAAAAATTAATTAGATACTAATAAAAAATATAATATTTTAATAACAATTAAAATAAAATAAAAATATACCGTTTTTGTTAAGATATTAGGAAATATTATTAATAATACCCTCGTATTCGGTGTTATAAACCGATTCAGGAAGTGAGTAAATTCAGGAAGTGGGTAGGGGACACTATATCAAGATGTAATAAGGGTTATATGCGATATAATAGATATAAAGCTTTAAAAATACATTTCGTAATAATTTCAGCCGTTAAACTAATAGGCTATACGTTATCCTCTACTATTAATAAGGTCCTTCCACCGCTATACCATCGATTGAAATATAGCCTTTTGCCGCCCCTTATCCATAATAGCTTACTTTTCTTTAGCTAGCTTTCTAGTTCCCAGTCTTGGATTAGCCGTACTATTAGCGGCCGTAATCACTACCCAAAAAGATATAAAGCAGTTGGAAAAAAAAGACGGAAAAAACTTATCATAATCGCGAAACTTCGCTCCTCATAATGATGCAGAAATATTATATCGTCGTTGTCGATTTTGTTGAGTTATCAAGGAGTGAAATCATCATGATAATGGTATTTAGAGTGCGATTTTGAAGCTAGACGGAGTAGTGCGCCATTTTCTTTGACCAGCGCCTGTGCGGGGTAAGACCCGTGGCTTGTGTGGCTTTGCAGAACACCCTCGTAGTGCGGAGGTACTCCTGGTCACATACACAGCTGTTGGGTCCCGGAAGATGGCCATGTCCACGCCAAGTCCAATGCTGAGACCTCCTCCCGCTCCTGCCCGTCCGGACGCCAGTGTGCTGCTTCTTGTTCCCGGTTGCTGACACCGTTGTCGCGGTTGGACGGACCACTAGCGCGCCGATTAATAGCCCCGTTTTAAGGTCCGACACGGTGCTAGGCGGTTCGAAAGCATCCCCAACCTGGCGGGTGCGGGTGGACCATCGCAGTCGCTAACAAATGTACAACAAATTTACTGCCTTCGGCTCACGTCACGGGCGGAATTTTTTGGAAGGAGGGGGAATACAGCAGAGTGGCAAAATAGGTGGTGTGTTGCGGTAGAAGAACTCTTGAAAGGGCTCGAACTCACTCGGCGAACTATGAGAAGATATAAATTAACGTATCCCCCCATACCCCTCCTATGTCACGCTATGAAAGAAAAATAAGAGAGAAGCTAAAAGTGGACTGTGGAACAATTATGTCCAGCATAAAGACATCGTAATGTAGTTACACTGATATTACTTTAGCGTAGCTGTAAAGGCGTTTATGCCGCTTCTTTAGTCCAGCCACTTAGGACAGTACGAGTAACGATGGTGTCAGGGTGATCTGGCCCGAGTATTTGTTGCCGAAGATGAAGGCAATTTTGCAATAATGCCAAAGCATTTTCAAAATTGCCCTGGCTTTTCCAGGTAAAGGCGAGATTGTGCATGCAGTTCAGCGTATCGGGATGCTCGTCGCCTAGCACCTTCTTGCTCATCTCCATTACCTGTACCTCAAGCGTCTCAGCCTCCTTCCATCGACCTTGGTTCCAGTATGTCGATGCGAGGTTGGCGACGCTGCTTAGCGTATCGGGATGCTCGTCGCCTAGCACCTTCTTATACATCTCCATTACCTGTACCTGAAGCGTCTCAGCCTCCTTCCATCGACCTTGGTTCCTGTATGTCGATGCGAGGTTGGCGGCGCTGCTTAGCGTATCGGGATGCTCGTCGCCTAGCACCTTCTTTTTCATCTCCATTACCTGTACGTCAAGCGTCTCAGCCTCCTTCCATCGACCTTGGTCCCGGTATTTCGATGCGAGGTTGGCGACGCTGCTTAGCGTATCGGGATGCTCGTCGCCTAGCACCTTCTTGTTCATCTCCATTACCTGTACGTGTAGCGTCTCAGCCTCCTTCCATCGACCTTGCTTCCAGTATGTCGATGCGAGGTTGGCGGCGTTGTTTAGCGTATCGGGATGCTCGTCGCCTAGCACCTTCTTGCTTATCTCCATTACCTGTACCTGAAGCGTCTCAGCCTCCTTCCATCGACCTTGCTTCCAGTATGTCGATGCGAGGTTGGCGGCGCTGCTTAGGGTATCGGGATGCTCGTCTCCCAGCACCGCTTTTCGCAGCTCTACAGCCTTTAACTGGAACTTCTCTGCATCTTTCCATCGGCCTTGATAAGAGAAGAACCCAGCAACGCAATAAAGAAGCGATGCTCTTGCTACTTTTTCATCCTTTGACCCGGTGTCTCTGGACTTTAACACAGCATATGCGTGTGGAAGGTATGCCCCGCATACTGCGCGATTCTCAAAGTCGCCATATGGATAAGCCTGCGATACTGCTAATAGCGCCTGTCCCGCGAACCGTTGTATTGTGCCCTTGTTGTCGAGCCACCTCTGAGTCACGCGCTGCACAAGCCGGTGCATATCTAGGTTGTGGTCTTTGTCCTCGGTAACAAAAGAAAATGCTTTTAAAACTCCCAAAGCCTTTGTAAACTGTATTTCTGTCGTTGGCTCTCCTCCCTGCTGCTGTTTGTTGTAGAGAAATTTTGATGGAATGGCCTGCCGGTCAAAGAGACTCATGAGCGACAGAATTTCGCCCGTAAAGGCATTCTGTTTTTGAATCTGCTCGAATGAAAGCATCCACGTCTCCGCCACGGCACGAGGAGTCCCAGAGTCCCTCCCAACTGTCTCGAACTCTCCGCTCAGCAGGTCCACAAGGTTTTGGTCGCTCTTGTCTAAGAGCTGAAGATAATCACCAACTGATATGGTGTTCTCTTTCATGAATGCGGTTGCCTGGACCAGTGCCAACGGCAGACATTCCAGCCTAGAAGAAAGCGTTAACAGTTCCGCCGAGTTGGCGCTGACTCCGTCAAGCGTTGCACGGAGTAACTGGCCCGACTCGTCCTCGTCCATCTTCCCGACCTCTATAGGACATTTCCCCTGGGTCAGCCTTGAGCCTGTCTGCTTGTTCCTGGTCGTAACGAGGATAGTGCCGTGGGCGCATTCGGGAAGGTAGCGTCCGAGGTTCCCGTCGGGGCTGGATGTACCGGTATTCATAGGTTCCGCCGGCTGACCGAAAAAGACCTGTGTGTCGTCGGCATTGTCGATGACCATGAGCCACCTGCCGCAGTCCTTTCTTTCCAGCCATTTCTTTACTAGGAGCAGCATATCTATCTTGGGATCATCATAACTGGGGATCTGGCATTCTTGTGCGATAGAGGCGTACGACTGACGGAACCGTTCGGCGCTGCTGGCGTGAACCCAAAAGACAGACACCTCTGGACACGTCTCTTGAAGCCAATATACGTAGGCTAGCGCAATCTGGGTTTTTCTGTGACCAGTTAGACTGGGCGGTAGTTCTATAGCAACGGAGACCTACCCAACACCGCCCAAGCCATGCAGTGCTACTCTGGGCCGCGGCGTAATGGCCCCCCGGTGCCGGCCAGGGCCCAATTGCCGTTTGAGGTCTTCTAGAATCTCGGACCGCCCGACAAAGTCTGGATTACAGTTGTACGGGACGAGGACTGGAGCCTTCTATTAGTATCACCAGCTATCCTTAGCGGTATATATTACATACACTTTGAGTTTGAACTCTGGATTCGACGCCGCACCCTCAACGCCCGTCGGACGAGACCCTTCAGCCTCTCGCGGGCTTTGTCGTACTCGTGGTCCTGCGGTCCAAATTTGACCATATCCGAGTGCGTACGGGCGACGGCACACACATGCTCAGGGCCATTTTCCCACGGACGGCAATGTGTTGCAGAGGACTTGGTGACTAGGGTAACGGCTGGTCCAGTCATTGTCCACTCGCCATCTGTATTTTGGGCCGTTGGCGACTCGACCGTTTCGTAGAAGCAAACAATCTCCGAGTCGCCCTCGCTCCCCAGCACCGTGTGGAACTCCCGTTGTTGGATGCCGAGGATCTGCGAATTGATGCGGCTGATAGAATCGACAAGGGGGCGATTCGGACCATTCCCGACCATCGCAATGAGTGAACTGGTGTCCATGCCGTCATGCGGAACGCCAAAGAACACGATTCCGTATACCGCTTGAACGAGCCGTAGGTCGTCCTCGTTCTTCGACTTCGATAGTGCTATCATAGTCTGCTCGGTACGTCAGAATTCTGTAGATGCGGGTTAACATCGCGATGAGGCATACCTGCTTAACAATCAAGCCTCCTAAGCTGTGGGCGATTAGAACGATAGGTCTAACGGTGGGAGCATTCGCTAGTGCTAGCAGGCTGTTGTGAAAGGATGTTGCTAGGTCCTCCAAGTTCTGTATGCTCCTGCTCTGTGCAACAGTCGATTCGTAGCCGTAAGTCATCACCCGCGCCATTGGGCGATCAGTGTTCTCCCCGGTGAGGTCGTGTGGTAGGGCGTCTCGTAGCCACATGTGGTCCCCCCCCCTTTCCTTGAAGGACCCGAAAGCGTGTCCACCAAGGCCGGATATCGCAATGACATCGACTTTGTGGTCCTCTGGAGGCGGAGCAAAGAGGGTTGTGATACCATGGAAGTTATCGTCGAGCGACACGTTGCGAGTCGGCTGATCACCGGGCGGCTTCGGCAACGGGATGGGCCGCGTCGAGCCGGGCAGAGAGGCAGCGCTCTCGAAGGTGACTGTGCTGGTGCTGGACTGACCGTGAATCTCGGGAGCGAGGGACTTGATGATGGGGTCGGCTGAGCGATAGTGTTCTTCCAGGAAGGATTTTACGTCTCCGGCGTTCCAGTGCGGAGGCACCCCGCGAAGGCGAAACGTCCTGTCGTCTTTCGGCGGCTGCTGGCCGCGGCGCACGGGTTCTGATGTCGAGCGCGGACGTCCGGCTGGGAGCCACAGATAGGCCGCAATCGTAAAGAGGGCAACAAGAGCCAAAAGCAGGACCTGGCTGGTAGCGGGCGAATCCATGATCAGGACGAGATACAGCTAAAACTCGAGGTAGACTGCAGGCGCCGTGGGAGCTTGTCGCGCTATATCTTGCACCAGAGTTAGGTAGCGATGGGCAGTTCCGTGCCCAAGTCCGGATGCGCCTTGTCCTGCCCCGCAGAAAGGCTGCTCCGCGCCGAAGACGCCAGTTCGGCGCCATGGCGCCCACTCAGCACCGCCAGATTTGAGGCGAAGCCCTCTCGAGCGCGGTAGAGGGCCTCTCTGATTTGCTGAAGTCTTGACTGCAGCGCGTGATGCGCAGCAATTGATCGGTCCTTGTCGAATGGGGGGGAGGGCAAGGAGGGAGCCATCACTCAGCCCATTCCACGACCGTGCAAACATGTCGCTGCAGCTCTCCGGGTTCGAAGCACCGGTTGCGGAAACTCACCTCCATAATCTTCACGATAAGCAAAACTTTTGATCAGAAGAAGTTGTGCAGCATCCAGTTGTGGCGCTATAGTCGTAGCTGACACGAAAGTGCTGACTCTGCGAGGATGGAAGAAGAGGACGCAGACGGGCCAAGGCCCCTTTTAGACGAGTCGGCGGTGGGGTAAACAGCCAGTTCTGGCTTTGTTAGGTATTCCTGCATCAGTACTTCCCAGTTACAAATGTATCTGTGGAGAAACGGGCGCAAAGTGATGATTTTCTGATTCGGTTGCTGTTGTGACTAGGTGGGAGTGGTGTGGGAGTAGCTAGTCTAGATACAAAAGAGAACCACACCCCGACCCCCCACACCCAAAATTCCTTCAGCCACCACACATATCCTAATAGTATCCTTCAAAGCCACGCAAGCCACAGGTCTACCCCGCAGTTGTAAAAAAGGTTAACTAAAAATTCAGCGATCCCCATTTCGGCTTCCACTGTATTTTAGTTAATTTTATCCTGTTTTTAAAAGCTTAAATTCTCTTGTATATAATTGAAAGTTCACTTACTTGTCTACTCTTGATGGCACAACCGCTTCAATAAATTAAAACCTCAATAGAATGATAAAGTTGGATCCAACGCTAAGGGTATCTGACAGGGATGTTAAAACTCGGCCTCATACTCAGTACCTCGACCTGAGACCCGCCTTTATCCGAGACCGAGGTTACCCGGCATTCACGACCTGGGGGTTATGTATTGCTATGATCTCACCTCAAGATCCTCCCTTCACCGAGTTCAAAATACCCATTGAGACAGGATGGCGAGCGCAATTGGAAGAAGGGCTTTGAGGCTAGCAAGCCAAAGGAGATGCTTTAGCTCCACCGCCGCCCGGCTTGCGGCCGAGGTGAAGAGCTTGGGCGTAATTGGCGCCGGGCAGATGGTGAGTTGCGAGCTCCCCCTTGGCATGTGACTGCCACGACAGGAGAGGCTGGCTTATCGCCAATTTACTCACACCGCCGACCACACCAGGGCCTAGGCATCGCGCTGGTCGCTGCGCAGAAGGCGAAGGTGCCGGTCACGCTGGTGGACTCATCTCAAGCCTCCCTAGACAAGGGGCTAGCGTTCGCAGGTCCGTGTCCCCACCCCCCCTTCGTGGAGGAGCAAGCGATAGAGTAGAGGACAGGGAGAGGGAAGGCGATACGGATACGGAGGGAGAGCTCAACAACTAACCACCCTAGCAGATAAACTCCTGGCCAAGGACGTCTCCAAGTCGCGCCTCACGCAGGAGCAGGCGGACGAGGCGCGCGGGCGGCTCTCGCCCACGACGTCGCTCAACACGCTGTCGGGCGTCGACTTCGTCATCGAGGCGGTGCCCGAGATCCCGGAGCTCAAGTTCGACGTGTTCGCGCGGCTGGCCGAGGTGTGCCCCGCGCACGCCGTGCTCGCGACCAACACGTCGTCCATCTCCATCACCAGGATCGCCGCCGCCGCCGCCAAGTCCGGGAAGGGCGCCGAGGCCGGCTCGCGCGTCGTCGCCACGCACTTCATGAACCCGGTACCCGTGCAGAAGGGGGTCGAGATCATCAGCGGCCTGCAGACCTCGGCGGCCACGCTCGAGACGGCCGTGGCCTTCTGCGGGGAGCGCATGGGCAAGGTGGCCTCGGTGTCGGCCGACTCGCCGGGTTTCCTGGCCAACCGCATCCTGATGCCGTACATCAACGAGGCCATCGTGTGCCTCGAGACGGGCGTTGGCGACCGCGACGCCATCGACGCCATCATGCGCAACGGCACCAACGTGCCCATGGGCCCCCTGCAGCTCGCCGACTTCATCGGCCTCGACACTTGCCTCGCCATCATGCGCGTGCTGCACCAGGAGACCGGGGACTCCAAGTACCGCCCCAGCGTCCTGCTCACCAAGATGGTCGACGCCGGGTGGCTGGGCAAGAAGAGCGGAAAGGGCTTTTACGACTATTAGAATGTGGTACCTGGGCGACGCGTTTTTTGGGAGTGTTATGAGATGAGAAATTGTAAGAGGATAGGTAGTCAACTATATGCAAATATCGGATATCGAACACCAAGAGACATTCGTAGATCCTACGGCAGGCGGTGACGATATGCCAGGGTCCCAAGGCTTAGCCTCAACACGACGGCCCTCAAGCTTGAATTGGACATAATGATGCTACGACTTGCAGTCGCATGGCAGTAAACACCTTTATTTATTAGGATGCTTATGATGAGATCATCATATTGAGGCATAGAATAGTGAAATCAAAATGCAACTCCGAAAATGCAGACACAACCCATCCCGCCTAATGCAAGGATAACCTCATGCAACCCAAAAGCTCCTCATGCAAAAAAGCACCTCCCTATGCAAGTCCGACATAAAACTGTCTCCATGGATCGTAATTTCCAACTCCGTGCTTACCTGATTCCAATTCAGTCGCCTTCTCCAGAACCCGCCAGTCGTAAACCGCGACCCATTCCCTATTTCCATTCTTCATTCGGAGATTGGCCTCCTCGAGCTTCTTCAGGAA
Source organism: Monosporascus sp. GIB2 (assembly GCA_004155935.1). Lineage (NCBI taxonomy): Eukaryota > Fungi > Ascomycota > Sordariomycetes > Xylariales > Monosporascus > Monosporascus sp. GIB2. The sequence goes on along the minus strand of QJNV01000006.1, from coordinate 177,116 downwards.
AGCACTTGTTGCCTCCCGGCGCCTGGACTCCACTAGACAGATCTTCCGCGCTCGGTTCGGCCTCGATATCTTTGTGCATGAGCCACGAATATGTGATCCAGATGAGTTCGAGCTTTTCCCTCGAGTCTATGAGACGGCGTTGACGATGAACTCCGTAATGCCATGCTCCTTGAGCAAGGCGTCCGTTACCCAGGCATATGTAGCAATGCAGGGCGATAACAAGATGGATTTATTGGCAAAAATGCACTTCTCACCGGCATGAGTGCAAGTTGCAGCTCTATCCCCTGGCGGTTGCGGGGTTTCAGTGTGACGGGAGCCCCCTCCCCCTTTAGACGCACCATCGACTAACCGACCAGGCGAAGACATAGTTGGACTCATGTTAGATGGCTGTTTGGGCAAAGGCGAAGTATTTCCTACGCTCTTGACATGGGCAACTCGAGTTTTCTCTAACGAGTAAGCGTCCCGGGTATCCATATCGCCTGAAGCACTCTCACTCAAAGCGTTCGGGTAAATTTGGCCTAGGGGCTTTCTCGCTTTAGGTGATAAACCAGTGACGTCCTTCTGAGTACTCTTTGCAGGTATGGCAGATTCGCTTGAATGATCGAGGCTACGGTGTCTCTTCGAGTTTTGCCTGTTGTCTGCCTGATTGCAACGCCTTTTCGCGGTTTCTGACCTTCCAACGTCAGCATGAACAGTTCCTACAGACTGACCAGGAGTGGACTCTGGTCCCAATGCGGAAGACGTCGGAGGAGTCGGAAGAGCAGGTGGAACCCTTGCATAGGCTGACTTAGCAAATCTAAGATCTTCCTCGGCAGCCCCATTCCTTTCGCGTCGGTGCTCTTCAGCACTAAGCCGCCTAGACATTACTGTTGACTCCGAGGAAGTGCTGTCTTGGCTGATGGCATCGACTGCTATGCCGCCAGGATCTGCCTTCTCGAGGGCACGTATCCAGTTCCTCATTTCCTGGCTGTCCTCTTGTTGGGGTATCTCAATTGCCGTCTTAGCTGCCTCCTGCAGGTCGTCGAATGTGATAGCGTCTATATAGGATCTGTCAAAGTGGATTTTGGAAACCATCGGAAACCTCATGCTCCAGTACCTTGAGTTCGGCTCCTTGTCAAACGAAAAACAACGAACATCAAATATGGCCGGGTCGGCAAAGACAACCGTAGGCGGCTTCGTGTGTGCTGTACCATAAAGTTCCAGTTCGAACATGTCCTGTTCTTCTAATGCGACAGATTCAGGGTTGTAATGAGCAAGGAATGTCTTCATCAAGGTCTCGTTAAGCTCGAAAATATTGAGGACCATGAACCGAGCTTTCTCATTACCCACTTTAACCTGGTTCCGGTTCTGCAGGCAGCCAATATAGAAGTGCGTCCATTTCAGGTTTCGGATTTGGTACGTCTTGGCCGCAGCTGCCTCGTAGCTGGCACCGATGACTGCGAAATCCCCAACATCACCCCAGCCTTGGATGTATTTTTTCTTCAGCTTAATATTGCAGCATGCGTAGGGTTTCTGGGTGGTGGAGAAGTCGAAGTAGGGTGTATCCGGCTTGATGACGATGCCTTCTCCTCGGCTTGTAATGCATTTAGCGAAAGCTTCTCGTAAGTCAGCGGCAGCCGTGCGCTTCGAGCAGGCTATGACCTGGCTTTGTACGATCTCAGCATAGCCCTTCCGGCAGGTAATCAGATCCACCAGACGCTTTCTTCACTCGGACTGGCAATGAGTCAGCAGCGATTGGTTATCAATCATCAAAGCGTCATAGTAGATGATCATCAGATGCTCATGACCGTGGACCCTAGGCTCTTTTAGCACCATGACCTCGCTCGGCTGTAAGGAGAGCTTACTGTGAGTCCCTATCAGTACCAAGGAAAGATCCGGATCTAGATACATGTTTGCGAATCTTGTGAAAAGGCGAAATCCTGCTGTCCTGCTCGTGATCAGTAGCTAGATAATGACCACTGGATATCACATAGCGTACCTTGTCACAATATACTGCCAGTTCTCCCTCGAGGATACATCCCTGTTTCAAGGGGCAGTCTGGCTTGTCCAGCCTTAGCGAATCTCGAATAGCACTATGAAAGGTTAGTAACGACAGAGCTAGCGTACAGTGGAATACAGGAGGGAATATACCTGTGTAAGCCAGCTCTATCATTGGTGCTGTCCTTTCCGCTCTTGGAGAAAATCTGAATACAATGGTAGCCTTTGCTGAGATCGATGTGAAGCTGACAATATTCTCCATCAATCTTCTGCTCGACGCTGACGGATCGCCCTCTGGTCATGTCCAAGCAACTTTTAATACTTCGGCCTTTGAACCACGGCTGTCTCCCGACCTTAATGCCCAACTTTGGCTTCATAACCGAGATGATCCGGTCGTAGTCTCCAGCGGATTGGTTGACATGGCGCAGGAAGGCTGTAGTGATCGTCAGGTCATCCCGGACTTTCAGCAGTTGTGGCAGCAAGACATGGTAGCTGCTGAAGACATTATACTCGTCTAACACTACTGGCTGATAATTCTTTAGGATCAAGCGGGTGAGCCACTTTGCGTCTCGCGCACTGAGCTTCACATAAATGCTGCCCAGTGCGCGATTCGCATACTTCTCGCCGTGGTCTTGTCGGCTTGCCCGTATTTTAGGTGAGCTGAATCGTGACGCTGCTGCAATTTCTCCAAGGACAGCATCTATTTTCTCTACGCTGAGCTCCTGGTCCTGGGCGGGATTGGGCTAGATTTCTCGTTAGCATAACTTGGAAATTCTTGAGACTGAATCGAAGCCGAGCGAGCCACCGGATGTGATTCCGGAGTGATCAAGATACGAACACTATGATTCTTACCGTGCTTTTCAGTATGCTCTCTACACAGTCTCCGAGGTCGACGCCCGATCCCGGCGTCTCGTGTCTGCGTAGTTCTAACACTCTGGAGTAGCCTAACCCCAAGGCATGGCCGATTATGCTATGTAACCGGGTAGCTTGGATGCAGTAGACACGGTCTGTTCTACGCTCAGGTAGCAACGCTGACAGTATGGCACCGGCGTCATTGTCTACGGAGGCCAGACGGGAGCGATGTTCCTTAAACCAGCCAGCAACGATGGTTTTGCTGGTCGCCTTTTGCGTTTTCGTAGAATGTAACTCGTCATCGAGCTGTTGGAGCAGGTCGCATACATAAGTGAATGGAAAAGGCATGAAGGCTAGAGCTAAAAAACTTAGGCGGCGGGGTACGTGGTTCACCTCTATACTTGAGCAAGGCGATAGAAATACCGGTAGAGACTGTAAAGATGAGGAGTGTTTTCAGGAGGGGGTGGTGCGCAGGTTCATAGCCGTGGGTTGTGACAGGACCATTGTTGGGTCTGAAAGAGGGGCGACGCAAGTTCCAATGCCTTTACGTCCTTTGTTACACAGGTATGGCGCATGATGTTTCAACAAACTCGAACTTGAAAGTGCTTATCCAGCGCGTGTACGACGCGACTTCACGTGGATGGGTTCGGTTTGGAGGGGCTTTGGTGGGGATATACCTAGCAAGATGCAGTAATCGAACTTTAAAGGATGACATTCCTCAAGGCCGATCATTTTTCTGATATATCAAAGAGTCCTCAATCGCATCAGAAACATCCAAGAAGCTGGAATCGTCAATGGTTTTTTGCTTGGGTTGAGGTCCACGGCCACCTAGTGTTTGCCCCTTTTGGGGAACCACTCAAGCATCCAATTGGACGGATCACTCTTCAAGTGTGCATACTGTAAATGTTGTATGCTCAATCAAGCTCCGGCTGATAGTCGATGGCCAGTTGATAACAACTGGAAGGATTCTGTACATAGGTACCTAGGTGGTACCACAGTACGAAGTACGTACAACGAACGTCCAAAAAAGCGGCTGGGCACTACTAGTGAGCGGGCGGGGCTGGCTGAGCTGGTTCGACTCCCTTCCGCGCATTCGGTGGGGCCCGTTGTTCGATTGGCTAGCCCCTATGCGGGAATAAGCCTGCCACGCTAAGCTGCACGCCATTTTGTCCAGAGGGGAGCAACAGATCAGGTCCATGGAGTGCCGTGCCCCTGGAAATTAAACAAATGCGCACGAAGCCAGACTCCTGTGGAGCGACTCTCTCCTTCAAACGGTTGACGGGGAACCAACAAGGGAGCAAGAGGGAAACACTTCCTCGAAATAAAGCAACGAAATGAGCATCGCCACAGCTGTCTTCCTTTATTCAAGCGAACCCTGCAGCAGTTGTTATCGTATTGTGCCTTCAATGTTACTCTCTTTATCTTTTCCTCTCTCCCTCCATGTGTACAACCAGCCGGCAGATTTTATAGGGCCAGGATTGTCATCTTTTCTGACCCCCTTAATGTCCTGGTCTCTGTCAACACATCCATCTCTAGCCCTCATAGTAACCTACACTACCCATACAGAATTACGCAATACATCAACGATTATGCTGTCTCTACTCCGTAAAATGAACTCCATTGGCTCTCGTCAGCAGCCCCAGTCGGTGTTTCAATAAGATATCATTCGTTCACCCTCCAAGCTAGTCACGACTTCTCATCAAGGGCCAAGCAATATTACTGGGGACACGGGCGCCTTAATAACAGCACTCGTACCCGATATCCCTGACAGGCCCTTTTATCTGGTATTCACGATCCCCCGGGACCCCATAGCATTAACGGCCCTAGTAGGTTAGCCAGAGGCAAGGCTTGTTCTAAAACAACGGCCAGTCCTGCTTACTTGGGTAGTCGCTATCGCCGATGGGGTTGAATATTATGCGGCTACTATAATCCACCATCCGCTCCTAGTTTTCTCCTCCTTATCCATGACTGCCGTTCGCCAGTTAGAAATCTGTTGCATTTTATCTTGTTCCAACACTCTTTTCAACCATAACAGACACCTCTCCTTGTACTCCAGGAGACTTATTACTCTAAGACAGAGGCACCGTCGTGCCCAGACGGGGACACTCAGTCCGCTCCAACGACGACGACTACTGGCTCTAAACCAACTTACGCAGGCTTCGTATTGCCCTTCATTCCAGAGACTTGTCGCAGGGCTTTTCGTCCCGTCACACATGGCTTTCCAGCAAAATTGCCGCCACCGCGGCTCTTCCAACCCGACTACCTCACTCGATGCCGTCTTGGCTTCGTCCGGTGCAGACGATCGATCAGCGACTACCACCGCCACCGACGAACAGGTTCAGGTCCCGACTTCCCCCCTTTCACCGACTCATGTTGGTTGGACGGATCAACCCTGGCGCGACGGTAGACAGGCAGAAAAGGAAACGGGATTCGTCTCGATGCCTTCTCCGTCGGCCCGTAGTGAGACGCGCTCAGCACGCTCCACCTCGTCAGCATCGCGAAATTCGAACCGCCTATCTTTAACACTCCCAATCGCCCCGCCGAATAGTCTGCCCTCAAGGCCGGTGCCTACACCGACCTCTTCAGTACCTCCGACACCATGTGAAACGTCGGCAATGGTTTTGCCCGCGGATCCTAACGAACTCATAATCGCTATTGCTGCCCAGGAACGGCGGGTGTTGGAGCTGAAGGAAGAGCTCGGGCGAGCTGAAGGCGAGCTCGTAAAGCTAAAGAAGCAATTCACGGCGGCCGAATCATACAAGAAGAGGACATCTGGTAGAAGCTGCGACCCCTTACGGGTGATACCGTCGCCAGGACCAGGATTAACTAACTACGAGGATACCCCGGTGGTTAACAGGAGCTCAGAGTTAGAGAGGAGGAAAGCTATTCTGCTAGCGCAAAGTCAGGGCACTCTGCGCGACCCCAAAAGGACGGTTATCAGTGGCGGGCACACGCGTACACTGTCCTTGCTCTCTCCAACTAAACCCACTGCAGAATTCCCACTGCACGAAGATCCGATTGTGCGTCGTTCGGTAGACTCGCCGTCAGGGCCTGACTGGAGGCCTAAGACTGCCACTGCCTTGAGCAAGCGGGCGACTTGGGCACCACGACAGGCGCAGCAGTCGAATGGGGTCAAGCAGATCGCCAACGACTTCAAGCAGGGTCTGTGGACATTCGTAGAAGATCTCCGCCAAGCCACCGTAGGCGACGAGGCCATAACAGGGAAATTTAACCGAACCTCTGATATGGCCCTGAGACTGAACAGAGACAACGGCGACCAAGATACGATCCGAGCGGCAGCTGCTAACCGTGGCCGCGTCCCCTTCCCAGCGGAGACAAGTTCAGAGACCAGTACACCTACGAAGTCTACTTCTCCGTCTCCGGGCAGTTTCACCGACCGGGTGCAGCACAGGCGGACCACGTCTAAGGCGTCGGAAACGTCTAAGGCGCGGAAACATTTCTCATGGACGCCGCTCACGTTCGACCAGTTTGACGATGACGACTGGTCCAACTGGGACACACCGACCAGCAAACAGTCGCGCTGGAGCGGCAGCACGGTGAACGGGGACATCATCCCTGCGATCCCTGAGAAATTGGATGAGACAGAGGCAACACTGTAAGAACGCCCACCCACCACCCCACTGTCCACTCCTTCTGCTTTGAATCGCAGCATTCCACCCCCACAAACACACACGTGCATACATCTACAACGCAGGCACGAGTCCACCTTCTTCCCCCCCCCCCAGAAAACTGCTGTACGATCGGACGCGCAGGAGAGTAATTGACAGCACGACCACCGTTTTCTAACCAGCAGACTGGGCAAACAGGAGACGCAAGCGCTCCCACAGCGAGCTCCGCTCCGCCTCGCAGTCCCCGAGCGCGCCTACCAGCCAGCCGACAACTTCGGCCACCGAAACGTCGCCCCCGCCCGCTAACAAGCTCGACGACCTGCCCCAGGCCCTCCTCCAACGCCTGTCCCCCGGCAACATCAAGCGGACCGCCGCCGACTTCATGCGCGAGTGGGAGAAGAGCCTGTCGCCGCCGCCCGAGACCACGGCCTTTGAGGAGGCGCATGCCCACGCCAGCGCCGTGCCGTGAGGGTTGGGCGCGTCGGCCGCCTCTTACTAATATACTTGCGGCGCCTGATTACACGGCGAGCGAGATCGAGGAAACTAGTGCAATCGCACAGATAATGCTACTTACCTAAGGAGATGAGATGGAGGGTGCTTTCTTCGACGGGTTGCGGGCGTGTTTAGAACTGTCTTATCTCTGCGTACTATAGAGACGGCGGACGCCCGCGCGACAGAGCACGGGATGTTGCAATTAGTCAGTCTTGCGATGTCAGACTACTTACGCTAAAGCGTGCACACATCCCCGTCATCCACTGCACGGGTTCGAACGGCCAGAGTTACGGAGTCGGAAGTGACGAAAAGAGAGAAGAAGACGATGAACAGCGCTTGAGGTTTAAACGGAAATGGAAGATACCTGGCCATCTACGTGCCAGATAACGATTCACGGGCGCCTCGGAAAATGATATATCATGCTGCCGCGACGAAGCGGATCTCGGGCGTTCATGGGCGGTCGGTCGGTCAGGCAGGCAGGCAGGCAGGCAGGACAGGACGACCAGTAGAGGAGGGGTTATGTACATAGATACAGAACTAACGATAACGACGCCCATGACGAAGACAGTTCAATAAAGAATCGATGATGTAGATGCAGGACGAGGTATTTTTGGTCTTGCAACGAGGATGAATCGTTTGTCTGTGTCGCGGGTTCTTTCCTCTACTTTCCCATATTTCCCGTAAAATGCGCTGGGTACCGGAGTCGTGTGGGATTTCGTCCTTGTAGGCGTTTCCATCTTCGGTGATGGCTGGTTGCCAAAGCTGGTGAACCGTATAAATCTCCTAGGCAACGCACCACACATACTCAGCAACTCGTATGCAATGCTTAACTTCATTGTTCAGAAAGGAGAATCGTCATCAATGCCGTCGTATTTCTATACGCATATGCGAGCTCTCCGAACTATACACGAACTACTGACGACTGCACAGGCCCACTCATTCATTCATCATCCATTGTGCAGGGCCGCAGTAAGGGCGTCATTGACCACACTAGGCACCCCGAACCTCCACCTCCATGAAAAGGGACGGCTTTCTTTTACTCATCCATCACCGACGCGAACTTGTCCAGCATCTCCTGCTGGATAGCCTCGTACTAGAAAGAAGATCGTCGAGTCAGCCTCATTCACTTCTATGGCATTAAAGGCGAAAAGTTTGCGGACGGAATACACATAAAAGTAGAAGCCGGAAGAACAAAGAACGTACCTTCTTGGAGATGGCCTCCTCGCCCTCGCTCGGCAGCTCGAACTTGAGACTGCGGAGCTTGGCCTGGAGGTCGGCCGTGGCCTCGCGGACCTTTGCCCAGCTCTGGCCTTGGGCGACGGCCTTCTGGGCCTCGTCGTTGAAGCCGACCATGAGCTTCATCATCCACTCCGTCTTCCAGAGCGGGCAGAACTGGTCGTAGTCCGAGTAGCCGTTCTGCTGCAGGAAGTCCTCCTTGATGAGCGTCGCCATGTCGAGCGTGATCTTGTCCGGGTCCGACAGCGCCGACTTGCCCACGAGCTGCACCACCTGGTCCAGCTCCTCCGAGTCCGATAGCAGCTGCTTGATGCGGTCGCGCGTCCGCGTGAACTCGGGGAAGTCCTTCTCGTACCACTTGTCCAGGATGTTGGTGTACTTGCTGTACGAAGCCGACGTGTTAATCGAAGGGAAGTGCTTCCGCTGGGCGAGCTTCTTATCGAGACCCCAGAACACCTGCACGATGTTCAGCGTCGAGGTCGTGACGGGATCCGAGAAATCACCGCCGGGTGGGCTGACGGCGCCGACGATGCTGACACTGCCCTCCCGCTCGGGCGAACCGAGACAGCTAGCCTTGCCCGCGCGCTCGTAGAAACTGGCCAGCTTTGAACCCAGGTAGGCAGGGTAGCCCTGATCGGCAGGCATTTCACCGAGACGGCCGGAGATTTCACGAAGGGCTTCGGCCCATCGAGAGGTCGAGTCAGCCATCATGGCGACGTTCATTCCTTGATCGCGGAAGTACTCGGCGACTGTGATACCGGTATAGATGGAGGCTTCCCGCGCGGAGACGGGCATGTTGGAAGTATTGGCGATCAGGGTCGTTCGCTTCATGATGGGCTCCTTGCGCCCTTCGACGTCGATGGACAGCTCTGGGAAATCCTTCAGCACTTCGGCCATTTCGTTACCTCGCTCGCCGCATCCGACGTAGACGATGACGTCGCTGTTGGAGAACTTGGACACGGACTGGGAAATGACGGTCTTGCCACAGCCAAAAGCGCCAGGGATAGCGACAGTACCTCCCTGGACACTAGGGAATAGGGCGTCCAAGACTCTTTGGCCGACGATGAAGGGCTTGTCTGCGGAGAGCTTCTCGGTCGTCGGTCGCGGTACGCGGACGGGCCAGTTCTGCATCATGCCGTAGCTAGTTGTCGTACCATCGAACTCAACCTCGAGGATCTTCTCATCGACAGTGTATTCGCCCTTGGGGGCAATCTTGGTAATGGTTCCCTTTGCCCGCGGCGGCAGCAGAATCTTGTGGACCTTGATGAAAGAGTTCTCGAAGACAGTACCCCAGACATCACCGCCAGAGATGTGGTCGCCGACCTTGGCCGTAGGTGTAAATTCCCACTTTTTGGTTCGGTCGAGCGCAGGGATTTCGAGACCTCGGGGGATATAGATACTCTTTGACTTCTCGGAGATCTTCTCGAGAGGCCGCTGGATTCCATCGTAGATATTGTGTAATAGTCCCGGGCCGAGCTCGACGGAGAGGGGTTTGCCGGTACGTTGGACCGGGTCGCCAACAGTGACACCAGCTACGCACATGTTAGTCCCATGGATGACCGGCCGAAGGTGGCGAGGAGCTTGTAGTTAGACGCACCGGTTTCCTCGTAGACTTGAATGGTGGCTTGGTCGCCGTTGATACGAATGACTTCACCGACTAGGTTATCATGGCCGACTTTTACCTAGGATGTTGTCAGTAACGAAACCCACATTTGGAGTAAGGTTATGATGCACCATACAAGCTCGTACATGGCAACTCCGGTCATGTCTTCGCCTATAACGACGGGTCTAGACGGGAAGCATATTAGTTACCAGAAAACACACATAGCGAGTGCCATCACAGCTAGCTGCGAAAGAGGGTTTCGACGAACCCGGAGATCGAGTAGATCTTGCCTATAGTAGAACACCATTAGTTCGACCCAAGCGCAAAGGAATATGTAAAAGGGACAAGGACCGCATACCAACACGATACCCATTTTGCTGCTCTCCGTTCGTCTTCGCCGACTAATTTCGAGCATGTTAGTACAAAACATAATGCGTCATCCATCTGAGCGAGGTGGCAGATCTTGGATCCCGATGCTGAACCTGATGGGTATTCCGAGGGGAACAGATGCAAGCTTACCGCAGCCATGTTGGGCGTCTGAATGTTCTGTCGGGGAGGGTCTGCAGCTAAAGAAAGAGATATGGTAGGGGTCGGGAGCGGACGAAGAGAAGCTGAGGGCGACGAGGCGACGGTTCCCGATGACGTTTCGGTTGTGGTTGTGGTTGTGGTTAGTGTTGATGATGAGGCTGGTGAAAGCAGGGGACTCGCAGGGAGTGGTTGGTTGGCAGCTCGAGCTGTCTCCTCCAGTAACAGCAGCTGCTGGGCCTCCTTGGTGGGTGACGCAGTAGTTGCAGGTGCCCTGGCACTGGCACTGGCAGCGAAACCGACACTGGCGCTATCGCTGGAGCTGGGCCTGCTGGCACTGGTGCTTGCACCCCTAATCAGATCCACCAGCGACGGCCTGGCCTTTAATGTTGGACGAAGCCCCAGCATGCAATGCAGTTACCAGGTACCTAATAGGCGCCTAGGTGTACCTACCTACTTGTAGGTAATGTAGGTAAGCGTGCAATGATTGCTCGTAAACGAACCGAACTACGAAGTACAATTCAGTTGTTTGCTGTGCAGCGAAGTTGATCAAGAGGGTAAGATTGGATCCCGGGTCCCCAAACATTTGCGACACTGAGGTCAGAAGGTCAGCAGGGCCGCGGCATATCACGCTGCCCGTCCATTTAACACCGTGACACCCCTGAGGCCAAGTCAGCCCTGACTCGTATCCGGGATCTGCATATTCAGATAACGAAGCTTGTGATTAGTATCTCCTTGCTTGACTTAATTAAACCCGCGTTATAATTCCTATAGTGATATTAAAGACATACCATAATACGAAAGACCGTTACGTTATTTGAAATTAATACTGTAGCCAGGAAAATACCTCCCTAAGACCGTACCTAACGTAATTAATAACGTTGTCTTTGTATCATCTTGCCTTTTAAGAAAGCAGTTACGTAACCCATAGTCTCGAATCCTACCTAGTATGGCGGACGGGAGCCTATTCAAAGTTACGAAATTACTGAGTAGAGAGATTTCCGAGGTTGCTTTACACCCCGCCAGGGCCGCAACTTGCGGACTGACGAACAATCTATTCTTCTCGAAGCAGGCAGGCTCTAAGCAAAAGAGCGAGTCAGCTTTTATATCCAGGAGCTGTAGTAAGGGGAACGAATAACAAAAACCTAGCTAAGGATGGCCCCTTCTTATATACTTTAAAATAATAAACGACGGGCTAAGGACGTCTTGCCAAAAGATTATCGGTATATACTATAAAGAAGGATAGTAATGCAATGTATCCATAGGGGTCGGTCTAGTTCGCCAACTGTTATAACGAGAGCCTGTAGAGTACAGGTTGGTTCGTTAACTAATATAAGCTCGAACAGGCGATGTAACGTTTTCGTGCCGTCTAAAATGACGGCTTTGCAGTACTAGTCTCGCTGGCTGCCCAGTCTTTGACCTTCTTCCCCCGTACGTCGAGGCAGACGGACCGATATTGATCGAAAGCATGGGCCTGAAGGTAGAATAGGCGGTTAAGGAGAACCAGGGGGCTGTCAGGAAGGCTGCCGGAAGAAGTGTGAAGCAGAAAGACGAGCCAAATTTCTGCGTTTATGCCTCAGAGCCGGGCGAAAGCTGCCTTATCCGGTCTTGGATAGACTCATATTGGCAGGAGACAGCGTTTAGCCCATGCTTACAGTGATGCTCGAGGGCTTCGGGGCTGAGAACATCGACAGCCACACGCAGGTCCCTATTGAGTGCCTCGCGGTTGTATACCAGTCGGTCGCCCCCTTGTCTCCTGCTATCGTTCCCTGCCTGTTGCGGATTGACGGCCAGTCTTTTTCGCCGGCGATTCCGAGCTTTAGGTCTGAGGCTCTCGCTATATAGCCTTGATCAAGGCTTTCTCGACCCGGCCAACGAGAAAGAGGCCGTTGCGTGGCGTCATCAGCTTGATCCTTCCGCCACCTTCTTGAATTATTCCTGGTCGACCATGATTTTGACGTGGTCCCGCAACTTTGTCGTCGAAGAACTTGTGCTGTCCTTCTCGTTGGTAAGTCTGACTTCGACCTCTTGATTCGCGAAGGGGTAGGTTGGCGACTGGGGTGCTTCCAACTTCACTGCTATGATGAGTATGTTCAAGAAGTTGTGATAGACATAACCTTCAAGAGTTTCCATATGGGAGCCGCGAGATCGTCATTTCGCTCTCGATATTAATATCATGCTTGAATTCGACGCTAATAATAGGATGTCGCTCGTTCGTGGCTTTTAAGGAACAATACGTGGTCTCCTAGCCAACTAATTTCGTTTCCGTATTCGCGATCATATCCACGACGCCCTGAACTGGCTGCTGCAGGGCACTCAGGAAAGGCTCTTTGATCGGTGCGAGCATGAAACCATCTAGTTCAGACACCAGCCTAGGGGGGCTTCGACCATAAGCTCTCGCGAATACTCCAGGATGTTGTCATCGGGTCTTTCTTCCACAGGACTGGTCTCCGATTGGCCCGGTCTGAGGGTCTGGGTTCGGTCGTTCTCCATACTAAATATTGGATTTGGAATTTATGGAAGAGGCTGATGACGATGACCCAGTCTCGAAGGAATAAAGAACAATCTCTGGCCTTGAAGAGAAATTCCAAGGATCTTTGGGGGGGCAAATTATCTTGGGCTCAGGTGATGATGAAGTGTGTGCCAAAACGAATAACAAGACAAATGGGTTCCAGCTGCCAAAACATTCGGATGTAGTGCAAGACCGCACCTTCGTCAGGATTTGCAGTCCGTGGCTGATGGTATTGTGTGAATTCATCGAATAACTTCCCCACAACCAAGACTATACGATTTAACAACACGATAGCAACGCCATCCTATGCCCCCTCAAATCGCCGCCCCAGCCCTGATCATCATACCCAGAACGCCCAGCGTATCCCTGATGATGGAGCTCTCGCACTCGTCCTCGCGGTCCTCCACGAACCCTAAACTCCTCCACGAGTCCGCGGAGACGCCCGCGATCCGGCCCCTGGGGCCAACGAGCCCGAGTCGCGAGCTCGGGCGAATGCAATTGTTCTGGGCGCGCGCGCCGCGGAGCCGGCAGATCTCGGCGGCGACGCAGTCGTCGGTGTCGCATGCGTCCGGGCGCCAGCCGCGCCTTTTGCGCGCCATGAACGCCTTGAACGCCGTGGCGTTGCGCTCGAGGGCCTCGGTGACGTTGTGCCAGAAGGCGGGGGTCAGCTCCGCGTCGGCCTTCTTCTCGCGTAGGGGCGCCAGGGGTGGCGAGACCAGCGGCCCGTACGTCTCGCGGGCCGAGTAGTACTTCATCCAGATTGGGTTGGTCCGACGATGGAAGTCCGGGTCGCTCATATTGGCGATGTACGTCGTGACGTCAAGGACGCCGAAGGTGACGGGGTCAACCTCGTAGACGCGGAAGGCCGGATGGCCCGAGGTGGGCGTCAGCGACGGTGCGACGTAGGACATGGCCACCGCGTTCGAGAAGTTCCGGTTCTCGTAATCGCTGTACGAGATCTGGAACTCGTCTTGGTGCGTGTGGCCTGGTGACGTGCCGGTTAGCATTCCGCTCTTCGATAGGCCAGCTAATGTAGCAAGGGGAAGTAGGTAAAGGGGCTTACCGAAGAACAGGGCCGCGATAGTCGACGAGTACCGGTTGATGATCTGGTCGAGGTAGTTGGACCCCTCGTGGAAGGTATCCCCCGAGCCCAGCGGCATGTGACCGATGATGTAGACGCGCTCGCCCGCTTTCTCCGCGGCGTCGAGTTCCGAGACGAGCCAGGCCAGCTGTCCGCTGGGGTCCGCCTCCATTGGTTCCTGATACAGCCAGAAGTTATGTCTGTAGTGCAGGTTCGTGTTGATTGAGATGATCCGCAGGTTCCCCCCGGGGTACTTCGCCGAGTACGCGCCGAAGTCCTTCGTCCCGGCGGCGGGGCCCGGTCCGATCCATCGGGACCACGCAGACGATAGCAGGTCGTACACCCATTGCGCGCTGTCGCTGGCTCCTTCCGGGGGATAAGAGTTCGTGGGTGATGACTCGTGGTTTCCGGCGGTGCCGTAGACGAACAGCCCCGCTTTGGACATCCGGTGGTAGGCATCCTTGATGTCGATCTTATTCTGGGCCTCTGTCGTGTTCCAGACGGCGTGGTCGACTATGTCGCCCGTGAATATGCTGAATGCCGCCTCTGGCACAGCGCTCTTGATGGCGGCATACATGCTCTCTTCTAAGCTGACGGGGACATCACACTTATGATCCCCATTTGGTCCTGCAGGGACATCATAGTCGTTTGAAGGAACGGTATCAGAATAATCCCTATCAACTTATTAGTGAAAAGCGAAGCCGAATTTATTCGACGTCGGATGAGAATACAATGTCGTACGTGCCAGTATCCCAAGGAGCCCATAACCAAATAAAATGATAAAATACCGCATAACCGGCATATATGATGATTCGCACCAGCCTTAGGCTCGACTTACCTGCAACATATTGGTTTCGTGCAATTCGCGTTCGAGCCCTCGACATAGAAAGGGTCGACATGGATATCCGAGAAGTGGATGATCTTTAACGGCTCGCGGCCGCTCGGCGGCGGGCCACCCGCGTCCGGCTTCGGGGACGGGAAGGGTATCTCCTTGGGCTCGAACTCCGGGTAGGAGCAGAGCCCCATGGTGGCGGCGCAGAACAACCTCGAGGTCCGGGACCCTATCCTCATGTCCCGGAGGGCGCGAGCAACGATCGGGCCCTCCCGTGACACGGAGCCCTCGCAGACATCGTCGTCCTCGACCTATTACGCGCGAACGTGAGATAGGGTCTCCGGAAGGCGGTTCGCTAGCCCAGCGCAACAGGGGATATATGCATGCAAAGTATCTATTTAAAAACGGAAAGTGGCCTCTTACTTGAAGACGCTTGCACGACGCTGTGGCCACACCCACGAAGTCCTCGTCACCTTTTGTAGCAGAAGCCTTCAACCAGAGCAGGACCACCTAGAATAATCGGCACAAACGGTGAGCTCTACTGGCCCGATCGGATACGTAGATCGGTCTATGAGGAAGGGAGACGAACTTCACAAAGAGCACAGCCCTGGAGGCCCCGGAAGTCCATGTCCGCTTCCATTCCCAGGCGCCCGAGATCAGCGAAAAGCCGTAGCACTTCGTCGTCCTGTTGTTCGGGACCGGCCTGCACCAGAGGTTTCTGCGCCATCCGGCTCTCCCCATCTATCCATTCCCCAACTACATGGCACGCGAGCGCCAGCGCGGTCACAGCGCACGTCGCGGCACGCATGCTTGCTTCTTACTTAACCTGTCGAAAATCCCAATCAATCCCTAGCAGGCGCCCACTTCACCAAATCGCGGAGGAGCAGGAACAGAGAGAAGATGCAAAAGTCGATATCGATTTACCGGCAGAAAAGAGCCTCACCGGTCGAGCTTTTGTAGCTAGGTACGTCGGAAACTCAGAAACGCATAGCAAGAACGCTAAGAGACGCCACTTGACACAGCTTAAAAACAAGTCTAGAATTGTGTCAGTCCGATCCTCTATCCTGCACGGTGCGCAATGAGTCGCTGACGCCAGAGTCCATGGGCCGAATGATCGCGGCTTATGCAGGCCAGATATTGACCTGCTGCCCGCGTCTGCCGGTTCGAAAGTCGTCCAGGATGGTGGAACGACGTCATTGCCGGTAGATACTTAGCCAGGGAGATTTCCCGCTCGGAGATATCGGAGATTTTCATTGTGGAGTATGTGGTCTTTCGCATTCCGCACGGACATAGTAGAAAGGCGTAGTACAGGGTTGGTATATAAGGGCTATAGCTATGAGGTTCCAGGACAAGCGAAGTAATTAACGTTAGGTAGTAAAAGTGATTAGTTAACCAACCGAAGGTTTTACGCCATCTCACTATGAGCCATTTTATATGTTCAGTTAGTACGCGACCGAGATTATTGAGTTGAGATTGAGTGACTCTAAGAAGACGTCGAAATTTTCATACACCTTTTGACGAGTAGATAGAGAGTAGCGATGTATCTGGTACTATGAACCCCTGTTTTGCTTTTTTCTCATTCGCTAGACGTGAACAATGTTACCGCCCAATGAAGCCGACGGAGCGAGAGACTGGAACACTCAACTCCTCGGCTGGATATCTCACCCCCCCGTGTAACGCCGGAATAACGAAACCCCTGCACACTTGATAGGTTGGAACTTCGGGAGGATAAGACGGCCGACTTATCGCTCAAGGCGCTGTCATCGCCCATATTCATAGTCCCCAACGCCCAGACCACTCGATTTCCGCACACCACGGTTCTCTTACCCATTGCGATCTCGTCGTCGACCCATCAAATACGCGCCGGCATCTAAAGAACCCAAAGGCCCGGCCATGGGCTAAATGCAACCATTTTACTGGTCCTCAACGAGGAGTGGTTTTAGGATTTCCAGCGCTTTCATAGATTGCTCGTGGGAGAGGATTACGGCGCCAGCCCGGGCGGTGGAAAGGTAGGACAGCTCACCGCCGACCTCCGTCTCGACCATGTGCATCTCGGCCACGAGCTTTCCCGCGACACCCGACACGATACCCGTCGCCTCCAGGGGCAGGTTGCCGAGGTCAAGGAATATGGGGACCAGGTCACCGTCCGTGTCGCCGACCAATGAATCACCAAAGGCGTGGAGAATGGCCTTGTCCATTAATAATGATGGGGCGTCCTCCTGTGCGAGGGTAATGGAGAGGAACCTCGGCTGCGTCGCGAGAACCGATATAAGGCTGGTGTAGAGTTTCGTGTCCACCTCGTCAAGCCAATCCTTCCGATGGCCACCGCCGCCATTCGATCTACTGCGGGACTGGCGGCCGATGCTGTCAACGAATTGCGACTGATCGCGGCCAGCGCACTGCACGAGGCTAAGGCCGGGCTCGATGTACGGCGTGACGTTTCGTTTCTTCAACAGCTCAAACGCCCGTCTCTGCAGTTCATCGACGGTGGACGGCGGAGGCGTCGGCGGAGGTTCGCTACTTTGGCTCCTACTCCGACCGTGAGACATGGGATTTGGCGAGACGAAAGCCGATATGTCTTCGGAGAACTCGAAGTTTCGCGCGAGTAATGCCTGCACGACCGTTTTCCGGTCCTTGTTGGGAACGAGGATAAAATCCGAGTAATACGTTGTGATGAAGAAGATAGGGACACCCGACATGGCGAGAGGGGAAGTCAACTCCATAACCCGACTTCCTGCATCCATGCCGGCGCTGATGACAGAGAGGATCAAGTAGGTGTCCTTCGATATCGTGACCCTATTCCCCACGTCCCGGGGAAGCCGTTTAATAGACGGCTCAAATACATTTTTAGCCCAGTTGCTATGACAGACCACCGAACACTCGACGGGCGTTATGCTGATATTCAAGAACCCGTGCTTGTTGTCGACGCTCACGCCATTGTGTCCATTGGTAGGAAACCAGTCGATCCCACCGTGTGGCAGGAGAACCTGGGCTATGGGCTGAAAGAAGGACGAATACAGGTCTAGTGGAATATGTATAAGGCTGAAGGTCCCGTCCTAGACACGACCCTGTTAGTGAAAATAACCTACTCGAAATCCCTGAATTTTGTACGTAATCGGTTGCCTCGTATGCCTGCGGCTGGAATGTCACACAAAGACGGCCCCGCAATTTGCAAGTGACTGCCTCCATCGCGACATTGACTAACAGAGTGTAGATAAAACAGCATCGAGTTGGACGCGAGTCTTAGAGATCTGGAATGGGGACAAAAATACTTACGAGGAATGATATTTGGGCGTTCATCGTAATAAATGCTGTATAGGTTTGGCCTGGTGTTGGTCATCACCCGACTCCCAGAACAGCAGCAAGTCCGTTTCCGGGGGGGTGAAGATAGAAAGAACTATTAATTAAAAAGTGCAGAATATCGCTTTTATGCCGCTCTTGGAAGGGGGTGTTTTTAAGTTTAGCACTAACGTTTGCATAAAAAAGACGTTAAAAAAGTTGGAGCAAGAACTCCTGGCAGCTTTTCAGGTTCCAAGTTGCTCGAGCCGATCACGGATGTTTTCTAAGTCAGCGGACAAAGCGAACTTATCCTCGAGCGGGAAGACGAGATTTTATTAACCAAGAAGTCAAGTAATTTTTTTTTCTCTTAGCCATGAGACACGGTGATAGGTACACATGGACTCGGGACCATCCGTGATAGGAGCTCAAGTCGGCAGTTTTGTGGGCTCTGTGTACACTAAAGTAGGCTGCGTCGATAGAGAGGGCTGAAGTCTGTATAGACGCTTCTCTAGTGATGTCGGTTGAGAGGGTGCGAGCCTATTTGCCCATGGGCAAGCTATGGAGATGGATAGCGCTGCATGGCACCGCTTGCGAGTGGAGAGAGCGTCAGTGAGGTCAGGGATCAGAGTCAAGGGGCCTCGACGCCCAAAGTTACAAAGAGAAGAATAACAAAGAAAAGCAAAACGCATACCACAGTGGTGGTTGCTTCCTTTATCGACACACTGGGACTCGGACGTGACACGACGTAAGGCGCCTGCAAATGCCCCAAAGGAGATCGCCAGAACTGAATCTGACTCGATCACGGAGCCAGATATGAAGGGAAAGACGCAGGGCCTCATGCATCTGGCCGGCCGGTGAAAGAGTGAATATGCGAGGGGAGAAGATAATCTTTATGTATTGTACCTACCTACCTTACCACCTTACCTTACCTTACCCTGTATACCCTCCTTGACGTATATCTGCCTACCTAGGGACGTGTACATGTATCTGTGCGTGCTTATTCGCATGTACGTCTGCAAGAAACGTCATCAACCTGACAAGCCGATCCTGCATTAGAAAAGAAAGGAGTGCGGTAAACTAGCATTGCATACAGATATGCATGTAGGCCTCGGCTCGGTGCATAGGTAGGTAGTAGTAGGTCTTGAGGGTCAAGGCCCGAAAGGGGTAACCCGGTCATTAACGCGGCAAGGAAGGCACCCAAGGGAGGCACTCTCGCAGGACTTCATTCTGCGCATTCTCTCGCACACCACTCTACATAGTATATCATAGGGCGGGGCCTATGATTGTGTGCTTCCCCTACGGATCGTGAACCCTTGCAGCAAAGGCGTTGAAGCCGCATATGCGTAATGGGGGGTCAACTTAGCCGCTCGAGAGACGTGGACATCGTCTCCTTCCGGCCAATCCAGGTCACCGGGAGAGGGGTACAAAGTGATAACTGATGGGACCTGGATGGCTTGGAAACGGTTCTATTGAAATTGTATGCACTTGCACGTAAGGACCAAGCCCATCACAGACACATCATATGGTAACAGTGACTTACTACCTAGATTTGAAGCAATCTTGATGCCAATGGAGTTGGAATTCCGAAAGGGCCAGCGCGCTCTCTGTTCAACCACCGTTCGTCACAACCGACATACCCCGCATTGCCGTATTAATTGTCCTATCGGAATCTGAGGTGCTTTACCTGCCGGACCCCGACAGCTATTGTATACTTCAGTACTCATCCACAGGCACGGTCTTTTTGCTGTTCTGGCTTGTCTGTAATCACAGCAATAAACTGCGTGCAGCGGTCGCACTTTGCTAGGTGTAACGAGCAGCACCGTTTTCGTTCGAAGCCACATATATGTCACAGTGTCTTACGACAGTCAAACATAGGTACCTAGGTAGTCTGGGGGAGTGCAAATGGAACTTGTCTGTATCTGGGCGGTGCTATTACTGCAGACTCCCGAAGAGGCAAGTGGCATTCATCGCGAGAGATATCGCGATTATTGCGCGCTCCCCTTGGATCAGAAGTCGTCGTGGAACCAGTTTCCGATGGATGATTGTCTAAGGCTGAGTCTCGAAGCTTTTTCGGGTACGACATTGGAACTTAATTTGCATCAAAACCTCGAAGAGTCGATATCCCGGAAATCCCACGGATATCCCACTCGAACCCACTCGTCCTTATGCGTTGGCCAGAGCTAGTAATAAGAGCCCCACGGGTTGATAAAATGATAAGCTTCTACCATAGTCCGCCGAGCCACGGTTACCAGAGTTCGGGAAACATGGGGTATTCCGCGTTTGGGCCAGGCTTGCGCAGTGCTGGCCGATGGTTTGATACGACTCTTTAAGCAAGCATATACCATCTTCGTCATTTGTCGGCCAGGTTGCGCGATTATCTGCAACTGAGCCGCTTTGCTGGTCTGGATCGAGAGCGGACGGGCCCTTAAAAGCTGTTAGGATCAAAGGGCCCTTCTTGGTAGGGATTGGCGTTCCCGCATGGGCGGTCCTTCGTCTCGGTCAATGGGACGGGGCATGCTTTTCGCGAAGCTGGGTGACGATGCACCAGCTACTGCTGCGCTGAAAAGGGGTTGGGTTTATCTAGTTATATCTCCGGTCTCCGTTTCGGGAGACCCCGCACTGACAGAGGCGGATGAAATACCTGGGTATTATCAAGTGGCTATCAGCTATTCCCCCGAATGGCCTGATCGAGGTATCCTTCAATGTGTTCTCGGTCTACACATGTGCGGAGTTTTGCAGTCTTAGCCAACCGTGAGTGAGACGGACTAGGATACACGCCCCTCGAATACACACGTGCATGCAAGCGTTCATGCATGACATCAGACCCTTGAATAAGATACCGTCGGGTTACCTCGCTGGGCGAACCTGGGCCGCCTACACTGAGGCCCGGGAATGTCGGGTAGATGACGGGAACAAGCCCTTAGCTTTGCTGCCGGTAACTTGACTGGGAGACTTCGATTAGTCGGTTGGTCTTGGGATACATAGACAGACAGTGGCTTGATGTAGCCTTGAGTTAGATATGAGATGATATTCAGGAGGGAAGCAAGCGGTTTACGTATATAAAGCCTTGGCTAGGCTGGGTACTGGGGTGCTCAGTGTTGCACGCAGCTTGAAGCACAACGCATCTCTTGCCGATCTGGGCCATCGTGTAGAAAAGTTGCAAATGATACCACTGACCTTACGAAGCAACACTTTGGGACGTAATAGAGTTCCGGGCCCAGTATTGATAAAAGGGGGACCGGATTCAGCTAAGGGAAACATACCGGAATTTTACGTGCTCTTGCTACTGTTATCTTACCGGTTATATCAGAAGATGTCCCTTTTGGACAGGCCTAAAGGTTGACAACATGATATTCGTCTTAAATGAAATTACATCAAACTTCTACCCTACCCTCCTAACGGCTGAGCATATATGGTCAGCTAACGGACCCGTTCCACGAAGTCAGCCCCTTCTATGTAATACCGTCTCCGTGATGAAATCATTGTCGATTCGTGCGTATTGGAAGGAGAGCTTCTTCCTTCATGTCCTCCCCGAGTGCAGTGCACCTAGTCTTAAGGACCTGCGCCCAGCCAACGGGGTGCCCGGCATGAGTGTGAATCTCTAGCTCGATTCCCCATCTACTGGACCCAGAAACATATTTCCATCGTCATGTTCAGCACCTGTTTCCACTTAATGAACACAGAGTGGCCTCGGGTCCCTCCCCGAAGCAGAGTAATTTCGTGGCGTACAGAGCACTGCTGCTCACGCTGGAAACGGGCCGAGACGGCAATGCCAGGGCGTCGACGCTTTCTGCGGATAGGGGTTATGACTTGTCATCAGGGAGCCTGACTTAGCATCCTAGAGAGCAGCCGGGGAGAGAACGGTTTGAGAACGAGGACATTCGTGCAGGGCAACCATGGCAGGGCCATAAAGAAGTTTGCCCAGACAGCCGACGGCCGACTACTTGCTTATTACAACTATCACTCCTGCCAAGCGTGCATCCAGGTCGCGGAGGGCAGATTGCAATATATTCGAGCAATAGTTTCCAGACGCGGTAGGGCAGTCCGGCACCAGAGACTCCTAGTCTTTCTTTTCACTGTTGGTCCTTCGAGCTTGGGTTTCCTTAGCCCACTAACTTCTCCGATAGTACGCGGAGCAATTGAAATTGTCTCCTCTGTGTGGGTATGGGCTGGGGCTGGTCGTGACAGCTTTTGTGATGTCTCGGCGTACTCTGTTGGTGGTGACATGCGCTTGATAGGCTGAGCATTGCAAATTTCCAGTATCCTGGGCGATATATCTAGTTGCTTACCCAGTTCTTCGTTACATTGCGTTCCAAAAGCCTCCAGGTTTCTTTGGTTTGAATTAACCGGGGAGACTCGTTCTCTCTCGCTTGTTCTCTTGCTAGCATACAAGTCAACCCACTCTCCCTCCCGTGTCGGAATATTCCTCTGAAGTGATCCGAGGTGAGAAGGAGCTAGGTACTCGTCGATATCCGACAAGTTTTCAGAATTTTAGATAGTCCGCTGCGGAAGCCTTCCTCAATTGACTCCAGAGCCGAGTCGACAAGCCACCTCAAGCTGTCTCCCTACAAAGGCCGAGAAAAGTTCGCACGCTGGATGCCGCTCATCGCGTCCTGCAGAATTTTGCTTCTCCGGTCGTGGATATGGTCTCAGTGGCGAGCCATCTGCTCTAAGCCGTGGTTCCTGAAAGTATCTACGACGAGCCGAACACAGCTTCCGTCAGTTTTGACTTCTACGTTGTCCGGCGACAATGGCCTGCGGTCCCGTGATCCGTTTGCATACGAAAATATCAAAATATCGTAGACTTGATGTTCGTTAAAGGTGAAGGCGAATCCCAGTGTCTCAAGGCCTGGGGATACAGCACGGTATATTTTATTTAAGCATCCATAATGCCTTTGACTAGACCAGTTCCCACCACCCCTATTTGGTTCGGAACCTCAGGTACTGGGGAATTTCACACTGAAGGGGCCAAGCATGCGACCGCCCTTCAGTCGCTACAGCGACCCGTAGCCCGAATCGACCTCCTCAGGGCTGCGGACGCTTGACACCGACGACGACGAGGTTCCTGGGGCTCTCGCGGTAGTCGAACACAGTCTCGACCCAGCATTTCTGCACGAGGTCGGCGTGCTGGCGGAGGAAGAGCCAGCGATCGGTTACTATGAGCGCCTCGACGACGACTGCGCTGAAGGCCATGAGGCTCCAGATGGCGCTCAGCTCCCGCTTCCGGGGGAGGTACTGCTTCTCGTAGCGCGATATCTCCTCGTCCGCGATGCCGCCCATCTTCTCCCGGATGGCGTCGCAGTGCTCGTGGTAGTCGGAGTGCGTCGTCAGCTTCGCGACGGCGCCCCTGACGTAGGACCGGAACGACCCGTAGCAGCTCTTCCGGAGGGACCCGATGATGACTGGGTTGGTGCTGAAGTTGAAGGGGCTCCGCGCGGAGTTCTCGTCGTTTTCTTCTGGTTGCTGTTCGTTGTGGTAGACTTTGCCTATGACCCCGCGGTCGAGGAAGATCTTCTGCAGCACTGCTCGGAAGAAGTGACGGGTGAAGAAGCTGTCGCTCTCGGCTTCCGTCCAGTTCTGCGGCGCTTGGCAGGCCATCATCCGAGCCGTGATGTTCTGCCGTATGCCCGTGCCTTTGTAGTTGCAAAGCCGGTCACTCATCGGAAAGCCTTGAGGATCACGCCTTGCCGATTCCCTAACGACGCGACCATTTATAGCCTGAAGGCTTGGCCTCATGTAAGGGTGCTTGTATGTTGGTGGTCCCAACCGCTCAGTTAACAGATTATAGCAGCATCCAACAATGGCGATGGCTTGGACGCGCGGGTTTAGGATTAGGGACCGTATCCCATGGTGGGAAAGGTTCCCACAAGAATGGATGGAGACTGCCATGAGACGCAGGTCCTTCGATTGCTTGTTTTCCGCGGCGAAATTGTCCTCCAGCTGTGCAATGACATCAGACAAGTCACCAGATTCCAGTCTGCCCTGTATGTAGCGAACGAACCCCTTTCCGTCTTCAGGTTTATACTCTGGCTGGAGCTCCCTCAGGGGTCTGAAGTCAGCAACATAACCATCGGGTAGTTTTGGAGGGTTCGCCAGACGCCTCAATGCCTTCGCGCCCAATTGGTCTACGGGGGTCTCGCCGTCAAGTTGCTGCATGAACAGCTTCTTGTTGCGCATGACCTTCGGCCTTTCTGCCACGCCCGCGAACACATCGAGCTCCTTCGCGCCGGCGATATTGTGTTCTCTCCCTTCAACAGCCACCATCTGCTTGTTGTAGGGAGCACTTGCCAAGGCGCGGCCGAGATAATTCTGGCCGCTGCCGAAGTCGACGAAGTGAGTCACCTCGCCGCCTATATCAGGGGCGATGCTGCTGGCGAACCTATCGACGTAGCTCGCGAAATTGCTCACTTCGTGGATTTTCTTAGGCTTCATCCCCACGGATACTAGCCGAGTCAACTTCGGAATTTTCTTTTGCTCGTAAGAGAAGTCGCGAGCGAGGGAAAACTTTCTGACGTCTTTGATGTATTTCACCAGGCTCTCTGGCGGCCGGGGGCCCGGTGTCTCATCTGGTCCAAGGCCGTTCCGCATGAGGACGTCTAAAAGTTCCATGGGGGCGCATTGTAGCAAAAAAGGTCGCCAGTCAGGGGGCACAACCATGTGGAACAGCCCGGGCTCATTGGTGAAGAAATCCAGGATATGCACTCCGCCGCAGAAGGTCTGGAACAGATCTGAAGTAGTCGTAAATTCCAGGAGACTTTCGACATATTCCTCTGCGCTGCTCCAGCAGTCGGGATACGGTAACGGCTTTTCTGGCATCATCTTAATGGACAGTTCTCCAATTTCAAGAGATCTTGTGTATATGCCATGAAGTTACGTGGGTAGTACATACGACCCCTAAAATGCTATACTTGTTTAGTGATTTGCTGTAAAAATGACTCCGATTTTGGGTGTATCTATATAGCGTTGCTACCTTGGCGGCCGGGACCGATAGTCTGGACATCTAGTTAGTATACAGCACCGGTCGCCGATCTAGCGGCACCAAAGCACCTAACCGATTAGTGGGCCGTATCAGTACTTGTACAAGCAGTACTCCGTAAGCCACGAATCAGACGTCATTCTGGCCGTCAGCCTCAAACTTGATAGGGCCGAGTACTGCATATTTACCCTACCTTAGCTGAAGCTGCAATGCTGAAGTATCCATTGGTCTAGATACAACATGCCTTAATCCCCTTTGTCACCCAGCTACCTACCTTATACCAGCATCAAGCAACCAAACACACAACGAACTCGATAGGAATTAGATGCATCTCTACACAATACAACCGGCAGGATGATGTCCTCAACCAACGAGGAGGACCCTTTCCTCCAGGTCCAGCAGTACGCAGCTCTCCCATTCAAGAACGGGTCCCCCTCGGTTACGATACCTAAGCCGATAAAAGTGGTAGTAGCTAACGGCATGACCCCCGAACCCGCAGAGACGTCCTCTCGCAGCTGCAGAACGCACGCCCGCTCTTCGCCTCGTACCTGCGCATCCGCAGCCTGAGAAGCGCCAACAACGCCACGGCGTCGCCGGAGCTCGCCTCGGCGCGGTCCGACCTGGAGTCCTGCCTCGCGGCGCTGGCCGAGGACCTCGCCGACCTCGTCGAGTCCGTGAGGGCCGTCGAGTCGGACCCGTCGCAGTACGGGCTCTCGGCGGCCGAGGTCACGCGGCGGCGCCGCCTCGTGCAGGAGGTCGGCGGCGAGATCGAGGACATGCGCGAGGAGCTGTCGAAGCAGCAGCAGCAAGAGGCCGCCGGCAGCCGCGCCGCCGGGAAGAAGGGGAGCGCGAGCGCAAACGCCAGGGCGGCGCACGCCGCGGCGTCCTCGGACCTGCCGCCGCCGTCGGCGTTCGCGATCGGGGACGGGCGCGACGACGACGACGACGACGAAGACGGCGACGGCGACGCGTACGAGGAGTTCGAGCAGCGGCAGCAGCAGCAGATGATGCGGGAGCAGGACGCGCAGCTCGAGGGCGTGTTCACGACGGTGGGGACCCTGCGGCGGCAGGCGGACGACATGGGGCGGGAGCTCGAGGAGCAGCGCGAGATGCTCGAGGTCACCGACGACCTGGCCGACCGCGTCGGGGGCCGGCTGCAGACGGGCATGGCGAAGCT
This sequence comes from Monosporascus sp. GIB2, assembly GCA_004155935.1. Taxonomy (NCBI): domain Eukaryota; kingdom Fungi; phylum Ascomycota; class Sordariomycetes; order Xylariales; genus Monosporascus; species Monosporascus sp. GIB2. The sequence goes on along the minus strand of QJNV01000006.1, from coordinate 150,945 downwards.
CGGCCACGTCGTTCGCGCCGGCGAGGACCGTTACAGCGGCTGCTGCGTCGCGCTGCTCATCACCGTCCTCGTCGTCCTGCTGGTGCTGCTCTTGGTGTTATAGCGTTTTCGTTGCTTTCGCTTTTGAGCTCGCTGTTTGCGTTTGATACCGATGTATGTACGTACGGGACTGGGCCGGGTTGGATTGGAACTTCTGCTCTGTGGCTTTTATACTTTTGCGCGGCGCGGCTTTCCGGGTCCTCTATTGTACGGTTTGAAAATAATATCAGGTCACGGTTATGCAGGCGGCACTTGTCTGCTGTGCGCCATGACAGTTTGCAGCTACCATTGCCGGATGATTGTATTCAAGCGTCCTGCTAGTCAGGCAGACATACAGACACATGGGCGCATTTTGAGGTAAATACATGGTGCGCCTCTACAGCTGCAGGTCTGATATTGATGCCGGAAACATTGTTCACGCCTTGAACGCCATGATCCAAAGCCATCCCATTGTTCTATCCCGCCTTATGCTTGAATCGCACTCTACCGGGGCTGTTCGTCTGCGAAATCCCTACCCCGACGTCATAATTCTAACCCTATATTCATTTTTAACATCTCGCCCAAAACTAGCAACCCCCCAATACCCGGTGTCTTGGTCTGTGCCTTGGTCGGGTATTCTACTAGGGCCTTCCGGAGAGCGGCGATGGCTGCGGTTCCGTAAAAGTTCATGAACCTCTCTTCGTAGTGCTCGATCATCGAACGGAGGACCACCGACTGTGTATTCGAGATCTCGGCCGGCGGCGTATTTACTATCCTCGCCAGGCTCGCCCAGTATTTCGATGGCGGCCAAGGGTTCTTGTTCGGCGACTTGGAGAAGTCACGCAAGGAGATCGAAGCGAACCCAACAGCGAGGCCCTTCATCCGGTCGATGTGTACCTGTTCCGGCGCCCACCCTCCGCCTTCTTTCTTCCATCCCAACCGCATCCGTCCCTGTTCCGTTTTCTCGTCCCCACGATACCCAAAGAGGACAGGGCATACAACACGAAATTTGGCTATGAGAATGTCGATCAACGTCCTGCCGCGCCAGAGATACGCCTTGTTTGAGAAAATCATAGCCGTTATGACACCAATCGGATCCGCCGTTTTCGGCTGTGCCCCGCACTCCTGGATGAACTGGTTGATGATAGCTTTTGAGAACTGGTTTAGAAGATAGATGAATAGTGATGGTAGTTGAGGCTCATTGTGAATCGCCCCCTCCATGGGTTCTCTCTTGTCCATGATGAAGTTGGAAGGATCCACTGGAGCACTGGGAATCTGCGTCAGAGATTCGTTCAGCAGTGCCTGTATCGCCGCGATCTGGTACACGGTTAGTCTTCTTATAACGGAGAAATACCGTAGATACGCACCTGTTTCTTGTTGCCCCCCCTCTCGCCGACGAGTTGACCCATATTCTTCCTGAGTTCTCGCCGCATGTTTCCTAGCCGTTGCTTAAGCGGCGGTGATGATTTCGTCTGTTCCGTCATGGAAGCACGCAGCTTCTTTAGGTTCCGGTGTATCTGAACATAGCGATCTGCGACGGAAGCAGTGGACGGCTTCGGCGTGGGCGTGATAACCGCCTGGGAAGATTTGGCAGCAGCTGGAAAACCGTTCTGCTGGGGAGCAGCCGGTTTTGCGAATGGATTTACCAGAGGTGGCGGTTTGTTCTGAGACGGAGCTTCGATTTGTTGTGGTTGCTGTACAGTCTGCGCTCGAGGCAACTGGGCGACTTTTGCTCCAGCTGCTCCATTGACTTGCGACTGCTGGGTAGTGGTCGCGGTGGCCGAGGTAGTAGAATTGTGCGGGACAGTCGTAGATTCTTTGGCTGCCGTCACGGCAGCAGGGGCCGGCTGTGGCGGTGGCTCCTCTGGTGGAAGTTTCGGGATGGTCTTCAATTTCAGAGCTCGCAACCGCTCCTCTTCGATTCTCAGTCGCTCTTCATTGCGGATACGTTCCTCTTCCCTTCTCTGCTCCTCTCGAATCCTTTCTTGTTGCTCGCGTAACCTCCGATTCTGTTCTCGCAGTTCGTGAGTTTGATAGACCCGAATGGCTGCTTCTCTGACACGCTCATGTTCCGCCTGGGCCGCGGCGAGGGCTTCGAGGTGGCTAAGCTCGGTGTTTCGATTCTCGGAAAGGAAGGGGGAGAGGCGATTGCGGTCAGGGCTGGACCATTGGGGGGACCTGCGAGCTGCAGGTGAAGAGTCGGGCATTGCTTTCAGCTCGGTGCAGGTGTGGTCATGGTATTGCTTGTCAATACCTTGTGTGGCAGAACAGTCGGAATTTAGGGTCTTCAAGTCAATTGGACAAAGACCAGGAAGACGGAGTGAGCGGGGTCCGAAAGAGAGCAGAAATGTGAGACCAGCTTTCAATGGTCCGTCACTATTGCTCCTTGTCCGTGTAGTTGGGAAGAGAGTTCCCTTTGAAGCTCAGGTTACTTGTATCATCATGCTAAAGGAAACATTGAAGGCTGGAAAGGCTGGGCAGGTGAGCTGTGAGATGCGGATTGGCTGCATTCTGCCGGACGTTCCAGGGTAAGTTGCATAAGTCAGGGCGGTAAAGGATTAGGGACATTCTAGTAGGTCAGGTGCATCAGTGGGTTTAAGTTGTCCTATCCCCCTACATTATATTTCGTACACATATCCATACCTGTACCTGGCCTACATTCCTATGATAGGCATATCGTTGGGTACCTACCAGTAACTGCGAAGGATATGGGTAGGTAGATACGTACCTAGGTAGATAGAGGTGGGTAGGTATACTGTAAACAAAGCTCTTATCATCTTCATGAACATAACTCCCTCGGTCAATAACACCTCAAGCTGCTGATTCCCTCCTTGCTAATACAGCTGGAAGAAGAGCAGAGTCCATATTTTATCACGATACATACACACCACTTATACATACTGTCCAGGCTGCCTATTTCGTCAATCATGTTATGTATTGTTTGAAACTGTAGGTCAGGGAGATCAGATAGACTTTATTACCTACGCAGGTAGCTTTTGTAGCAACGGGGTTTTTCCTTGGTTGCGTGTTCATAGCTAGCAGCTCCCCGCCTGAAGTTTACATAATAATCATATACGGTAGGTGCGTAGCTAGCATCTGTTTAACTTCACTTATATCTCTGTGTACTATTTTGTTGTCTGCGTACGACATGCACGGGATCGGGTCTGGGCTGTGGTTGAAGCTCTCTCACCGATATCCAAAGTATAGCACCTTTTCAAGTAATGGTGGCGGCATACTGACGACACTTTAACTCGACGCCAGATATCTACCAGCCCTAAGCTACGTGGGAATAAGCACATTGTGCTATTTTCCTACCTATATAGTAGGCGAGTAACGTGAATCTCATCGTCATTGGCACTACTAGTCTGCTCTACCAAGGACGTCGTAGCGCTCGTGAGCCCTCGCTAACTCCTATTTCGGTGGCACCTATCTATCCTCCTTCAAGATGAAGCGATAACGGTTAGAAGATATTGCATCACTTCTTCTAACTTGAAGCTTATTCCGTATAAAAAACCAAGCCACATGTCTTAATGATCTACGTTTGTCATGCCCCGCGTATTCCTAACCGGCCTGCATACTAGTAGGTACTTAAGTAGGTACGGTACGGCACGCAAGCAGGTCGGGAGGTGCGAATCGTGGAGTCAAGGTTGTCAAGGGGGGCGGATGTCACCCGCCTTGGAGGAAAATGTCCCTGACAATCCCCGCACTTTCTATACTTACATACACATCATCTAACTTGTATATACTTTAACTAGTAGTGAATGGTAACAACACCCATATGGTGGAAATTCCAACTATCACCGTCCCGCCCATCTGTTCCACTGATGAGTCATGGTAGATGAGCCAGCTCTGAACTCTATTGTTCACTAACATCTACCTATCAACTCGGTATGCTTTATATTGGACGTCCCCAAACCGAGATCCTGGCAGCTCTGTGATACCTAGCTGGAGGACAGGACAAGGTCTGGAAATACCTAGATAGCCCTGCTAGAGCTTGTCGGAAGCCCCACTCCACCACTTTCCTGGGCACCATCCAGTGCTTGATATTGATATTGATCTGCCTTACGCCTTATTGTGCCCTTCGTATTAATCAATCTGCGCACTGCGGAAAGCTATTGGGAATGCTTTCCAGCTGAGGGGAGTATTCTCTTAAATACTCCAAATAGTTCGGATGGTCCTCCTTTGAGTCCTTCACTCAGGTAGAGTATAGAAATTCCCTGGATGTCATAGGAGACTGCCTGCGTATGGCCCATTCATTACCTACATGTAGGTAACTTTAGGCCGCCTAAAAGTGAGTGGAGATATATGTGGCTCTTCGAGCAGTGGTGGACGGAGTGCTGGGTACCTACCGCACGGGCAGAACGGGAAAGTTTAAAACCAAGCTACGGCCTCATGTTGGTGCTGCTCAATAAGCTGGGAAAGGTAAAGCGAATCATAATAGTCCCAATCGCAGCCCCCCTCGAGTGAAGCCACCCAGCGTCCCGGTCTTGGAGAGAGATGCCCCGGGGTAGGGACCAAGAAAACATAGGTTAGTTCTGGCCGTACGTGCTGCCAAGGGTTGACAAGCCATTTGCCCCATTTCTTTGCAGTTTACCTCACTTCGGTGTTTCTGTACCTAGTATTGTAGGTGGGGTGCTGTGTACTTGTCCTTTGAAGTTTAGTCTACGGAGTACCTAGTGTCCATCACCTCACATCAATCCGGCCAACCAAGGAGAGAAAGTTCAAATGCTAATGTTGGTCCAGCTCGGTTCGAATCGAGTCGTATTGCTGCTGTTACCTGCTACTAATAACGTACTCTTCTCTCTTCCCCCCTCAAATCAAGGAGCTCCCAACTTCATCTACATCATCACCGTCTCTCTCCTTCCTCCCCTTTCCCTCCACACCCGATATCTATCATCTTCCTGAAGAATAATTCACATTCCTTCTCTTAGGATATCGATTATTTCCAACAAGAAGCCAATTTTTCATCCTCTCATTCACCCTCCTTATTTTCGCTACCCGCAGCAATCACACAAATTTGAATTCCCTTCTAAAGAAAGGACAATCAATATCCCACAACTTCCAACCAACAGCTATTTGTCTGACAGTCAGCAAACTAAACAGCCTCACCCGCAACGCAGGCTCCTATAGTGTACCTTTTGCTCACCACCGTCCCTATCAGCTACCTAGGTATCTATTCCACACATCGACAAGGGTAACGCTCACGGACGCACGCCTCTCGCATCTGAACTGCCCCGTGCGAGCCCCGGACTACCTGCTAGCTAGCCTACCATGGACCAGCAGCAACAACAGCAGCAACAGCAGCAGCCTCCCCAGGCCGGAGGTGTGCCTGGACCTACGGGTCGTCGCCTGCATATCGCCCATCGCAGGAGCCCCTCCGAGCTTACACCACTGATGAGCATGTTCTCAAATCCAGGCAGTATGTGGCTCTCTTTTTCTCTTTTCGCTTCGAGTCTGTTGTTGTTGTTGCTATTGCTATGCTGTTGCTTCTAAGTCGATTAATCCGGAGCTAATTACTTGTCCTTTTTTGTCTATCTAGTTGAACAGCTTGCGATTCAGCAGCAAATCGAGCTGCTACAGCAGCAGCAACAGCAGATCCAAGCCACGCACCAACAATACATGAGTTTGGGCATGATCCCCTCTCCACAGCTTGGTGCTGGCGGCCAGTTCAATCCCTTGCAACCGACCATGGCCAACATGTCGCCCCAAGCGGGTTTTCAGTTCCCGAATCAGCTTCCACAGCAGCAGCAAAATGTTCAGATGGGTCCACCTAGTCAGCCCATGTCACATCGCCGTAATCAGTCGGCAGTTCCTAACATGGGCATGGGGCCACCTCCGGCTCCGTCCGCCGGGGCCTCTGGATCTGCGTTCGGACAGTTCGACAACTCGTCCGGCCATGGCCGTGAGAATGCCCCTCGGGGAGGGCGAGGTGGCGGCGGCTCGGGAAGTGGACACCAGCGCCGACACTCCCTTGCATTGGCTGATGCCAAGAAGGCCGCCGACATTGCCCAGCAAAAGCGAACGACTTCAGGTTTCCAGTTTCCCGGTCCAGGAGCTTCCGACAATGCTAGCGCCGAGGAACCAAGACCTGCGCCAACCGATACCCCTATAGCACAGGGCACGTCCACCCGGGGTGGACGGGGCGGAGGCGGGCACGGCCGCAGCCAGAGCATGGCTGGAGGCCCTGGTGGCCGGGGAGGTCGTGGCGGAGCGCCGAACGAGGGCGGCCGGGGCCATGCCCGATCGTCGTCGCGCAATTTTGAAGGTAACTGGCGCAACCAGGGTCAAAACCAAGGCCAGGATCAGTCTGGGCAGGGCCAGCAGGGCTTCCAGCCGGGTCACCGGAATCGCGGCTCCATCAGCCATCAGTCCGTCTCCACCAACGTCGGAGCCTTCCAATACCCCGGTCAACCCCAGCTCCTGCAGATCCCCGGTCAAATGCCGATGATGCAGATGTATCCTGGCCAGCAGCTCAACCCCATGCAGCTGCAGCAACTCCAAGCTCTGCAGGCTCAGATGAACGGCCAGCAGTTCGTCGGTCTTCAGGGCAGCCAACACGCACCCCAGCTTGGCGGCCAGCAATCGCAACAGCAACAGCGAAAGACGCTCTTCACTCCTTATCTTCCCCAGGCAACCTTGCCAGCCCTCCTCGGGGATGGTCAGCTTGTCTCGGGTATCCTTCGTGTTAACAAGAAGAACCGTAGCGATGCTTACGTGACTACCGCCGACGGCGTTCTCGACGCCGATATCTTCATCTGCGGTAGCAAGGATCGTAACCGGGCCCTGGAAGGGGACCTGGTGGCGGTCGAGCTCCTCGATGTTGACGAGGTTTGGTCGCAGAAGCGGGAGAAGGAAGAGAAGAAGAAGCGAAAGGATATTACGGATACGCGATCCGGCTCTACTAACGGCAACGCCCAATCGAGCTCCGCCAACGGTGATGACGTAAATGCCGCCGACGGAAGTATCCGCCGGCGTGGCAGTTTGCGCCAGAGACCTACCCAGAAGAAGAACGATGATGTCGAGGTGGAGGGACAGAGTCTACTCCTCGTCGAAGAAGAGGAGATCAGCGACGAATCCAAGCCGTTGTATGCTGGCCACATTGTCGCAGTCGTCGAACGTGTCGCCGGTCAGATGTTCTCTGGAACGTTGGGGCTCCTGCGACCTAGCAGCCAAGCCACGAAGGAGAAGCAGGAGGCGGAGCGGGCTGCTAGAGATGGTGGCCGGTCTCACGAGAATAAGCAGCAGGAGAAGCCGAAGATCGTGTGGTTCAAACCTACCGATAAGCGTGTTCCTCTGATCGCCATCCCCACGGAACAGGCGCCGCGGGATTTCGTGGAGAAGCACCAGGAATATGCCGACCGCATATTCGTTGCCTGCATCAAGCGCTGGCCCATTACATCCCTGCACCCTTTCGGCACCCTCGTCGAGCAGCTCGGCAAGATGGGCGACTTGAAGGTCGAAACCGATGCTCTGCTACGCGACAACAACTTCTCCTCTGATGAATTTTCCGACGCCGTGTTGCGGAGCGTCGGTCTTCAAGACTGGTCGCTCGCAAAGGAAGATGAGGCCGCCCTTAGCGCTCGCCGCGACTTCCGCAACGAGACGACCTTCACTCTTGATTTGGCAGGTACCGGGGAGCTCGGCGATGCCATCCATGTCAAGACCGAGGCCGACGGGAAGATCGAGATCGGTGTTCATGTGCCCGATGTCACTCACTTTGTCAAGCCCAACTCGCTGGTTGATCGCGAGGCCAAGAAGCGTGGCACAGCTGTTCATCTGGTAAACCGAGTCTGCGCTCTGCTACCGCCGAAGATCGCTTCGGATGTCTGCGCGCTCACACCAGGTGAGGAGAGGCTCACGGTCAGCGTCGTCTTCCGTGTGAACCCTCACACGGGGGCTGTGGCCGACGGCGACGCGTGGGTCGGGAAGAGCATCATCAAGAGTGCCGCAAAGCTGACCCTCAAGGAGATCGATGACGCTATAGCTGACCAGGCCGACTTCAAGCACGATGCCGTTCAGGCCAAGGATGTTCAGATCCTCAGCGCTATTGCGCAAAAGTTCCGTGAGACACGTCTCGGCTCGGAGGGTCCTATAGCCCCGCTCCGGCTCCTTCATCAGCTCGATGATGAGAATGTCCCGATTCAACATAATATCTTCGACTCGACGCCCGGAATGGAGCTGGTCGAGGAGCTTCTCCACAAGGCTAATGCCCATGTCGCCCAGAAACTGGCTGAAGGTCTCCCTGATAAGGCGGTGCTCCGACGCCAAGCTCCGCCAAACGCGCGCCGTCTACAGACGTTCGTTGAGCGCATGAGGGCGCTCGGGTACGACATGGATACCACCAGCAGCGGTACTCTGCAAAACAGCCTGTTCAAGGTCGACGATGCTGATACCCGCAAGGGTATGGAGACGCTACTGATCAAGAGCATGAACCGTGCCAAGTACTTTGTGGCCGGTAAGACGAACAAGCAGCTCTGGCCGCATTATGCTTTGAATCTGCCTCTCTACACTCATTTCACTGGCCCTACAAGGCGCTATGCCGACATCATCGTCCACCGGCAGCTAGAGGCGGTGCTTTCGGAGCAGCCCGAGTACAGCGAGGACATCGAGAATCTAGTCAAGACGATCGAATCTTGTAACACCAAGAAGGAGTCGGCACAGAATGCTCAGGAACAGAGCATTCACATTGAATCGTGCAGGATTATGGACAAGAAGCGGCAAGAAGTCAACGGCGATTTGATCAGCGAAGGCGTTGTCGTCTGTGTCTACGAATCAGCATTTGACGTCCTTATCCCCGAGTGGGGCTTCGAAAAGCGGGTGCACTGCGATCAGTTGCCGCTCAAGAAGGCCGAGTTCAGAAAGGAGAAAAGAGTGCTGGAGCTCTACTGGGAGAAGGGTGTGCCTAGCTCTGCGTACGTGCCCGAGGACGAACGACCCAAGGCGGCCGCGTCACAGCGGGTGTCGAATGCCATCGCCGCAGCCCGACAGGCTGAAGAGGCCGAGAGGGCCAAGAAGGAACGCGAGGAGGCAGCACGGAAGCAGACGGAGACGGGCACGAGGTCTACGGATGACGTTGATGCCCTGTTCGATGATGACGACGATAATGCGTCGGACATCACCGAGGCTATGGCGGGCGCATCTCTGGCCGAGCGACCGACCCAGAGCGTCCCCGGCTCACCGACTCGGTCCACCTCGAACGCAGGAGCCCTCCACCGCACCCGGTCGGATTCCAAGGTCCAAGTGCCCGCCGTGGAGGCGGTAGAGACTCGTCTGACGAACAAGGAGAAGTACCTCGAGCTGTTCGCCTTGAGAGAGGTTGGAGGTGACTACATTCAGGATGTCACCGAAATGACGAGAGTCCCTGTGATCCTCAAGACGGATCTCACGAAGAGCCCGCCGTAAGTAGACCCGACATACGTTGTTACTCATTATGGAGGTATACTAACAAAACTAGTTGCTTGACAATCCGTTCGCTCAACCCATACGCGCTATAAGACTCATGATAGATGACCAGTCCTGCTCGCCGTAACGAGGTAGCGGGGGTGGAGATCGATGGGTCTTCTGGGAGGAGGAACGGCGACTAATGTGAAGAAAGGTATTAGATTGCTAGGCTGTCGGCCGAAATTTGAGATATATCTCTTATCGTGTTCATACAACGTGTTGTCAAGCTGGCAGATAGACGCAGATAGCTGTCCGGCTCGAGGCTCGGGAATACGAAGGACTCTCCATTACCTATATTATAACATATCTTGCCATGACTTCTTTCTTGACCAGAGGCGACATGAGGAAATGGCTGCTGGGAATCACCCTGCGTAGCATAAGCTTACCGGATAGTATCACTCACGTGCTTTAGCAGGTATGACATATCTAGCCTGGTTGCGTCTCACATTAGAAAATAATGTGCAGAAGGTCTAGTATATCGCATTTACCGGATCGCCGGTTAGATGGTCATAGATCAGGCCATAGATCAAGCTACTACATCGGCTTTACAAGGCGATCAATCATCGGCCCGCTTACTACATATAAGGGTTGAGAATGACATCTCTTAAAAGATATACTCTTACGTAATACGCCCAGAGCTGCGAAGGTAGGGTCTTGGTAAGGGGCATCCTCAACTTTTAAGGTTAAGGTTAAAGGATCTCATGGGGGGAAAATCCCGACCGGGGTTCGGGGTCCTTGGGTTTCTCCTTTCCACACTGTTATTAGTGAAACGTGCTATGGGTATCATCGTAGGTAGGTTGCTAAACGAGGCCGGCTGATCGTGTACTTGCGTTTTACGTAAATTTCAAGGGCAGATGTGCGTGGTGGAGGCATGTGGTAGTGGTGGTGGATCAAGGGTCTAGTTTAGTACGCAGTTCCAGCCAGTCGAGTTTTCAACACATTGAACCGCCGGCGTTCTGAAACCGACTGCTTGGCAGTAGGTGGACAGTATGAAAGTAAGAACCAGGCCCGGTTCCGCATAGGTAAGATGTTGTCCCAATCGAGACTCCGGAGTCTTTATCAAAATCGGATCGCGACATGTGCGAATAAGTGGACTTCGGCTTAAGGGTCTCGATGATACCCCATTCCCCTCCCTTTCTGTCATCGTCGGCTCTTTTAAACAATGCGAGCGACAGATACGCTTCGATCCATCCCGCGCACGAAGCAACGAATACCTATATATCCTTTTGATGTCCGCCCTCCGCGTATGCAACCTTCTTCGGGCTGATTACATTGAGACATGGTGGCGGCGATTCTGGTAAATTTACCATCCCAGTCTTATGAGCTCGTCTTATAGGTTTCTAAACTCCATCGTGAACCGGTCTCTCTCGCTTCCGGGATAGCTTGTGCCACTTTAAGGATGTCGCAATCTCGCGGCGCAACTCGGGCTAGGTATTCCCTTCGACACGATCCGCTGAGCGATTCCAGGTGAGCGAGGTTTACGAAGTATCACCATGTCCTTCAACGAGAACGTAAGTGTACTTGTCGGATGCCAGATCTATATCAGAGATATGGAGATCCACAGGGCTGAAGCGGCCTGTGCTGGACAGGCCTCCCTAATAGTAGACCACACGTGCTGAACCATACAGAGCCCAGAGCTTCCAGTTGTGCTTTTTAGTGGATGGGTATTTCTCACGTGGCTAGATCCGCAACATCGTTAAAAAAGTCTCTACGTACCTATAAAACATTATGATAATCGCGCGAGGCACAAGTCAAACAAATCGCTCCACGGTTGTGGATAATGCCAGACTGTGTGCTCCTCGAATCTATGCCAGCGTGCTCGTTTGGGGAAGTATCAAGAGTGACGCGAACGAGCGAAGACTCGGGTGAGCCAAGCAGCATAGCTGACCCGTCGGTTTCAGGAGTCGGCTTACTCACCGTCCGACCTTCGCTATGCTCCGTTACGCGCCCGGACCGTTGTGAAACGACGTTGAAGCACTAAGCTCGTCAGTCTCTCGGGGCCCGCCTTATCCCCCCTGTCGATCTTGGGATTTTCTTCAGCCGAGGATAAACTAAGCTATGAAGTAGGACGGGACCCCCATGCCGAATTTCATCCCATTTTGCTCTGGGATCTAAGCTAACCCCTGGCGCCCCTTTCCCCTCCGTGATTGGTCCGAAAGGAGCTTCTTTCGAGGTTGTTTGGTTTCAATGCCCATTCTGGGGCAGATTAGCTTCTTCCTTCGCCAACTTAACCTCTTCCGCACCAACCCCAGAGCCTTAAGATAACCGGAGCCATGGCGATCCCCCCCTGTCCCCATGCCTCCTTGCGGCTCGGATCCGGTAGCTCACGGAGTATGGCGTGTGCGTCTGCAACAGCTTGCGCTCATCATCCCTTGCACGAAGCTAAGGTAAGATTGCTGGGGGAATAGAGGTCTAGTTCGTAGGTCGGCTTGCCTTCTTTCCGTGACCTCCCGCCCCTCCTGCCCTGTCACGCTGTGCGTGCACTCTGGATGTGACTGGCTTTAATGAAGATTGTTTCCCACCCTCCGTGGCCGACTTCTTGTCCTTCCTCCTCTATCCCTTTCGTCCTTCAGATCCCTTACTTCGTGTCCAACTCCGAACCGAAAGCGCTGGCCTGCTTCGTTGGGATCAACGTCTTTACTCTCCTTTTAAGATATTTTACATTGTCTCTTGATTCTTGTAATACCCGCCCCCGGGGACTTTATACCCACAGCTAGCCTGTCTTTGCTTTCGTTCGAAACGTCACTCGTTCTCTACCACGATATCCTCCCCGTCGCGATCTCCAGGTCCCCAATAGTAAAGAGACGATACCCACCAGTACTTTTAATTTCAGAAGAAAAGACGATATGCCTTCCATCATGAAGTTAGCAGGAGCCGTGGCCGGCCTCGCGGCCGTCGCCAGCGCCATGCCGGCTCAGCCCAAGTTCACCCAAAGGCAAACGCAGATCTACGATCTGGCAAAGCGCCAGAACGCCGCCGCCGCGGCTATGGGCCTGACAGATATAGATATCCTCGAATTGTAAGCTCCAACGATCCACCACCTCAGCCATACGCGCAGAAAACGTCGTTACTGACCATGTTACCGCAGCGCCCTGACCCTGGAGTGGCTCGAGGCGACCTTCTACCAGCAAGGCTTCGCGAAGTTCGGGGACGACCAGTTCGCGGCGCTGGGCCTGACGGAGCAGCAGATCGCGGACCTCAAGGACATCGGGTCCAGCGAGAACACGCACGTGGTGTTCCTGCAGAGCGCCATCGCGCAGGCCGGGTTCAAGCCCGTGCAGCCGTGCACGTACAACTTCGGGTTCACCGACGCCGCCGGCATGGTGGCCACGGCGGCGGTGCTCGAGAGCGTCGGCGTCTCGGCCTACCTCGGCGCCGCGCCCCTCGTCTCCGACCCCGGCATCCTCGGCGCCGCGGGCTCCATCCTCACCGTCGAGGCGCGCCACCAGTCCTTCATCCGCGTCGCGTCCGGCATCACCGCCTCGCCGTCCCCCTTCGACACCCCCCTGGGGCCCAAGGCCATCTTCTCGCTCGCGGCGCCCTTCATCGAGTCGTGCCCCGAGGGCTCGAACCTCGTCATCGAGGCGTTCCCGGCGCTGACGCTCAGCGAGCCCACCATCAACGCCGCGGGCGTCAACGCCCTGGCCTCCGGCACCCCGCTGAAGTTCCAGAGCACGGCCGCGCCCGGCGCCAAGTTCTGCGGCTTCACCAACTCCGCCGCCCCCGGCGGCACCGCCTTCGTCCCGTTCACCGAGGCCGACGGCTGCCCCCTGCCCCAGAACATCGACGGCATCGTCTACGTCTCCCTCACGAGCGAGGCCCCCTCCGACGGCGTCATCACCGACGCCATCACGCTCGCCGGCCCCATGGTCCTGCAGCTGAGCTAAGCAGAGCTGAGCCGGTTTGGTGGCGGCTAGAATAAGGCCGTACGGTTGGCCGCGGTGCCTTTAATTTCATCCGAGCACGCCCTCCCTCGGAGGGGTGGGTGGTAGACGGACATGCATGTGGCAGCGGGAGGCAGACACGACCGGGCAGACGAAGCATAGACGGTTTCCGGGAGCGCCAGCGATTGCGCCCGGCTTGACTACTATAGACAGCAAATAGAATCTCCTTTGCGTCTCAGCTGTGCCTCGCATGTCGCTTCTCTCCTGCTCGTCTGCCGGATCTGTCATCCGCTTTCCCCGCTTGCTCGAGACGACTGATGGTTTTTTTTTTTTTTTGGTTTATTAATTTATTCTTATATTCTACTTTACTCTTCTTCAATACGAATACATTACGGGGTTCGCGCTCGACATGTTGTTGATTTATTTTGAAGATGGTAGAGAGGATTCATCGTCTCGTCATGCCGTACATAGACATATGCCGTGATACCCGCCCAATCGACGAGCACAAAGGGGAAATTGCTGCATACTCGGCCATGGTCCCTTTCGGGCGCGCCGATGCCAGGTCTCAAGTCAATCAAGAATCTGTTCGATAATTTTTTAAGTTGTGCTATATTTAAGTGATGGCCAGTAGAGTGCAGTTCAGATGCCGAGGGGTTAGATCCAAAGCAGGTGTTGCGTGATTCGAGTACTTTGGTGATGACGACCCATATTACTGAGCGCCCAAGTCTATATGAAATCGGAGTCCTCGATCCGGTCCTTGGGCCCACGCCGTCTCGTAAGATCCCTGGTGTCCATGGGCACCGGAACGAACCCCCTATTGCATATCCATAAGGTGAACGAATCCGAAGTCCAACGACTGGCTGTGGCAGTTATTCTGGGCTACCTGTATCTACATCTTACCAAATTGCATGGCAGCGATCCCTCCAAATTGTCCGAAGTTAAGAGCCTCCTGTAGCACTGCACAACGGCACTACATTATGGGAGCCTAAGTGCCTAGCCAATTTTCCTGTAGATTCGGTTTGATGACCTTGAAGGAGTTTAATACCCACCATTCAGGTACTACCGATCGAGTTGGGGGGCCGTGTTTGTAGATGCGTTGGGATTTCCGCACAGATAGGATACTAGGTACACGGCGCTTTCCCCTCAAAGACCTCGAGTCACCGGACTCTGGCCCGCCGGCTTTCGTGTAGTAGTTTCCATGGTCTGCTTGGGGACAAGCTCGGAGAAGAGACGCGGGGCTCTGGTGTGAGCCAAGAGAGCGCGGAAACGTCGGCCACCGGTTGGGCATAACTCGATGCTCGTAGAGAAGGTAGAGAGACTGTCTTTCTCCTCTGGGAACAAACTAGGAGCTGCGTGTAGAATTGTGTTTTCTTGTTTGCGTATAGGCTGCTCCCTAGACTGGATGAAAGGGGCTCTTTCTGAGGTCCAAATGTGGTTTCCATTCCGTAGCAAACAGGACCCGTTATCAAACAACGAGCTGTTAGTAGGAAGGCTGCTGTGAACCCTCCCACTGCCCTCAAAGGAGGACCGCGGGGGCGACGTAGACACTCTTAGGTTTCCTTTCCCGCCTCTGCTGGCTAGGTGGGTTGAAAGAACTGTAAAGAAGTGTAGCCCTGTTGTAAGCTAAGAAAGAGTCTGCCTGGCCATGTGACCGGGAAGCTCTGCTACTTATGTGTGGATATATTGCACATCATGAGCCATCGTGTAGACAGTTTGAATCTCGACTCACCCACAATCAGCCTCTCGACCTATACGCCATTCTTCACATGAGCTGTTGAACTGCTCCCTGAATGGCGCGCGAACAAGCCATGCCTCCATCTAGCCCGAAATGATGGCACTCCATTTTTACCAACATCTGGCGCAAGACGACATTATCAAGAGATTCCAGATAGTTGGCATGTATGGCAACCGCGAAGGACCTTTGTCTTCTGGGGAGATCGTACCACGACACCCACCGGGCTCTGCTCTACTGGAGGCTAAACCTATCAACACTCGCACACCACATGGGCACATACTTAGGTAGACAAGTTCCTATCCCCAACTATCCAGCCTCGTACCCACCTGGGCCCCCCTCCGATGATGATAGAAATCGAGTTCAGCGGATCGCCCCAGTCGAGATGCCGAAATGCAGTAGTGTTTTGAGGGAGAAAACTATCTCTCTCTCTATCACACACACACACACACATACGACCCCCTATGCCCCTCACATCAAGCGGAATGGCCGCTAACAGTCCACGGAGCTCTAGGTAGCCGAGGCCGCACTGTCGTAGGTCGAGTATGGATGGGTAATAGGAGGCAGGTAAGTTCCGGTTTCACGCGACCCGGCAACTGAGGTTACCGCGATTCCCCGGCCCCTAAGCGTGACGACGACAAGAGCATTGCTTCTGAGCCCCGTGGATGAGGTACTCGATGAAGATATATTTGCTCTTCTCGGGTGTACTGAGGCGCCGAATCCTGCCATCGCAGATCGGACGCCGTGCCTCCTATCCCTATTGCCGAAAGGCCGCCCCTCGAATTACCCTCTGAGCATCAGAAGTACCCCCCGTTAGTCCTATGCTCACTTGTTGAAGTGGTAATACTAGGTAGGCCAGTATCTCTTCGGGCGCCGTACAGTCTCAGCAATAGCTGGTCTGCGTCGACGTTAACTCAAGATGGAAATGCGTCCTGTTAGACACCAGTTTCGGCTGACCCTTGATTGTCAATGAAACACGTTTCATCGAAAGCACAGACCGGACCGGTTACTGTGCGAACCCGTAACACCTGACGAGACACGGCGAGCGGTACAAAATGTATCCCAATGGAACTCTGGGCTGAACGTCAGGTATACAAGCTCTATCCGGATATTATCATTACCATTTTGGAGAATGCCTGGATGAGCCGTTTGCGGTATGGCATAGTATGTCCATGCACAACAGCCCTTCTCGGCAGGCGAGGCTCCGGTCTATATATCCCCAGCCCCCGGAATCTCTATTAGGACAGCGAGCCAGGAGCAACCCGCTCTACCCAGCATCCCGAAGCACACCGCCTCCCGCCCAATCCAACACCCGCAAGAGATCAGCCCATTTACTAGGCCCAGCCCCCGCTCCCCCATTCATCCCACCCACCCCGTCCGTGTGTCCGTCCGTCCGCCTCAGAACTTAGCGCGGAGCAGGTTGCCGATCATCTCGCGTCCGGTGATGACGACGGTCTTGTACATGGTGGGGAAGTCGAGGGTGCTGCTGAGGCCGTCGGCGAAGCCGAAGAACAGCATGGGCGGGATCCAGCCGCGGGCGTACTCGAGGGCGAAACAGCCCTCGGGCATCTTGTACTGCTTGACGGAGCCGCGGTGCAGGTGGTGGACGGACCCGGCCGGGAACACCTCGGGCTTGTACTGGCCGGGCGTGTACGCCCACTGCTCGCCCGTCAGGATGTGGAAGTAGTCGTCGGCCGTGTGGCGCCCCGTGTGGCCCTCGGTGCCCACGGCCGTGCCGAAGATGATCAGGTACTCGGTAATGCCTAGTTTTTACCCCACGTGAGCGAAGGTTCTTCCGACGGAGAGAAGGCATGACTGGGGTGCGTGGACAGTACAGGACAGGATACATCAGGGCACGACAGGACAGCACACAGGAGAGATACTTACTGGCATGGATGAGGTACATGCCGCCCATGGCGCCGCCGGCGTTGTTGAACATCCACTCCTCGGGGTCGTCATGCTTCGGGTTGACGTGGTTGGGGTACTTCTCGTGCAGCTCGGCGACGATGTAGTTGACGATGGCGGCGGTATCGTTTGGGTGGGCGCTGACTCCGCGCTGGGCGAGGTTGTGCAGATGGGCGGTGTCGAAGATGTAGAAGCTCTCGAGTTTGCGGTCGAGCACGTAGAAGATGGGCATCAGGACGCCTATCAGGATCCCGACGAAGGTCAGGGTCTTCGTCAAGCTGCAGCAGCAACTGCCGGATTTCGGGTTCCGTGAATTGGACTCCTCCTTCGGCGCCATGATGTGCGTAGCGTGGCTTATTATTATTATTATTGTGTAAGAGGTGACGGTGAGATTTATAGGGGGTGGTTTACTCGGTAAGTAGCACAACCAAACTGTAACCTAGGTAAGATAGGAGTTAACAATGAAAGATATCGTCGAGGTCCAGACGAAAAGGAGCCAAAAATAAAAAATAAAAAAGTATCCCGTTGGTACTTGTACCGTATCGAATCCCCTCCCAGAAAATCGACTGAGCGGAAAGCAGAGTTTCCGCAGATGAAAGTCGATGCGTGTCCGCGTATTCGGACTTTTTTTGTTGGCAGCTCTCAGGGGGCCCCAATCTGCCAATTGTTAATATGCCAATTGGGACTGCGGAATCTCATCTTTTTAGTGGGTCGATCTTAGGGGTCCACTACGGGAGCCCGCAGAGCCGGGTCGAACCACCTTGTCCAAGAATAGTCTAGCGTCTTTTGCGGTATCTTATGTAACGTTAGTACTTTTGCTGCATCTTACTTACTCTCGGTGAGTTTCGCTGCTGGGGCCGGTGGCAGCAGCGCTTGCCAGCCCCTTAAGTTACCAAGTACATGTGCAAAGCCCCCGCGGGAGCCGAACCCGACCCCCCGAACCATTTGATTGAGTCACTGCAAAAAAATGTTACCTTAGCGCGGCCGAGTACCGTTTAGAAACGAAAGTAGGTTCAATCGAATCGACGAACGGCCCAACCAAGTCCCTTTCACCCAATCCGGCGTCGCCCGACGATGGCGCAAACGATTGCGATACCAGGCCAGCTCCTCGGGCCCGCGAACAAGTACGTCGCCGGCCCCGGGACGCACATCCACGAATCGAACCTGTACTCCTCCCTGCTCGGCGCCGTCTCCGTCGCCCAGCCCGAGAAGGCCCCCGGCCCCGCCAAGCGCATGACCAAGATCACGCCCCAGGAGCCCGCCAGCCTGCCCACCATGTCCGTCTCGCGGTCCGGCCTGTCGGAGAAGCGCGAGGTCCTCCCCGAGGTCGGCAACGCCGTCCTGTGCCGCGTCACCCGCATAAGCCCCCGTCAGGCCACCGTCGCCATCCTCGTCGTCGGCGACACCGTGCTCGAGGGCGAGTGGCAGGGCATCATCCGCGTGCAGGACGTCAGGGCCACCGAGAAGGACCGCGTCAAGGTGTACGAGAGCTTCCGCCCCGGGGATATCG
The DNA here is from genome assembly GCA_004155935.1 of Monosporascus sp. GIB2. Taxonomy (NCBI): domain Eukaryota; kingdom Fungi; phylum Ascomycota; class Sordariomycetes; order Xylariales; genus Monosporascus; species Monosporascus sp. GIB2. The sequence goes on along the minus strand of QJNV01000006.1, from coordinate 132,455 downwards.
TGCGGGCGCAGGTGGTGAGTAACTGCTGCAAAAACCGGCGAGTGGTAGACGGCTTCCATCTGACGTTGGTTTCCAGATCTCGCTGGGCGACCAGGCCAACTATTACCTGTCCACGGCGAGCAACGAGCTCGGCGTCATTATGGCGACGAGCGAGGCCGGTAACACGATGTATCCCGTCAGCTGGAGAGAGTACAAGGATCCGGAGACAGGCCTCAGCGAGCCGCGGAAAGTCGCGAAACCGTTCTGAGCGCACCCGTGGCCATCAACGAATTATCGCGTGAACTATCCTGTACCTGTTGCAGGACATGTTCTCGTGTCGTCACCAAGCTGTCTACACTTGTACCCCGGATGAACTGTTTGGGGGTGTGACAGAGGAAGAGCCGGGGTCTGCCAAATAAGTAGAGCCTGCGAAGTCGCTCAACTCCCAACTTTGTGAAGATTTGGAGGCATCCAATCAAGAACGGATAACGCGGATGCATATAACGCTGTGGTTATACAATAGGCCACAAGGTTGCGTCTTCAGACATGGAAACAGGGAAGTTAGGCAGCCCATTTTCCGGTCAGCAAAATATCATGTTAAATTATTCATGCCGTATCTAACATTAGGTGTTGGAATGAAGCATACATGGTCAATCCCGCCAGGTTTCTAAGATGCTTACTCTTATACACAAGCTGCCATACATAAGGGCCTGTCGATCGATAAGTCTGTTAGTGCAGGGCCTTAATACGAGAAGACGAGACCGTCAAACCAGCGGTTAATTTGCCCGCCTTCCTATTTCATCACTATTTAGATCGCGAATGGGAGCGGTTTGTGAAGGCGCAGCGAGGGATCTCGAGAATTCCATCCGTATCAGCTTAGAGGAGTAGGTATGCAGTAATTTAAAACCCCGGCAGAAATATACGGTTTTCCATTCCTTAACCGCCCTGACGGGCCATGTCATTCGTGCATAGCCGCAGCCGCCTTCCTTGATGGGATTTACGCGCCACTCAAACCCTCGCCGCGCCCCCCCGGTTCAGCATCCCCACTAGAACTGTTACAGCAGCCAACCCAGCCCCTCTGGGCTCTTACACCCCTCCCCACCCTCCCCAAACTTAGGTACGAACTGGTTGCTGGATGAACTCCCGTCTCTTCTGAAATCTCTACCAGTTTTAATGCGGTATCTCGGCAACAACGACGAGGATGAAAAACCGACGAGGATGATGTCGCTTGCTTGAACAATTTTACAAACCGGATCGAACGAATCCCGCCCGTACTAGACTTGTAGCATCAAAGCGGTTACTACCGGTTCATTAATGCCCGAACCTCCACTCGAAATAGAAATAGGTACGACGTAACGGGCAGCGAAACCAGGGACCCTGAACCAGACTTCCCGCGCGCCCATGCCGGCGCCATGTCAGCGACCATGACTATGACCATGTCGTCGCCGCCAACAACAACGGTGGCGAAGACCACATTCCCGATACCGACAAACCCCAATACCGACATCAACACCACCACCAACACCACCAGCCCGCCCCCCTCCCCCCCCGTAACCGCAGTAACGAGCGCGACGGCAGCGACTCCCCCTCCGACGACCCTTCCGACGGCGACAACAGCCTGCTGCCCCAACTGCGGACTCGCGCTCCCTCGCTCGCTCGCTAACCCCGACGCGAACCCCGTCTCCGACCCCGACGCCGACCCACGCGCGGCGCTGCTGCAGGCGCAGAGGCAGATCGAGGACCTGCAGGCACAGGTGCGGCTGCTGAACGAGAAGGCGGCAGCGGCTGTGGACCGGTGGGCCGACTACGAGGACGAGCTGTCGCGGCTGCGCGCGGCGTCGGTGACCACGGCGGCGCCGCCGCCCACCAACACGAGCGCCAACAACAGCGTCGCGGCCAGCAGCCCCCGATCGTCGTCGTTCCTGCCCGCCGGCGCCGCTAGCCGCCTGAGCCAGCTTCTGTCGCCGCGGAGGTCGCTCGCGAACCTCGCCGGCTCCTTTTCCTCGTCTTCGCCTTCGCACAATCGTAGCGGCGCGACTAGGCCTAGTACTGCGCATGCCCATTCCCCGCCGCAACCGCAAACACAGCCGCAGACCCCGCCGCCTCGGCCGCAGCAGCAGCCCCAGCGACAATCACAAGCGCGACCGCAAACCCCAGGGACCGAGCACACGGCGACAGGCCCACAACCAGCGCCACCGCCAACACGGGCCGCGGCGTCGGAGGGGGACCTGCAGGCGGCGCTCGCGCGCGAGCGGGAGCTGCGGCGGGCGGCCGAGGGCAAGCTCAGCGACACGTCGCGCGAGGTCGAGGAGCTCAGCGCGTCGCTCTTCGAGCAGGCCAATGAGATGGTGGCGGCGGAACGGCGCGCCCGCGCCAAGCTCGAGGAGCGCGTCGGCGTGCTCGAGCGCCGTGACGTCGAGAAGCGCGACCGCCTCGAGAGGCTCGAGGGCGCCGTCGGAAGGCTCGAGAGGGTCAGGGCCCTGCTCGAGAGCTAGAGTCGGAAGTGAAGCATACAAGGGAGAGGAGGGGGTTGTGAAGATCGCACTCGCCCTGCACCGTTTCGCCCTCCCGCCACCCGTCTCCCACCTCCCCCGGGTTCCTGTGGGAGAAGGGGCGCACGGGCGTACGGGCGCCGCAGTTAGGGAGTAGGGATGGCGAGTGGATAATGGATAATAAATGCGAAGGCAGTGAGTTTGTGAAAATTGGCGCGGCGGAGGATCCGCTTGCCGGTGGGACCAGCGGACGCCGGCTTGCTGTCATCGGATGGGGGGATACGGCGGTAATCGAGTCAGTCGCAGCGAGCGCTGGAGGCTGCCATACATACATACCTACATGCGCTGCCTAGCGGTGTTATGGGTTGGAGACAAGCTACTCGATGCGTCATTCATCTTACGGCTCCGGATGCTCTTGAAATCCGGTGGCTCGCGCGAACGCACGCACAAGTGGAAACCCACCTCCTGCCCATCGACCAGCACATTCGCGTTTTAGGAGGGAGGGGCGGGGGGAGTGCGGCGTCATAGAGAACGGGGTCCGGTGCCGACACCCGTATTTTTTGCCAGCCGATCCTCGGATTCGCATTTTGGAACGATTCCCTAATACTACCTAGTAGGGGTCATGATTATACGTGGGCTGGCAGGCAGGCAAGCAGGCAAGCAGGCAAGCAGGCAAGCAGGCAAAATGGTATAACAGCAACCGGGTCCCGCATAACATAACTAAGGGAAAAGGGACACGGTAAGACGAGAGGAACCGGGGAATGGGAAGGCGGCACATCGAGAACGGAATCGGAAGGACGTGGCGTCGCATTTTGGCATGACGGCACTCAATGTTTGCATTTCGGGAAAGCCCGTGGGATTCTCTGATTACGCGGGTAATCCTACCTATCATCAGGGCCCCTTGAGCTGGAGTTTACGGCACGGCGCGGCACGGTACGGTACGGGTTAAATATGGAACCGCATGTATGTACGCGTGTACGTAGGTTTACGAGTTTTACGCCCTCGCGCTGCTGCGAATTTTGATGAGACGGATCGCGGAGAACCGGTGATCGAACGGGGAGTGGTTTGTTTCCGAACTCGTGATGGCTCCCCGGGCTGCGCTGCTGTGCGGATGGCGGTCTCTCGGTTGCTCGCGGATTGGTAGACTGACTATTAGCTACCTAGACTACGCAGGTACTTACCCTGGAACCCCGAGGGGCGGGCGGGCTGTAAGACGCGTGGGTCTACGGGAAAGCGCCCCGAGACTGTGTTGGCATCGAACGTGTTTCAACCTCGTCGATCCAGTTTATATGTCCGCGAAACTTCGTCGAGGGGGTACCATAACGCAATCAACGCGGCGCCGATGCATGGATATACCAAAAGCGACAACAGGGGGACGGGGACCTGATATGGATGTGAAGGTATGGGGGGGCCCTTAACCCATAATAGTATGGGCCTACGTATACGCGGTAACGCAACTGCGATACACCCTAGTATTGTACGTATCTACCTGGTGGTCTACAGGTGGGATGTTGTGCCTTTCTCCTTTTCCCGAATGCCCGTACCGCACCCCCTACTTCTACCGCTGATGCTTCAGTAAACATATAACATGAAACTTCAACGCACGTAAAATTCCAACCAACGCCAAGCTATGTAGTAATGCATCAAAGTAAGATCGTAATCTCCGAGGTCGAGGGAAAAAGATCATTGCGCGTTACATGTATTGCGATTTAGTCGCGATCAGGATCAGGTGAGAAGAGCGGTGCAGGGTCTGGATGTGGCAGATGTGGGGCGAGTATTCTCAATGCATTTCTAGATGAGAACGTTTCCGCGGAAGGATAGCCGAGCTTCCTAGGACGACGCCTGCTTTCTCGAGACAGCAGGCGTATCGTCGTCGAACCCATTCCAGGATTCTTCGTCTGCTTCCCTGGAGCGGCCCGTATTTGAGGCCTGTTGCGGCGTTGGGACCGTCGCATCTACGGGAAACTCCGTCGTGTCACGAATCTCTTCGTCGGCATTCTCTGGTCCTTTCGGCTCCCGAGACTTGGCCCCCTGGCCGGGCGAAGACGAATTCGGCGTAGGAAGCGTCTTGTCTTCGGAAGAAAGCGAAGGTCTCTCCGCAGATTGCTCACCGTTATCGGTGGGTCGGTTTTGCTTAGCCCGTAAAGCTGGTTGAGAGCTTTTGTGCGTCTTGTCGTTCCAGGAAGCCAGCATATCTCGCAGTTTCGGAGCCCACACCGACTCTCCTTTTGCGAGGTCCGAAAACTCGAGGCAGTTAGGCGATCCCACGACGAAGTCGCCTTGGCGACTCCTGCAAAGCTCCGCCATCATCGCTGCCGATCCGACTTTGACCCCGAGATCATGGCAGAAGCTCCGAACGTAGAAGCCCGAAGTTACCGTCATTCGTATCCGTGCGGCAGGCGGACCCTTGTCATCCCACGGCGGCGGCGTGTCCGGGTCGGGCGGAGGCGGAATCAGATTGGAACCTTTACCCGGCTTGGGGGACGCAGGCGGCAACTCGCCCAAAGCGCCTGACATAAGAGGGAGGTTCTGATCCGCTTTCCTGCGCTTGTTGACCTTGTCGTACACGAGGGCATCCACGCTTTCTTCGGCCTTCCGCTTGAAACTTTCGTGCGCCTTTAACGCTTTGGTTTCCTCTTCCTCCTCTTCCGGGGTGAGCTTCTTCGACGACATCTGTTGCTTCTCGAGCTTCCAGACCTGTTCTGCAAAATTGCGCTCGAACGTGGTAGCTTCCTCGGCGGGCCAACGGTGCGAATGGGTACCGGGTTCATACCATTCGACCAACTCAAGCTCAGAGACGTCGACTTCCCTGGTTGCTATCTCTCGCGGTATGGGCTTTCCCTCGCGTGCGTATTCGTACAGCGGTTTGCCCTCCATCTTGAGGGCGGAATAGAGCGGGGGCATCTGTTGGTACTTGCCTCTGAAGGACTTCAGGGCTTCTTCGACCATTGGACGGGTGATGTGATCGTAAGCCGTCTTCTTGAGAACCTTGCCCACCCTATCGTAGGTATCGGTACTTGCGCCGAAAAGGACGACCGTCTCGTAGGTCTTGGTGCAATCTAAGAATGATTGAAGCGACTTGGTCCCCTTCCCGACTCCAAGGATGAGGACGCCGGTAGCGAGAGGATCCAAGGTACCCCCATGTCCCATCTTGACCCTGATATCGTTCTTACCAAATCCGCGTCGCTTCCTCTTGTTGTTTGATTCCTGGGATCTATTGGACTTTTCTTGGTCTACCATAGGCTTGAAGAAGTTGGAGGGGTTGAAATGATGTTGGCAGTCCCGAATGACCTGAGCGGAGCTCATGCCCATTGGCTTGTTAAGGGCGAAAACGCCGTCAAGGACGGAGCTCGGAGCCACCATCTTAAGCAGCTTCGCAGCTTTCATTCGATATGCAACGATGACTTTGAGGAGGAGGGGAAGGCCATGCCAGAGGTGAGTAAAACAATTGCGCGGAAGGAGTTTATGAGTTATGTATGTAGTGCGTGCATGCGAAGCATACTACGATAAGTTGCAACGAAGGGCGCGACGCCTGGATATGGGGGAGAAAGAAGGTCAAGTCAATTTGACCAAAGCTTCAGAAAAAATTCCACGGTAAGATTCCAGGAGCCCGGAAGCACTAACATCAGAGCTTTTCTCAAGGAAAAAGAGCAGAAGTGGGCCATTACCTCTGAGATAAGAATGTCCGCCTTGTTATCGATTAGTTAGTCTAGCTGCGATTAGTCTAGTTGCGAAGTTGGTGAGCCCCGTGGGACTGGCCGACTTCCCCACCTAAGTCACCTAATTGAAAGTCTACGTACAAGTACTTGCATACGAACTCCGCACTTACAGTAGGATAGGCTTAGTTAGTACTCGGAACATCAGATTGCGGGGCAGTAATGGTTAGACAACACAGATTATTCCTAGGAAGAATGAGTACCTGATACGGTTTTGTGGGCTCGGATGCACGAAACCGGCGCAAATCCCATAGTGCATGCAGGGCAGTCGATCAACGCTAGATACGCGTTCGTTCTAACTTGGGGTGGAGCGGGCGCGTTCTCCCGTCTCAAATCAATTGAAGCAACACACCACTCTCCGACAAGATTTCAGCCTGGCTAACTAACGATCAATAAATAAACTGTCGGCTGCAAAGTACTCTTTGCCATCAACAAGCGCGATTTACCCGCCTAACTAAGTAGGTAACCTAGACCTAACAACTCGAATGCGCCCGTCAATAGGTCTATCCAGTCTTCTTTCCTCCCGCTTTCACATTCCTTGAATCTCTCCCCTTTGCCGCAACAAACGAGACCCCGCTTACACCCACCACAACCGTTATCATGGTTGGACGCCCTCGAAAGCAACGGGCGCCTTCCGTATCGACCGTCGCCACAGTCGACGATAATGTGATCCGATATTTGCGGGAATCCACCGTCCTGAAGCCGGCTCCTGCCAGTGCCCATACTGATGACTGGCCATGCTTCCTCCTCGCCGATGCCACCGTCTATCACCGAAACGGCTCCCTGGCAAACCTGCTTCATGTCGATCTGGAAGGCCCCTTTATAGTGCGCGGAAGGCTGGAGGTCGAGAAGGACCAGGAAGGATATTTGGCACATCGCCCCGGCAAGACCAAGTCGCCGTGGATCCAGATCCAAAGCAGCACTTCCTTCTCCATCGGCCAGAAAGATGATCACGGTCTATCCGTTCCTGTCCTCTGGGCTAGTGGTGAGTCAGGATGGTTCGAGATCGTACCTTCTGATCGGTACAAGGCCATCGGAGACGTCATGTTCCAAGGCATAGAGCTTCACTATAGCATACTCGACCAGTACGAAGATGCTCTTGCCAAACTTCACAGGAAAAAGAAGAACAGGGCCAAGACATTACAGCATGTGGAGCTGCCCCTCGACGATCTCCTTTTCCACGTAAGCTGTTAACAATCCTCCTTTTTCTATCCCGCTCTAACCCAACCCACAGTATGCCGTAGCCACCGGCGATGGAATCACGCTGCCTGAAGCTCGCCAGCGATGCGGAGACCAGGCTATATTCCTGCTCTCTCACTTCCCTAAAGAAACCTCTTTCTATAGTTGGCTGGCCGGGCAATTCCCTGTGAGATACCGTGGTTCCCATACTGTTCCGTCGTTGAAGCTGATTGAGTCCTCAGGATATCGTGAAAAAGCTTGCTGAAAAGGACCCTGCGACTGCGCAAGAACTAGCGGGATCTACCCACCCCATGCTTCGAGCAGCGTCGAGTTCCCTCGAAAGTCCTGATACGACATCACAGGACCACCCTGTCGCTGCTAGGGCTTCGACTCAGCGGACCACTCGGAACAGCGAGACCGTCAAAGGGGGACCAACCGACTTACCAAGTGATGGACAGCAAGCCCCCAATAACAAGGCGACGAGGACGAAGAGACGATCCCCGACGAATGTTAAGCCTGCCAATGCCGATGTTGAAATGCTCGATGCTTCGGCCGGCACGCCCTCAAGTTCCGAGGCGGTAACCTCGAGCCCCGGTCTACCGGTACTGCTTAGCACACTTCAGGAAATTCGAAACTCAACTCTCGAGTTACTCCGAGATGGCAAAAACAAGAGGCATCCAGACCATATAATGCCCGGCACATGGCATTATAAAATCTATCTCGCCTGCAAGGTCAAGCATAGACTGGGGGGTGCAGAAATTTGCGAATATTGGGCACGAGATCTCGTGGAGCGCCTCGGCCCGGAATGGCGGCAGAGCGAATTCTACAAATGGCTAAAGGCGAACGCCAACACGAAACTCAAATTTGAGTACTCAACCGAGACGGAATGCGTAGGTTTGCGAAGGAGGAATGCGAGACAGCCAAAAGTCACCACGGAGGACAAGGGCCAGCCGAGTCATACGGGCAAACAGCCAGCACCCGTACCAGCACCAGAGCCAGCCGGGAAGCAACCGCCTAAGAAGAGGGGGCGTCCTAGCGGGAAGGCGGCCGGACTGCGCCCGTCACTGGGCGGCAAGAAGCGTCCGCGGGCCGAGGCGGACTTAGACGGCGGCGATGATGACGAAATGGACTTCGGTGGCTACGATCCGGAGAAGACTACCAAGAAATCGAAGTACTTTTCAGACGACGACGCCGATGCCGCATCATCGACGGCGGAGGGCGACGAGGAGGCCGAGCCGGGCTCGGCACCCCTCACGCGTCTCGTGATCCGCGCCGAGAAGCTCCCCTCGACTACGCCCAAGGGCCCCAACCAGACGTGGACATGCGGGGAGCCCGACTGCGGGTACGTGGTGCGCGGCGCCGACGAGGACGAGGGCCAGAACCTCATCAGCGCGCACTACGAGGCGCACGAGCGTGAGGCGCGCGACGAGGCCGAGGAGGCCGCCCTCAAGCGGGTCAACCTCGCCGTCCAGGAGTCCGGCGGCCACCTGCCGATTAAGTATGCTTTCTTCCCTCCCTTTCTCATTCTAGTTTGCTACACGGGGTAGGCAGTGGTATATCTGCTACAGCTGTAGTGCCAAGCCTCGTAGTAACCCTACTCAGTATCCCATCAGAGCATGTTACGATGAAGTTCATAAACTATTTTCTCATCTAAATCCCCGTCTCTTTTCTCTGTTTTTTTCTTTCCTTCCTTCGTTTCTTTTCATGTCAATCTCGGATTCCCATTTCCCGTCTAGCCCACCGATCCATCTCTCTCCCCCACTCACTCGCCATTGAAGAATGACGTTAACCATCTCCTCTTCAGTCACCTCCTCGATAAGATCCGCTCCATGGGCGACAAGGTCCATCAGCGCAACAAAATCGGGCTCAACGGCGAGGTGCTGCCACAGCCCATCAAGCGCACCCTTCTGGTCTAGTTCTAGCACCGATCTACCCGCACTCCCGGAAGCACACCGGCGACGAGAGCGCTCCTATCGATACGGTACGGACTCGGACCCGATCTACCTCGCTCTCGCGTTCGGCGATTTCTATTCTATTCCCGAGATTTGCCTCCATGCGTCCATCCCCGTAGATTTTCTGTTCACTTGGCCGCCGGGTGTAGAGGGACAGGTAACCCACTAGCCGGCAGCAATCTCGGAACTAGCTTAACCCGACGCCCCCTCTGGAGGACGAACCAACAGCCACCTCGCCCCCCGGCGGAGAAAACGAGGTGGAAGGTACGGATGGATACCTCACGATGCCCTGCTGATTATTTTCTGTTTGTGTACGTGAACGTAGGGTAATGCATAATGGCACGGCGTTGGGGCGGCTCGGTTTCGCTTTGGCCTGTTCTGGTCTGCTCCTCACGTTAGAGCACAAGGAAAGGGAAAGGAAAGTTTCGAGGGATTCTGGTCGTTCTAAGGTCAAATTTTAAATCACAGGCGGACAGGCGATAGAAAGGTCGGCAAGGGGGCCGCTGGTCACGTAGTTCAGCCAACTCAACCCACTATCAACTTCTCCATGAAAGGGGGGGGAGCAGTCTATGCCTAAACCGGTGAGGGTTGGAAACCGGTCATGCGAGCTTGGTCGGTGCCAGCCCTGCCCCAGCTCAAGTGCGAGGGATGTAGGTCATATACATCAGGTCTCTGGTCTATGCCATGTGTCCGAAAACGGGCTGTGGTCTTGCAGTAAGATAGAACCTAATCAATCCCAATCTAATGACAGAGTGGTAGGCCCGCCTCGGGAGCTATCGTGCATGAGTCCGAGTGGCAGCCCAGATACCCCCTTTGCCAATTCCATAGACCATCTGTTTGAGCTTATGTTATACAAGCCTTTACATCATGGTTCGTGTTTTGGGGCCAATTCAGTACCACAATCTTCCCCTTTTATTATATCCCGGGGCTTGCGAGGAGAGATAATGCCCGACTCTCACCCCGAGATGTGATATGGGTCGTTTCTGTACTCGAATAAGGCTTACACTCCTGGATGCTAAGTCCGGTCACCTATCCCATCACCACCTAACCGGTACCGTGCAAATCACGGTTTGCCTTACGATGCGCTACTTTATTTTACTTGACCATGGAATCTGGCTTGTATGCCCGGCGAAACGGTACTGGTCTTGAATATCTTCATTGAATGCTAGCCTACCAATGCTAACGACAGAGCTCGGCGGGCTACAAGAGACCAACCACCGCCGGGCGTGTCCCTCAATGCTCAGCAAGATTGAGATAGCTGATAACACGTAGTAGCATCAGTCTCTCCTAGGCACAAAATCGGAGTGGCAATTCAGAGCTCTAACCACATATCCATCTAGAGCTTCCAATATTGCCTTTTCCGTACGCTGAACGCCTCGCGGTATGATGTAAATGCAGACGGACAGACACGAAATATCCCGATATCATCTCCTGATAATGTTGTATTGCCCTGTCAGGCTTTTCTCAAAAGCTTCTCCGGGTCTGGCAGATCTATGCCTCCTCGATGAGTCCACACGTACAATATGAGCCGATGTCGGATGATAAGTATAGTGGAATTGTGGCGTTGAGCCTTCCGAAGCGGCGTCACAGCTGTTGCGGCCAAGTCAATTATTTCACCGGCGAAGTTTCAGGTATATGGCAGCCTTGTCCCAAGCGCCTCGGTCGGCGGCTGAGATTTCCTTCTCCAGGGTCTTGACACCCGAATGCAGGGCGCCAAAGAAGTCGCAGGCGATGTCTAAATCCTCAAAGAAGTGGGTTGCGAAAGGCACAAACTTGCCAGGAAAACCAGCCTTCTTAGTCGCCTTCAGTTCAGCACTTTCATTAGGATCGATGTCATCGAGGAGTGTCTTGACGGCGATGCCAAGAGCGACGTCCGTGTCCGTCAGGAATGGGAGCCTAGCAATTATTAGCATGCGCAGTGTCATTGAAGGCGGTTGAACAGGAGGCAAACCTTTGGCCGATTGTCAGATAATCGTCTCTGTCCCGGTTAGATTGGGCAAAAAGGAACATAGATGCTATGATTGCTTCCATCAGATCTCGGCCTGCCTCACGTGTCGATGAACTCAACGAGCGGAAGGAGAGGAAGTTTTTGCTCAGCGGACCGGTATATCCATTGGCTTGGTGTCGTAACTTCAGCAGGATGGAACAACGGCTAATCAGTAGCAGACTGGCCTTGTCATCGTCGCTGCCATTCATGGGCAGGCCACCTAGCTCGGAATGTTGGTTACGGGTGTTGAGTATGCCAAATCTCAGCAGCTCGAAGGCTAGTAGAACTGCTTCGAAAAGGCCACCGACGCCGGGGTTCTTCTTGACAGTGGGCTCAAGCGCTTCAAGTGACGTGGCCAGTGCTTGTCCCCATGTAGTCAGTCGATGGCTCTCATCGACGTAGCCACGGAGATGTAGCCAACGCCAGATTGCGAGGGACGTGATCAAGTCGGCCGAGTTGACACCTTTAATCTTCTCAGTCGTTACAGTGCTCTTCGCGAAGTCGCCATTCCTCAGCGAGGTCACTTCGAAGAGGATAGACCCGTGTTGTGCACCAGGGAAGTACTGCTTAACGGCCGCCTCTTTGACATTCCAGGTGTGTACCTTCTTGAGAGTTGGGTTATCGTTCGGGCGATACTCAATCTTGTGCGAATACTTGTCGTCGTACCACACTTTCACTGATATCGGCTTGTACTGGATACCTCTGGTAAGTCGTGGAAGTAGAAGCCCCAAAGTCGATTCCCTGAGCGACATGAGCTGGCTCGTCACCAGTCGCTTGTACTCCTCTGATCTCACTCCGTCCAGGGTCGGCAAGACCACGATCTGGCCGTGAGTGATCCAGCTGAGGGCGTGCGCTCCGATGAGACCCGTGTTCAGGTAGTGCAGTAGCTCCGCAGGAAGTTGATAGCCAAGGTATTCCCAGTTATCGTTGGTTAATGTGTCATAGTTATGGACCTTGACCTCGCCAGCTTCGCTAATGTATATGAAGTGCTCTATAGCCATTCTGGCCTTGCGGTATTTCTGCAGCCAGTTAGGATCCTTTGCCTGGAGGATATCATTGAAAGACGCGCAAGCGCTCGCTACCGCCTTCTCCGAAGTGCGCAGCAGGTTAACCGCGTCCTGGACACTAGCACGAGGAACGATGTTACTATCCCTCAAAGGTGGAAACGTGGGTAGAAAGCTAGTTCCTGTCATCAGAAGGGCGTCGATAAACATAGACTCCGCTACCGCCAGGTTCTTGATGACGCCTTTCTTTGAGACAGCGGTGAATTTGCCATTATCCCAATCGACGTATCTAATGACATAGTCTTTGATCGGGTACAGAAGAAGCTCTTGGGAACCCATGATTGCCGAGCATTGTTCCGATTCGATCATATCAAAATAGGCAAGCTAGAATTGTGAGCCTAGACCAGAGACGGGGATGCAGGATCGTGGCTTACCTGTGCGGAAGCGTTGAAAGGTGGTACCAGGAAGTGCAGTCCGCGACGCTTAAGAATACCCTGGAGCATGGGAAACAGATGGTGGACAGGGTAGGCTCCTTTTCGATTTGTGAGTGTTTTGAGCCCACTGTGAGAGAAATGGTCGAGTAACTCATACCTCTGTGAGAGCCAAACGCTGCGACGGCTTCAGTAGCCTGGCTCTGGAAATAGAGGGTCCAAGCCTCGTCCGTCCCAGCAATCGCTTTCTTGCCTCTCTGAACGGATACATCATCTTGACCTACGACTGATTGTCCGTTGAAGATGAAGAACGGCGTTGTTCTGTTCGTTGCCCAACTATCTAGGTCGGTTTCGATGTGGGTCTGAATACCTGTCAACCCACCGAGGGCCGGCAGGAGAGGCTCGTGATACGGAACATGGTCGAGAAACAGTTGGAGGTAGTAGGAAGCATCGATGGCTACGGCGCAATCCTCGAGCTGGGACACTTCAGCCTGTCTAGACATGGTGGTCAGTGGCTACGAGAGACGACTGGGTTATGATTCGAGACTTACTGGACCTGCTCATTGAGCCACAAATCTTCCGTAGAAGCTACAGAGCACAAAACAAGTCAGCGACATCGCAAGGGACGTACAGCCAGAGACTCAAATAATTCGAAGCAGAGGGGAAGCGTGATAGCATATGCATGGTGGCCGTTGTGGAGTACGGATACAGGGGAGGACCACGCCGTGATCCCGGAAGTCGCAAGAGGAAGCAAGACGGCGTTGGGCTGGTCCCTCCAGCCATAACCGCAAGATCAATATACTCCATAATGTTCGAGGTGATGGATTCATATAAGGATCGAACTTACTCGGCATCTTGGGTCGTCTCAATGTCGGAATCTCGGCCCAAAGCTGCGCGCTTAGACCGGAGGGCTTCAGTCTACTCGTTTATGGTGTTATTATCGTGGCGGAAACTTGGGAGGTGTGAGCGTCGTTCTCGGTTACTGCCGCAGACGCAAACCGCAATTGTAACGTTAGCCGGTTGGTAAGGGACAAAGAGACACAGAGAGAGAGGGAAGTCGAATCTAGAAATGAGCGACTGGGCTTAACATGAAAATTAAAACAAGGCTCTTTGGACAGCGGCGGTATACGACTGCAAGGTGCAATTGCACTTCTTGTAGGCGTGAGAGTGGAAACAATTCTTTTTGAACGACAGGAAAGATCGGCGAGGGGTCTTGCTTGCTTTGTTTGAGCCTCGTCATGTGCGACTGCCAATTGAATGGGAGTCTGCCACTGCCGCGCGCACAAGGGTTCAGTTTGCTGCTAAGCTGAAATGAGCTCTCCAACCGGCCCAGAAGCTACGTAAGTCAGGTTCTGGGAGGTACATCCAATGCCCCACCTGTTGTGGCTGTACACCTATAGCCACTGTACTTTAGATACTCTTTTAGACATACAATGTCCATTAGCGATACCTACATAATATCGCATTACATATGATATTGACCGGTACCTAAGTACGTTGCCTACTATGAGTTGACGCAAGCGTGTTTCTCGATGCAAACATTAGTTAAATAAGAGAATGCATATAAAGACGGAATGCAGAGGGAATATTGAGAAACCTCGGGTACCATTGCGCGATATTGGCGAGTGGAATCGCCCGGAGTCCAGCGAGTCATTACCGTGCGGCTTTCAAATGAAGCTCCCGCCGGAATTTCGCTATTATTTGGTTTTAGGCTATTCCAAGCATGAGGTGGTAATGCGTGTGTCCAAAACGGTGCAACGGATCATAAAGAAGAGCTCACTTTTCTAAGGTGACTCGCTTTATACTAGACAACTTGCAACGACAGACCCAACAACGCAGCCACAGTTATCGTATCGTATTTTTCTTCGTAGCGGAGGGACTTATCGGTGGTAGAGCAATGTCGGAAGCTGCAGCGATCCCCATCGTTGATATATCTGCCGAGGGGGCAGACCAAATGCAGATTGCACAGTCTCTAGTCGACGCAGCTGCCGAGTATGGATTCGTCTACATAAAGAGTACGGGGCTAGACTTGCCAATCGAGCAGGTCAACAATGCGTTCGGCGTGGTGAGCTTGCGTCCTTAATCAAAGGTCACCCAGGGATTTACTGGAGTTGAGCAGGCCGCAAAGTATCTAGCTCTGGTTCTGACACTACCATGTTCAGTCAAGAAAGCTATTTGACTCCCCTCTCGAAGAAAAGGCGAGATGCAAAATTCAGAAAAACAATCAAGGGTGGGTGGGAATGCACACAGAGACGCTTGATCCCAAGACCCAACGAGTAGGTACACTCCCTAACTCAAATACCCGGCAGATGGTATCACTAAGATAAATCCCAGGTGGGAGACTTCAAGGAGTTAGTACAGACCTCGTGTTCCTCAAGAGTCTGACGTGGAAAACACCTAACTATCTGACTTGAGGGGTTTCAATTTCGGCACCTTCAAGAACAGCAAGGCAACCCAGCCGATCCCCTCGTGCCTAGAACCCCATCAGGCCGAGCTCGCCGCCTTCCGCGAAGCCTGCCACAATCTGTGCCGGAAGCTGCTGCACCTCTTCGGCATCGGTCTAGAAGTAGCCTGCCCTCGCTCTTCCCCTGCCCCTATCCCCACCTGCCCCTTACTACCGTCGTCAGACGCCCTAACACATCACTCTGTTAACAGGTCGACCCGCCCGATTTCTTCGCCAGGGCGCACTCACCCACCGAGCCGTCCGGCTCGATCCTCCGGTTCTTGTACTACCCGCCGCCGAGCACGACACCCGATGTGCGCGCTGACGACGTGCGCGCGGGCGCGCACTCGGACTACGGCTCCGTGACGCTGCTCTTCCGGTTACGGGGGCAGGCGGGGCTCGAGATCCTGACGCCTTCGGGCGCGTGGGCGCCGGTCCCAGTGTGCCCGCCGGGAACGGAGGATGATGCGGCGCCGCCGGTCCTCGTCAACATCGGGGACCTGCTCTCGTACTGGACAAATGGGCTGCTGCGGAGCACGGTGCACCGGGTCGTGTTTTCCGACCAGCACCAGCAGCAGCAAGGGGAAAATACGGGCGCCGGCGCCGAGCCCGAATCCGCCACCGACCCGCGCTACTCCATCGTCTACTTCTGCCACCCGGCCGACGCGACGCCCCTGGACCCCGTGCCGAGTGAGAGGGTCGCGCGCTTCGGGAGCGGACTGGCGGGCGCGAACCAGGGGAACCCGTATGCCGAACGTAAGGTCGTCACGGCGGGCGAGCATCTGCAGATGCGGCTGCAGGCGAGTTATCTCCAGCTGTACGGTGGCCAGGGGAAGAAAGAAGGCGTGTGAGCTAGAGTATGCAGATAAGCCCCTGTCCGCTGGTCTGCTTATTGCTCCATCGATTTCCTGGTCTATGGTCCCGCCTTTCCTCCTGCTGACCGTCTGTTATTGCTTAGATAAGTGTACTTCGCCCAAGTCCGTATTGCGATAGGAGGCGTGTGCCGCCCTGTGAGAGACTTGCTCTCCTACGGCGATTAACACCCACCTTTTGCCTTTATCTGGACTCCTCTGATTAAGATGTTCACCGAAGGCATCATCCTGTTCACCACATGAGATTACGAGCACTTTGATTTGGTTTGATTTCTTCCGGGTCTGGCTTTCTTTTTAAATTTGATGGTATTTCCATTCCTCCTTGACTATGCGGCGCTGCCTAGTCGCACAGTCAGGAGTAGCCCACGAGACAGAGGTCGCATGCCGGATTTATGCAGACTGCTATCCCTTGGATATATTGGTAGAATAGCGTGCTCAGAACAAAACTCGCCAAGCGTAGATTCTTCACCCACTGACTGCCTACTGAACGGTTATGACCCTGGTGTCTTTTCTTCTCAGTCGACATGGAACTATGGCGTCTACACGCGTATCCTAGCGCTTTTCGTCTGAAACTAACTTATCTTGCTCAGTTTGGACGTATAGGCAACATTATAGACCCAACATCTGCAGCGCTAGCGAGGATCACAGACTCCTACGTAGACCACCTCACTTTAGTAACAAGCACCCGGATAGCTGTCTGTCTCGTAAATGCTAAGAGAGGAGTCATAATCAGCGACCAGGCTCTGGCCAAAATACTTGAGCCTCCTTTATATCCAGAACCTAAAACATGGTAATCAAACAACTGTGATACGGCCAGCGGAAACACTTGACTTTTAATCGCCGATAATAAAAGTCTCCGGTATTCAGATTATCACCTGAGGATGCTCACCATATGATTTGGATACCTACGTAACTGGTTATAAAAGCTGAGTTGGCCTACTATCATAGCCAGAGCTCGTCACGTACCCAGTTACTGGTTACCTCAAGGGCAAGCAAACACGTACGTGGCTTGCCGCTTAAGCAGGGGTATCATCCTCGGCCGGGGCCTTCGACTTGGAGAGCTCTCGTCTCCAGACTTCGGGGGACACTCCACCCCTGTCGAAGACCGCTCAGGGAGGGTCGCGGGATACAACATTCCGCCCTTAACATGCGCATCGTAACAATGTGGTCGTCGTACCAGCGAGCCTCTGCATGCTAGGATGGCGACGAAGTCATTCATGTCATGCTGTCTTCAACGCACATCTGCATAGCATACTAAGACTCTCAGATAGAGAGAGAGTGTGTGTATGCGTGTGCGTGCGTGTATGTGTGTGTATGTGTGTGTCTATACGGACGGTTAATTTAGCAGCTCCGGCAATTGACCCGCAGGGGTCTTCTCAAGAAACGGGTGAGCAAAATTCAACATAGACTTCCAGAAATCCCTTTCCGCTGTCCCGAGGACCACGCCCCGAACATGCGGGACTCCGTTGATCATGTATGCATGTTTACATTCTCTTATGCCGGCGAGTTGTCTGGTTGTCTTCTAAGTACTTGGGAGGTAGGTCGCAAGTAAGACACTCCAGAGAATACAATACCTAGATTAGCTGTATTGAGAGAAGCCGGATCCCAATGGGGCCATCACAGCCTCCTATGCGACAGTCGTGCGATGGCGATAGATTCATACTATGCCGGGGGCGCGTCTGCTACAGAAGGGTTGAGCCCTTAAATAGGAACCAGCGAGTTGCGGGAGTAGCACGCAGCTCACAACAAAAGTATTGCAGGCAACGGAAAGGCAAAGCCCCTAGTACCGAAATGCGTGTAAAAAGACTGGATGGGACGATATTCGTGACGGCCAAGGCGTTACGCCACTGGCAGACTAGGATGATGTGAGGTAGACTTCGCATCCTGCAGGTATGTGACCAGAAAACGTAGCTTTAGATGCTTTCGACATGGATTCTAAGTAGCTTCCATTGCCATTATTGTCCTCCGTCTTCGTATCAGAATAAAGACTGGAAAAGGTGAGCACGGAAGTCGCCTCGCTCCAAGTGAGTTAGGAGACAGTAATAACCCTGTGACATCACATGAGGTGCCGTGTATGGTAAGGCTCATCCCGTGGCGTACTATAGCTCGCAATCGATACTGGTGAGGCTTTAGAACACTCAAAGTCTTCCGGTTGCGATCTTACCAACGCAAGACCTTGTTCTGTGGATATTCTGTTCACTCACGTGTCTGCTGAAGGCTATCTGGGCCGTTGTTCAATCCTATATTGCTGTCTATCGACTAAAGTAGGTCGTCGGGCTAGTAGCTCTGTTGTTTTTACTTGTAACTAATGCTTGGTCTGTCCCGTATAAGTCGAGATGGATATCGTCTAGATTCCGAAGGACTTTAGCACCGTTATCATGAGCGACATTAACCCAGACCACTGGGTCTGCTACATCAACTTGATTTGGACAAGCTTGTAAAATCGGGTTAGTACTCTCCGAGCGTGGTGATCATCAGCTTTTGCGAGCCTTGCAAGCTCAACTAGATGGTGTTTGGAGAGCCGGTCTGAAAGAACGGCCGCATGACTCTCGTCTCGTCAAATCATCTGCGGACAGTAGCGAATTTCCTGGACGAACGGACGAATAATACGAACAGTATACATCTTCCGCGAGCACGAGCGCCGTACTGATTCGAAGCTTCACGAGACGATACGGAGTCCCCTGATGAGGCTCCTTCGGTGATGGCCGGGCTGCGCCCCAATTCTTGGCTACCGGAACCGGGTGTGGGGCAGTCGGATTGAGCAGCACCGCCACCCCGCCCTTTGGGCTGTGTTGACGGGTCGGGCAAGCCTGCAAAAGTCGGCGGCGTCGAACGTCATCAGACTAGGCGGCCTCAAGGGCAGAATCGACGGGTTTCCTCTTCGTCTCCATCTCGGAAAGAATCCTTCCGGTCCGCATATGTTGAGCCGCACTCGGGAAGGTACATACCTTGGGGACTGCGTTGCATCATACGAAGTAGCACAGTTGGGTACAGTAAGTACGTACTACCTTGGCTTCAAGTACTCGACATATCCCTTAGGAGTTCAAAAAATCGTATCACGTGCGAAAGCCCCACGGCCCCAGAAAATGCATCCAATCCAATTTGACTACATGCTTTTAGGTGTGTTTTGTATGGTGATAGAAGTAATAGCGATGTTGAGAGTTACATAACGGAATGCCACAACTCCCATAAGCCCATTAGGTACTTTTTTTTCGCATCGACCTGCTGACACGCACTTTTTTTTTGTAACTGTTCTGCAGCTATTATTAGCTTAAAAAATCGGTAAAAATTGTCAAATGATTTGGGAAGGTGTAACTTAAAGAAATAATGCGTACCCGAATCCATGATGCTTTAATTTGTTGTTGATGTAGCTCTTAACAGCGGGATCTAAATCCTAGTGGGATGTTTTGAATGGTCAGATATATGGGGTTGTGGAGGACCTAGCACGTGATACGATTTTTTGAACTACTAAGGGATGCGCCCCGGAGTACGATCTAGGGCTGGCGGGGAACAACTCTTCAGCCACATCCCCTGCATCCGTATCACTAGCGGCATAAGTCGGACACTCACTAACTCCCCGCCCCCTTAACGCGCCACCATTTTCCCATACAAATTGCCGAAATCTCTATATTGTTTAAATTCTTTTATAAGTTATATGGAAACACTAAATTTAAAATCTATTATTATTTATTTAAAGTGTCTTATAAAATAAAGAAAACTTAAATTTATTATATTAATATTTAATGTAAAAATTCAAACTATTTTTTAAAAGCTAGAAGTTATTTTCGTTATAAATAACTAGTTCAATCTAGGTTACCGGTTATTTGAATGTTCTTTTATTGATCTTATGTAACTTTGCGATTTTGTCGATTCTGTATGAGAAGTGTTAGCGCGTTGGGGGTGGGGTTCCGACTTACTGAATACTCACCTACTTAGTGGACTCTTTGACGACCCAGATGATCTCTACTTCGTAATGAATCCTTTTTTACAGGCATAATGGAATGAGTAGTGGATTGGGGATTGGTCGTCTTTGTGATTGGGCCTCGGCTTATGGTCGTAGATAAACCGCTCCATAGAGAACCCTTAAGGCTCGAGTTGCACAAGGATGATTGAACTTGTGGCCACGTGCCATCGCTCCATGGCAATTTCGTCATTCCCACTGAGGTTCGCGCTATGCATCCGAGCATATCGGTGGAGTGGACATATCTCAGGCCTTCACGTAAACGATTCATAGACGCCGATTAAGGCGGTATCTGAGTCAGACGAAGACCTCCTTCGTGTAGCGATGCAGTATTAACCGTGTATCACATAGTGAGAAATTTTAGTGCCGCAGTGGCATAAGTAACACAGTACCGCTATTGTCATAGTAGGGCCGAAAAGGGTTATCTAGTTATTGTCATACAGACCATGCATGTCGGCACTCTTGCTAGCTCATCGCCGCCAGAGATAACGCCGTTTCCGCACTTGTAACACAGTAGTTTGAACTGTGCTTCAGGTGCGATGCTGTAAAAGGAATTCATTCCCCAGACGAGTGCGCCGGTTTTCTCCAAAATGTGTCAGCGGAACAGGACGCCATGGTGAGGGCGGTCGCAGTAGGCGGAAACGGCGTGTGGCTTGGTAGGTTGTCAACGTCTGCATTTGGAGAGCTAAGTGTTATATCACATTCGCACGTATTGAGCGGTCTTTATGTCCTCAGTTCCGGACTCACGCGATTGGGTAATCAGCGATTCGATAAGGTTCCCTATCTTTTGCTGAGGGCGCCGAGCGTATACTAGGTAGCCTTAGATCGCGATATGTTGCTGCAGTGAGTTGCAGCATACGGTTGTATCGTACACACTAGCTCTCAAAGTGTAGGAGTCGTGCACCCTTCGAAAATAGTCGCCGACCACGACAACCTTGTTGATAGCAGAAGCAGACGGGAAAAACTAAAGAGGGGTTATAGTGAAGAGCCGGAGGAACCGAAAACATTATAGGGCGGAGTCGGGGGTTTATCCCACCGAATGTGACTCGGAAAGATCCGATCATTGCTGAAGAGACGTGTTGATTTTCAGTAGCTCTCTCCATCAAGAGCCTGCTCTCCGATACCTAACTTGTTGTCGACTGCGTCCGATTGTCGATTCAGAAATCTTAGATCGTGCTCGCCGACTGGACTACGTGAGCTCGAGATGAGCATGGCGGTAATGGTGGGAGGGGAGAAGTGGCAGCGCCATTTCACTAGCCCACCTCAATCCCAGGCGTGCGGATTTCTCGTAGATACTTGGTGTCTTGCGGAATAAAAACATCCATGTCAAGTATCAGCTAGTGCAAGAAACTGGCCAACTGAAAGAAAATCCGGTCGTCTAACATGTGGAGAGATACTGCCCGAGGATGTTAGACTTACCCATCATGCGTAGTACTGCTACTAATGCGGACTACCTAGACAATTACTTGGCCAGCAAATCAACACTGTGATGCGATAGGGCTGGTAGTCAAGATGAGAAGCCTGATGGAGGTGGCTTGACCCCTGGGCTGCTGACAACATTGACCGACTTGGCAACAGACCTAGGATCACGCCGAAAGCGATTGAGTTTTCTACGATGAGCCAATGAACTGGAATGGCCCCCATAGGGCTGAGTGGCATTGGTGGGTGGAGAACCTCGGAGGGTTCGAGCATCCTTCTGGTTGCGGCCACTTCCGTGGGATTTTCTCGTAACCTCAAACAGGCTAAGGCGGACGAGCCAGTATTCATAGTAGTTTTTATCCATCCATTACAAGCAGACAAGCAGACAAGACAGAAAAGTAGACGAGCAGCAGAAAGTAGATGTGATATACTCGTGGCTGACGGAGAGTATTTAACAGGTTCTTTAACAGCTTGGGGAAATGGCTACGTGATTTGCGGCAACGCTAACTAGGTAGGTACCTAGTATTCGGTCTTGAAGGGTAGCGCACTTATGATTGGTGAATCACTCTTCCTGAGATGGTGGGCATCCTACTGTATAATAGGTTTCATCGTTCTTGCGGACCCATTTCCGATATAGAAAATCCATCAGGTATCAAGTAAAGTTCAAGAATATGAAATCAGTGACACTTCTTTTCAGCCAGCCGCCATCTAAGCCAAGACATTCACTTAAGCTAAAAAGTAGCACCGGCAAAACCCGTTTGAACTATATTTACAAGTTTCTTTAACGTTCTCTTGACTTATGCATCGCTTGCGGGTTAGTTATTTTCATATTCTTTACCGCTCTTGAATGATTGTCTTAACACCTGCTGGCGGTGCTCGGTTGGCGGCTTATACGGGAGGAGAAATGATAGCATGAAGTCATGCGAAGCCGCAGCATGTGGATCATCTTGTAGAAAGCATCATACCCCTGTCCACAAGGATGTATATACACTGTGTATACAGAAACTGATGTTCCCCAATACCCATACTATAGTGTGTAGGCGTCCCACTCATCAGGTTATCGGAGGTCCCTTGTGTCACATCGACATCCTGGCGTCCCGTGGTACAAAATGCCTTGAGCTACTAGCATGTTGATATGTGCCTTTGTAAGAGTCTAGCAGTTACAGTACTGTCCTGCGGATGTCGCTTATAGGGGATTAGGGGATCTCGAAGAACAATTGCTGGGGGGGGGGGGGCCGGGGCCCGCGCCCGCCATAGCCGTCCATGATCCATCACACCTCAGCAGCACACCCATACACACATGCAGCAAGCAAGCATTTCGCAGCGCAACTTGAGATACCTCGAACTCAAAGGTGACCGAAAGGAAGGGGGGAAGAGGGAGAGTTGTAACTCAACCGACTCACAATCTACAGTACCAATCTAATTGATCAATTTTACGTACCTACTCGGCCAATGCTACCAATACATGTAGGCTAGCCTGTATTCGGACATGCACAGAGCACACCGGCTACTCTATACTATCGAAAGGTTCCCGACCCCTACCGCGTCTAAAGTCTAAGCCCCCAAATTCTTCAGTTCTTCCAAGATCCCGGTCAGCAACTCAAACCGCTTTACGTTAGTTCGACTTATTATACTTAAGTAGCACATCCCTCCCTCATACAAAGTACCTAGCCGGTGCCGCCAGTTTATTTCGACTTTGCATTCCCGTCCGTCGTTCTCTCCTTTGCCACTACAGTTCCTTGAGTTAATTACCAGATACACTTTTATAATTATAAGGACTCTATGAGACTCCTCCACACAAGTATTGTTAATGTTGTAGGGCGCACTGTTCGTTGGTACCTATGATCGTTAGGAAGCTCAGTTTTCACGCGCCGCGTTCAAGTAGCCGATCCCAGAGATCTTCTCCGGTTGCCGTTACGGCTACAGCTACCGTCCCCCACAGCGGACACTAACAATTGCTATCCCTCTAAAAAAGCTTAGAGATCGCTGTCTCCCTCGCTGAGTGCAACACTATCGCTTCGCTCGTCTCGGACACGGAAAGTTTCGTGGAGCGCCTAGCGCGCTGTCATGAAGTTAATCGCTTCGTGCTGCGTTCTGAACAAGTGAGAGTCGGTGTTTTACAAGTTCAATATGACGGGAGATCGAAGTCTTTCGCAGGCTGGAGGAATGGGCTCAACACGAAACCAAAATGGTAATGGAACAGAAAGACCAAGGAGGGTGCGCACCAGCAAACCCAAGGTCAAAACTGGCTGCAACAACTGCAAGTATGTGCATCTGCCCCTTATATTGACTTTCGATGCAGTATACCTCGTACTGACCGACGCGACCATTTCCTTAGGCAGCGACGGATCAAATGTGATGAATTGCGGCCGGCATGTTCTCAGTGTGTTCGGTCCAAGAAAGACTGTACTGGCTATCCCCCTCCTCCCCGGCCTAAGATATTTGAAGAAGTGCGAATTGCTCCACGTCCGGCCGAAGGTAGTGTGCCTGGAAAACCCGAGCCGGCAGCAGTAGCCCATGCGCTCGTAGCGCAAGTCCGGCGGCGCCCACCCGTCGTGGCTCCTAGTCCTCCGAGGAAACTCACTCCTCCCCTTACCCCGGTGGGGGCTTCCTTGACCCTTTATCAGCCGGCAACGTTTGCCTTCGACCCTCATGAAGGACAGTATTTCCAGCTGTTCAGAGAGCACACGGCCAGTGAATTATCTGGTTTCTTTGACTCTTCCTTCTGGACCCGGAGCGTCTTGCAGCAATGCCACTCGGAAGAAGCCATCCGACACGCGGTGGTAGCTTTAGGCGCACTGTACAAGACCCTGGATAAGATAACCGAGTCGCCGCCTGGTTCGCCGTCCGACATGGTCGATGTTACGGACCACGTCCGCAAGCACTGGGAGATTGCCTTTAAACACTACCATTATGCAATCAAGGCGATGTACAGCGCTATGTCGCAGGACCATACGACGCAACGCACAAGCCTCACGGCGACCGTCCTCCTTGCCTGCTTCGACTCCTTTATCGGAGACCACAAGCAGGCCATCCTCCAAATCCAGAGCGGCCTGGGACTGCTGGAGCAGTTGCGCGCTGAACGCAGAAGGGCCTTTCTCCCCAAACCTGAAGAGCCGGTTGACCAAGACCTCATCCAGATGTTCACCCGTCTGGCCATCCAAGCCAAGTCCTACGACATGGCTTTCCATTTCCCTCAGCCCTTTGTCATACGCCTGACACCCCAGCACAATGAAAACCCAGCATCACCGCAGTCCGACGCCGGGTCACCTGTGTCAACGACCCTACCGCATATACCGGATAAATTTCAGTCGCTTATCGAAGCTCGATTGGCTTGGGACTGCCTTTGCGAACGGATTATGCGATTCAACGAAACCATGTTCTCATATACTAGCAAGATCAGTCCCATGGGTATCCTTCCACAGTCTTTGCAATCCCACGGCGCCGGCTTTAAAGACCAAATGCAACGGTGGTCTATCGCCTTTGAACCAATATTAGCATCGCGGACAGCTCCGTCGAAGAGTAGCCAGGAGAAGACCGGCATTGCGGTTCTGAAGATGAACCAGATTATGGCTTTAATATTGTTCATGATGACCTTTGCCGACGACGAGATGCAATTCGATAGATTTTTACCAGAATTTAGAAGGATTGTTGAGCTGGCCATGGAGGTGGGCGGGGATGAAGAGCGGAGGGCAGCTGCGAAGCGGTGCCCTGATCCTCGGTCGTGCCATCATCGCACTATCCAGCCGGACATCTTCGGAGGCGACGACTATAACGCCCGACACATCAAACCTAGCTTCAGCGCGGACTTAGGCGTCGTACCGCCTCTTTTCGTCGTGGCTACGAAATGTAGAGATCCAGTGATTCGACGTCAAGCCATCCAGCTTCTGAGAACTAGCTCTAGAAGGGAAGGCATGTGGGATAGCGAACTTGCCGCGCGTATCGGCATGTGGATCACCACCATCGAAGAGGAAGAAGACGATACGGCCGAGACCCTCCGGCCGATATCAAGTTCCAGCAACAGTTACTCCATGGAGAGCCCAGCCTCTGCTAAGTCCCCTGCTATGTACTCCAGGGAAAGCCCGGGCGCTTATTCCAACGGATCTGCTGACTTTGGGGACGACATTCATCTGAGCCCCGGTGGCAATGCTCGATGGGGAGGGAGTAGGGGAGAGAACGGAGCAGTTTTGCCATTGGTCAGACCCGAGAAGAAGATTATACCGGCAGAGAAGCGGGTGATGGTCCGAGCCGTTGAATTCGATCTTCGCGAGCGAGTCGCGACGCTCCAATGTGGCACTCGAGGACTCATTCCGGGAATGCCGGACCTGAGGACCCGGGTCACGAGGATTAGTTGGGGAGACCAAGCGTGATGGTCTTTGTGCTCTCCGGCGCCGTAATACTTCAACCGCTAGCTCGGTTGAGTTGCGCTCGTGCCGCAGCCCTGGGTGGCTTTTCGATTCTTGTCAGCTGTTTTACTGGCAGGCACCATTTTGAAACATATAGTTCTTATCAGTGAACTGACATGCATCATTTCGGCTGGAGTTGAGGCGAGAAAACAAAACTCGAATTTCGTAAATGTAGTATAGCGTTGCGCAAGCAAAGGTTGAATGCTTCAAAGCAGGATTGTCATGGGGCCAAGAGACTTGGGATATCGACATGAGGTTATGATGGCGCGGGGCATGCCACGGAGTATATGTACTTGATCCCGTACCAGGACTTATTTAGCTTCTTCTGGGAAGAATGAAGGAAGTCGTTGCATTTAAGGATATATACCAGTATTCGGTGTTAATTCAAGATATTTACTACAGTGTCTATTTCGACAAACTCGAGCGTCAACAAAAGCCAGTCTTTCCTTTAAAGTGGTACAGTACGAATGTTAATACATTTGTGTAGCCTGCACGGTACTGGGTCACCTTCTAAAGCACCAGCCCCGGCATCGTTGCTCAGCCTCAACAATGCTGACCCAGTTTCATCATCCCATCCCCTCCGAGGATCTGCTTTGAATATCATACAGCCCTTTCATAGTTCCCAAGGAAAGTATCATTCTAGCTATTGCATTGTAAATCTGAGATTAGATTCTGATCGATCATATAAGCAAGCATTTCAAGCTGGTTTCTCACATGAGGGGCACCATACATCTTGAAGCTAGCTGAGCCAACCATCTCCTGTATTCCACTAACTTATAGCGCTTAGCGCTGTCGCGACCGTGCGGGCTTATGAAGCCCAGAACCGGACCATAAGTTCAGTACACACTCGCGGGATTGCTCTGGCCACGGAGGCGCACAACATCCTCGAAGGACAAGGCATCTTATCCCGTTGCGCTTACTTACATCGCAGCCGACTGACAGATCATGTCGTCGACATCCGGCCGGCGTTCACACTCCCACGGGAGCCCCAACGACAGCGCCGGCAGTAGCAGCAACGGAACTATACACAGCGGAGGGCACGGACTCGGACTCGGACACAGGTTCGGACCCAGGGCGGTACCACCGACGGCCTCATCCACCTCAACCTCCATCTCCCCCGCCTCTGCGCCCACTACGCAGCAGCAGCAGCAGCACGCCAAGCGGACGCGCGTGCTGCTGTCGTGCGGGCCGTGCCGGAACTCGAAGCTCAAGTGCGACCGCGCCGCGCCGTGCGGCCAGTGCCTCAAGAAGGGCCGGCCCGACGCATGCGTCTACGCGCCGCGGCCCCAGAAGCAGAAGCCCGCCAAGAGCATGGCCGCGCGCCTCAAGCGCCTCGAGGGCATGGTCCGCGAGATGATCGACACGGACGTTGCCCTCCCGACGTCGTCGGCGGCGGGGATGGGAACGGAGGCAGGTGCAGTGGCAATGGCGGGGGTGGCGGGGCCCGGTGCGGGAGCGGGGTCTACCACTCCCCCGAGCGAGGCCGCCGCGGACGCCGGCGGCCTCATCGTACAGGGCCAGAAGGCCACGAGCTACGTGGGCGCGACGCATTTCATGGCCATCTTGGATGACGTGAGTCTCCCCGTTTCTCGTTCTTCGTTCCTGAATTCGTATAGGGTATAAATATTAGGTGTGTTCGGTGACTTAAGTCTGCCCCCTTCCAGATCGAGGATCTCAAGAACTACTTCGAGGATTCGGACGAGGAGGAAGGGGAATCCCCCGACCCGTACGAGAACATCGGCCCCCCAGAGGTTCTCTTCGGTTCGAGGGGCGTCCTGAAAGATAAGGAGGAGCTACTGAGACTCCTTCCCGAGAAGAGCGTGATCGATCGCCTCTTGAGTCGGTATTTCGATTCAAACAGTCCTTCTCAACGTGAGTCTAGCTTTCTCTCTAACTTTCTCTTATTGCTTGGTCTATACAGCTCTGATTAACCCATTTCAATCCCAAGATATCCTGCATAGGCCAACTTTCAGCAAGGAGTATAACCAGTTCTGGCAAAACCCCTCTGAGGCTCCGCTGCATTGGATCGCTCTGCTGTTCATAGTCATGGGCCTTGGCGTATTCTTCTCCTCATTCCAGGCGCCGCACGAGCTGGAGCGTGACTCCTCTCTACCCGCCATGGACAGATTCAAACAGTACCGTGGGGCTGCTGGGTGGGCTTTGATCTGGGGCAAATACTCGCAGCCGAGTCTTTTAACCCTCCAAGCGTTCCTGCTGTACGTCGAGGCGGAATTCTTGGTCAACCGCAGCAATCAGATGCAATGCTACCTCATGTCCTCAGTTTGCATCCGGTTGATGCTAAAAATGGGTCTACATCGCGACCCGAGCAAGCTGCCGAACGTCAGTGCTTACGAGGGCGAAATGCGCCGCCGAATGTGGAACCTAGCGATACAGATTGATTTGCTAGTCTCATTCTACCTTGGACTACCGAGCATGATCCATGGTATAGAAAGCGACACGGCAATGCCGCGACATATAATGGATTCCGACTTCAACGAAGACTCCAAGGAGTTGCCTCCGGCACGACCTATATCTGACTACACGCCACTGACTTACCCAATCCACAAAGCCGCAATAACCAAAGGTGAGTATTTCAAGTTCATTTACTTCTATCCAGTCCGCGTAAGGAGCGTATAACTTAAGGCCATAACTCCTCACTTACTCCTATGACCTCACAAGAGACCCTCACCGAGTAGTTGCTAAATAGTACGATGTAGCTTTTGGGCTTGTAGCTCGACAAGCGCATGCACTCACTGTCCCTCCTTATTCCGAAGTCATGAGGGTCGACCGCTTGCTCGAAGAGACGTGGAAGGACGTGCCTGCATTCATGAAAGTGAAGCCCTTGGAAGAGAGTGTAACAGATCCGATCATGCAGGTAATTCAGAGGTTCGGGTTGTCTTCGCTATATCAGAAAAGCCGCTGTGTCCTACATAGACGATATCTTTCCGAGGTTATACCAAAAGAGGAACACGGTTATTCACGCAGGGCGTGTCTGGAAGCGGCTCTCGCCTTGCTCGAGTACCAACGCACCCTGCACTACGCATGTCAGCCGGGAGGTCTGCTCCACTCGAAAGGCTGGTTTGTCGGATCTCTGGTTATCAACGATTTCTTGCTGGCGGACATGGTTGTCGCGCTGGTCGTGCAAAACGAACAATACTCGGAAGTCGGTGGCAGCTCCGATTGGATGTCGCAAGGGACGCGGTTGCCTACCAAGGACGAACTCTTGCACATACTACAGGAATCCCACCGCATCTGGTGCGTGATGGCGCCCGACATTCCGGATTGCAGAAAGGCAGGCGAGGTTGTGCAGAGGATACTGGATCGGATATATGCACAGCTCGGAATACGGCCTGGGGAAGAATCGGGGATTATCGACTCCGCGCCTTCGGCAAATAGGAATGACGAAGCCGAGTCGATGGCCGGTCTCAATCT
The DNA here is from genome assembly GCA_004155935.1 of Monosporascus sp. GIB2. Taxonomy (NCBI): domain Eukaryota; kingdom Fungi; phylum Ascomycota; class Sordariomycetes; order Xylariales; genus Monosporascus; species Monosporascus sp. GIB2. The sequence continues at coordinate 103,182 of QJNV01000006.1, read as the reverse complement.
GCACAGTAGTAGCGGTCCCTCCACAGTAGCTTCCGGTTGCTCTGATGCCCCGAATCAGCACGTTACCCCAGAATTCGATGTGATTGATCCCAACGTGGTAAGGGCCATGGAAAGCATGCAGGACCGGATGGGGCCTGATCCATCATGGATGATACATAGCGGCACTAGTTATGACTGGGTGAGTGCCTGTTTCCCTTTTCACGTGCTGAGCCCCTTGGTGGTTTCGGCGAGATATCTAACGATCACATTTTCCCAGAACCAATTCGACGCTCTAACTCGGGGCCCAGCGGACGCCGTCCAGCCAATGCCGCCGACAGAACAGCAGAATTGGCTGAACGGGAACCAGGTAGACGACTTCGAGTTTCTTGCTTCGAACGGCTGGACCCATGTTCCTTACCCGTAACGAGCCCGCCTTCGTGTCCAGTCATGTCATTTGGCAGAACTTGACAACGTGGGACATCCGATTGGAATGAGGTTCGTCGGGTGTCCCGCAGCACCAGCCACGGGGCTGGAGGCGTTCAAGAACGACTCTATTACACGCTTCTCAGCCTATCAAGACCATAGGGTCTCTTACAACCGATCCTAGCGTATTCTTCATGACGCCCCAACAAGCCCTTTGATGTGACGCTGACGACGACGCACGTCTGCTACGTACCCATCTCACAATGACGGCTTCTTTCTGAGAAGAGAGAGGCGGGCGTAAATAGCATTTTGCGGGGTGCATAATCGACCCCACATAGCCCCAACCAGTCAGAGCGTTTCTCTCTCTTACGCTATGGATAATAGACGGGTTGAGGAGCACAGAGAATTGGGAACTGATGATGCACCAAGACGCCCGGGCAAGCTGCGGCGGATTTTCTAACTTAACATTCGGCGCCTGCTTGGTAGACCGGCATGCTTAAAGCCCCCGCGGAAATGCATTATCCGGTTAGCAGGGGCACGACTTGGCGGATTAAGCAACGGAATGAATGACGCTCAGGGCTTAGGGAAACGCCGCTCTCTCTGATGATTTGTACGTAATAGCACGTAAAGCTTCTTTTTTCCTTTCCCGCGTCCTTAGCAGTAGGAAAAGCCATCCGCGATATAATGACGTTATTAGCCCTGGCAAGGGTACCGGGCTTGTCTCGGTCCATTATGCTTGGAGACTTTTTTGGTTGCTGTTTGAGTTAAGGTTTGCAGTGTCGGGTCTGTCGTTCGGTGGGAAACATCATCAAGCCTTTCGGTGACGGGTCGGATCGGCCGGCTCGATGAGGCTAGACTCCCAACCCGCTGCTATCACTTGCTACACACATACTAGGCATGTATCATATGTATCTCACGTACTGTATTTTTGCAGGCTCAAGCCGAATTCTCACCTTGGCTTGACATGCCTAGGTACTTACAAACGACACTGCTTGCTTTCCACTTGCTTACCTGTTAGACATGCGTTCCACCACATGCACCCATGACAAAATTCCATCTCTGTGACCGAGTTCTGACGAATTCTGGGGTGCACGCGACTCGCCCTCTTCCCTTGATCGATGATCGACGACGAGGTGCATGCGATTAGGAAACTGGAGAGCCGGGGCTCGCTGAGCTGTGGTACTTAAAGCACAACTCCTACGTAGGGGTATTCTTAGTTCATCATCTCCACTGGGTCCATTACAGAGCCAGGTAATCTCTCATATAAATTTGTATGGGAATAAACATGCTCTGACGGTTTGCCAGTACTGCCGCTATCGTAAGGTGACAGAGATCGATCTTGGCTGAAGTGGCCAATGTATATGCCATACAATTTCCATAGTAGTCTAACTTCTAGCCTCAGATGTACGGCATATGGAGAATTGTGGGCGGTAACTAAGAAAGAATACCCCTAGGAGTTGTATTAACAAGTCATGCACCTACTACGTACCTACTCAGCGAGTATTGCAGGTGCTATGTAAGCCCCCTGGTTCTCTAATGGTAAGGTACGATTGGCGTATGGCTATCATTTATATTTGCTATACAATTTACTAAGTGAGAAATACATAGGTGTGGTACTCGCCCTTCAGCTTCTCGTCCGAGCACGAATAAGGTTGAGATTCCTAGGATGTATGTCACGTGATGACCCTAATCGAAATCAGCAGGGGGGGTATCTCATGTATCTTATCGAATGATTTTGGTGCGTCAAACAGAGTTCAATACAATCGCCAATCAAACCGGCGACATCCTAGATATATGGGGCTTGTGTGCCACTAACTGCAATAACCCCTATGTATGTAACTTTACGAAGTACACCCCATTTCTTTTGTCCGATCTTGCATATTCGCTTCGACTCCACCTAACTAAGAGAATTCCCCTTCCGGTCCGGTAACTGGCCTCAAAGGCGTACACGCGACGGCGGATTAAGCGCTTTGATGACTGCAAACCAGGAAAAATTGTATACATATATATATGTATATATAGTAAGAGAATTGATGGGGCTGTGGAAGAAGGAGAAACCCCGACGGCCAAAGAGGTTCCGGAATGACTTCCATCGACTGACCAAGCTGTTGGGGAACGGGGGCAAAGAACGGACGATACCTCCGCTCCTTACACACATGACAAGCCCACAGGCGCCGAGCCGACCCTTCAGAATCTTTTACCTAATCTCAACCCGGGGCTGACTCCGGTTTCGAGTAACCGACGAAAACGTGCAAAATGGTTCGCTACAGTAGGACCGCTGAAAGAAACAAATCGGGGGGCACTTGCACAAACTCGAAAAATTCGGGAGAAAACGTGGCTGTAGCTGGTCAGCAAATGGACAGGAAGACTGAAGTGAGAATCTTTCTCTTCTATCTCTCTCTTCTATCTCGGGAGCAGTCTCCGATGCCGATCCCTTCCAGAGATAAGGCCTGTCTGAAAGTTTGAGAAACCCCTTAGCAGCGTAATATCCCCAAACTGATCTGGCTAGCATGCGATTTGACAAGTCGATAACGTTAAGCGAATCAGAGCTCTCCTTGGCATCTAAGTCAGGTAAAATTAATTAGTGATAAGACATCAACCTATACCCAAAGCTCCCAGGTATTTTGTCTTGTCAGAGGGTTTCCTGTACGCACATGTATGTATGCAGTACACACATATAGATATATATACATTGCCTGACAAAGGACGGTATGCTCGTGTAACGGCCTACCTACTTAGTATCCCGTACAGTAGATACAGACTGGACTTTATCCAGTTTCTTTTCCTTCTCCCTTCAAGCCTTCCAACAAATCCCAACTGGTGCTGTAATTTAGGTACCTACCTATCGAACTGCTCACCGCCCTCTCCACTTTATTGCACGCCAGCGAGACATTTTGCGCTCTTCTTTTTCTGGCGCCGCTGCTGATACAGCAGCTTACATACTTCCGTTACTTGCCCGCTAGTTGACCACCACTACTGTTTTATAACAGCATCCACAAATCCATCAGTCACGCACTTCGCGGTTCCCTCCTATTGGATCGTCGCCCCATCCCCGATATCCATCCAGGTTGTGGATAACGGAGCGGCAACACCTTACATACCCTACTACATGTACCTAGTAACTCTCTGCCCTGCGCTGTACCGCCCTGGCTTTCCTATCGCCTGGTCCCCGTAACGGCTTCTGACGGCCTCACATACGAGTATATCACCACTGCAGTAACTTCCTGACCAAGCGCATGGCACGGAGTCAAGCGAGATAAACCCAAAGCCAACAATTCGCATCTATGCAGGCCTAGGACCAGACCTAGAACAGCCCTTGCGTACATTTGACGCAGTGTGTTCCTAATGGAGGTTGTCGAGTACCTGAGCTGGGTCCTCGATTCTGCCGCCAATATCCTCAGCTTTTAAGCAGAGCAACTGGGTCTTGGGCCATCCACATCCAGCCCGACTTGGACTTATACGGTCATCTTTTACGTGATTTTTTTCTAACTTCTTGCCCGTATCACTCTTGTTCCTAATAAAATCCCACTTGCTCTCGACCGCTCTTATTCCCTTGACGACGTCGAAGGAAACAAAATTCTGCGAAACTAGATATCCATCTGCTAGCGTTCAGAGATTCTGGTCTCGTCCCCACGAAAACGCTCGATCCGTCTCGATCCCTCTCATCGGGGAATTATCGTTACCCTGCTGCAGATCCAGGCACCTCGAACCAGCTTTTCAGATACCAGATCCCGGTCACTGGGCCATAACCAGAGAAAATCCTGTGCCCTTCCGCAGACGGAGCCCTTTTTTATGTGCTCGCCCTATCTACGGTCTCTAATAGGTCAAGTCAGCCTGATAAAAGTAACTAACCTCTTCACCATTAACTCCCGAGTTGCTTGAACTCCAAATATAGGCGTCTTTATGACCCGCAGCTAGAGGTTTACTATTCCAGGCGTCCATCCTGTCCCCTGGGGTCATAGTAAACACGGGTATTAAAGTGCTCTGTGGCACCCTTTTGTTTCTGCTGTTGTCGTTATAGATTGTTGTTCCCTTTGTCAGGCGCCGCGTAGCCCGCCAATCTCATAATGACCTCGGAACCAATCCCGATACGGACTGACTTGGTCTTCAGACCACCACCGTCGGAGCACAACAACAATGCCGCTGCGTCTCCCAAAAACGCGGTAGTGTATTCCTCAAGGCACAAACACACGCGGTCTTCATACTCGGATCCGTCGCCGTTGACTGCTGTATCGAGAAACAACTCTCTAAGTTTTCGGCCTTTAAAGCGGTCGATGCCGTCTCCGGACAAGACAATAGCAGTTATCAATGCGGGCGGCCGCCAAGCCGCTTCACTAATTCGCATCGCCACTGCGGTCGGCTATAAAGTCCGCGCACAGCTACGGAACCTGGTCGGAGTGATTGCAACTGAGGTATCTAGCAACCCCAACGTCGAAGTCTTTGTAGGGGACCTCTATCTTCGGAAAAAGCCGAACGACAATCAGGATGTCTCGGCCAACACCCACAATCCCGATATTCTCGTCAACCATGAATTGATATCGCAACTCTTCTCTGGGGCCCAGCTGGCTTTCATCAACACTACGTTTTACGGAAACGAGATCCAAATCGGAGAAGCAATCGCGGATGTCGCAAAAAGAGTTGGAGTGCATCACTTCGTGTATTCATCAATGCCCGACCATGCCGCTTACAACCCCGAGTGGCCCTCATTACCCCTTTGGGCGGCCAAGCATAAAGTGGAAGATTATATCCGGAAGATCGGCCTCCCGGCCACCTTCGTGTACACCGGTATCTACAACAACAATTTTACGTCACTGCTCTATCCGTTGTTTTGCATGGAGCTGCAACCGGACGGATCCTTTGAATGGCGGGCCCCATTTCACCCGGATGCTAAACTACCCTGGTTAGACGCCGAGCACGATGTTGGACCGGCAATTCTGCAACTATTCAAAGAAGGCCCGAAGAAGTGGAACGGAAAGCGAATAGCGCTGGCTTATGAATACTTGACGCCGCTTGAGGCCTGTAAAGCATTCGAGCGAGGCCTAGGCAGGCCTGTACGTTACGAACAAGGACCAATCGAAGTACGAGTCAAGGTTCCCGAGGGTTATCGGGAACAGCTCGAGGCGTTGGAGAAGCTTTTCTCGCCGACGAATAAAGATCCAAGGAAACAGCCGCCATACTTCGGAGACCAGAACCTCGAAGACAGTTGCCCGGAAGGCGCGCTCGCGCTGTGGGAGGGACCCCGAGGATTGGAGGAATATGCCCGCGAAATCTTCCCCCTGGAGGAAGAGGCCAATGGGATGACGTGGATGTTCGACGACGAACAAGGCGCTCCATATGAAGGCCCAACAGGTCCATCCACTATTCCGGAAGCCGGCGGCGGCGAGGATGATGATGATGAGTCTGTTGATGAAGGACTGGTGATGCGTGGTCTAAAGAGAGACGAGGAGGAATGGTTGGCGTAGCGTCACTACAGGCTGGAAATTTCCGCCTCCCATACGGCTGTCTCCTTAAAAGGCGCCTGTCTCCCAAAGACTGACTTATTACTACTTCCTAGTTAGTCGGTCCAATTTTAGGATTGAGGACAGCTTCCGGGGCGGCGGCCCTCAGCCGGATTCTTACCGGAAGATGTTCCAAACTTCACGAAATTTCCGTACGACTAGTCGATATTCCTAAGGAACCTGCACGTCATCCAAAGGGATCTTATCTGGTCGGGGTTAGCTTCCGGCTCTTCACATACGCTCGAGATACGACATCAAAACGCTGAATGGTTCTGGCCTGCACGGCATCTGAATAGGGAAACAGTGCATGCGGTAACGTCGACGTAGTCACTCGGTAAACAGTGGGATCAAATGATTTGAGAATTCCACCTACAGCTGCTGGCATTGGGGGGTGTTTGGTGTCTAAAAGATCTACTCAAAACTCATTCGCGGGAATGTACGCAATAAAAGGGGCGGAGAAGGCCGCTGGGAGGCAACATCATGGTTCCCTCTACGGATACCTTTTATCTTCGGCGGGTCGGGTATAGGGAATGGACTTGTGGAGTCGGGCTGGACACGGGTTTTGAAAAGGAGGGACGGTCAAAGAGCCGGCAAAGGCTCCCGAGGTCAGCGTCCTCTTACCTACCCAATATATCCCACCTGATCGGGTGTCGCGGCGCAACTTGATCCACCTCCCAGCATTCACACTGTATGACGTTCTGGTGATTTTTTTTATGTTAGTTTAAGGACCGCCGTGATTTTGCCCGATGGTAAGCTAGGGGGAGGGGATGACTGATGGTTATCTGGGTCTGTCTGCCTGTCTTGAGGGACCTCGTGAGTTCAAGTATCCACTAGACGTCGTTGGTTCCTGGTACCTTCGCCTACGGTAGGGGTGCCAGTGCAGCTCCCTCCAAAGACACCCGCTGTTTCCAGTGGACGTGCATGTAGCTAGACGGCTCTTGTGGTGTCTCGTGTGGTGGGAAGGGGAGCACCTTTGTGAAAGCGACCTATGTAACGCAAGGAGGAGAAGCAGCGACGAACAACGCACTTCTATCGCGTCCCTTGCCTCGGCACATTTTCCCCCGCTAGTTGCTTGGGAGTTAGGCTTCTCTTCTGTGTGTGGCTGACGAGCATGAATTCGCCGTCGGGAAGACTTTTTGAAAAACACCTCAGTTGGGCAATGTCAGATACATGCCACTTCTGCTCTATGGCTCTAGGTGTTTCTTATACATAGGGTGATCCGGTTGAGGGAATAGTATCTGGTCAGCTAGTCCTCGATTGCGGGGTGTCGGTTCCATCCGCAGGTGTGTTGGGGGTTACTAGAAAAGACGCTGCATTAACGGTTAGGGTTCTGCAAAACAGTCTTTGTTTTCTTCTATCGCTCACGTTACAGGGTTCGCCTTCAAAGCCAGCTTTCTTCCTCTTTCCCACCGAGCACTGCACGATGAATCAACCGCTTCTGGAGGAGACCTATCCTATGATGTTATTAACCATTTCGACCCTGGCATCAGTGCGTGATGTATGCCACCAGTCATGATTCAGGAAATGGGGCTGTCTTGGTCGGATTGAAAGAGTCCTGAAAGCTCGTTTGCCGTGGTTAAAGCGCCGAGGGGCGTCTTTTCTGCATAGCGGAGAGAGCAAGTTCGGCTGGTCGGGAGGACCGCTCGCACTCGGTATACTCCTATATTCCGGCCCTAAGGCAAGGACGTCATGAAGAGGCGCGATGGCAGTTATACCACCTCGATCGTCTCCGACAAGGATGTCCCAAAAAATTTCCCGGGGCCCAAGCGGTATGGATCGCGAAACTGGTAGGCGACTTGCCATTCTCAGACAGCGCACACGGGTGCCCACCGAGCGGTAAGGAGGCGGACAATGGGCTAGCCCACAGTACGCCTACTGCTTCAATCACCAAAGTCCCAATGGACGCTTGTCAACTGACATCGATAGTCCTTCTGCGTCTAACTTAGCGGTGGAGAAAGGGCGATGGCCGACCTCGTCGATGCAGCTCCTACTACGCCGTAGGGGCAAGTCCAACATCTTAGTCCGGTTCCATCAACCGACCTTTTCGAGTCTTATATGAATCAGAAGTTCAGTATAGCAATAGCGTTAGACCTAACGCTTGAGGGTACCTGGCATGGATGACAGTATTCGGGCTGGTACTCAGTAGCAGACGGCGCTGGTTCCCCTCATTGGGCGGGTTCGTGAGGGTAACACTCCGGGGGGGGCTATTAGACCTGGATGTCATGGCGGGGCTTCGGCTGTGCCCCTGCCAGCATTATTACGCTCCGCAAGCGCCCATTAACAAACTGCGGGAGAGCATCTCTCCAGAACGGCGACGCCTAATTAACTAGGAATTCCACCGAAGGTGGGCGGGAGCGAGATGGAGGGGGTAAAAGACGGGAAGGACTAGCGATGACTACCAAGAGCAAAGAGCCCAGTACTGGTTATGTAGCCTCTAGTAATCCACAAAAGGTGGGATGAAGTCTTCTTATTATGGATGTTGTGGCATATCGTTAACGCCCCCGCGGAGCGTGCTTTAAGGCCGCCTATCTCCGATTCGTCGGTTTCATGCCAGGCGGTCGAGTGACCGGCCCTGGCTTGCCACCTATGAGGTAGTTGTGTAGTTCATTTCAAGCAAAGCCATCTGATTTCCAGGTTTGTGAAATGGCTCTACTTAAAAGAGGTCCTCGAACCGTGCGCCAGATCTCTAGCCATATGTCGATATGCAACGCATATTCGTCTTCGTGCGAAAGCGGGATGGCTGGAACCTCATGCGTCACGCCAAGTGGCCAGACTCACTCCCCAAGCGTGCAAATACTTACCTGCAGCCACGAGGCCCTGCGCGCCCGGTCAGTTGGCTGGAAAAGGGTACCCAGACAGGTACCCACGCAGCGATCTCAGCGGCCCTCCTTGTGGGCGAGAACCTGCGTACCCTTTGGAAATGAGTCTCACATTATTGCCGATGGAGCTTATTGATCGCTGGGCAAGTGATAAGATGGAGAGAGATGTACGAAAGGATGAAAGTTGTTCTCCAATTGTTTCTATTTCGGTAGAATGTGTCCGTGCTCTCGAAGATCCCCTTCCTTCTCGGCACACACCGCTCCACGCGGTAATTGGGCTAGACGACAAGTTATCTTCCAACCAATCCCCGCGGGGAGGCGAAGTGACTAAGTTGCACAGGTTCCAAATAGGAATCGAGTGGAACGGGCCCGCTCCATATTTTCAGCTGCGGTGATGCATGCCGAGCCGAGCGTGTCCCTTCTCTGTCAGCAGCAAGGTAGGGGTCCGTCCCTAGGCCAGCGTTAAAGACCACCAACCTAGAGCAACATGTAAGGTAGTCAGCATTTCGTTCCCGCTTCCCTCCCTCCGTCCTGCTGCTACCTACCGATCGCCAATCGCGCCCCTCGAGATGGCGTCGCTCGTCAGGCTCACTGTCCTGGGTTGCGCCATCGCTACCGTCAACGGCCGGTGGTTCCAGAGCTCCGACAACGCCCAAAGTTGGAACCCGGCGCTGGAAACGGGCCAGAACACCGATCCAGATCCACCAGAGTGGACGCCGAAACCAACGCCGGCGCCAGGCTCCAACAACCTCGGGCTTGAGCTTCGGCAGGACGACGACTACTCTATTGCCATTTGCGCTACTGGCTATGGTTTCGCCCTGGAATACCCGATTACATGTGGAAGAGGCAGCTTTTGCAGTGCAGACGAGGAGAATGAAAGGGTGGGCTGCTGTAGCGAGCGGGACGCTGCTGATTGTATAATACCCACTACTTGCGTGGAAGCGCCGTTTCGACCTGATCCAAGCACGATGTATTGGTAAGCCAATATTGCACTTTTTCGGTGGTCGTGTTTAACGAATGACAGCAATAACCTGACACCATATTGCACCACTTACGCATACCGGGACAGCTACGGAACCGTATATAACGGCTATGAGATGTTCACTTGTGGATCTTGGAGACCGAGAATTATTGGCGTTGGACACACTTCCTCCTTCGAGTACCATACCACCGGTACGAGTCTTAATACGGCCATCCCTCCCATCACGTTTCCACGTTCAGAGACGACAGATATGGCTCCTAGCCCGACTAGTCTCAGCAGCAGCAGCAGTGAAGCTCCTACTGCCATTACTGTCACCGTCGAACCTACTAGACCGGCGTCGGTTGCACAGGATGCCGGCACCCCGAATTCGTCAAAAACTGGCGCCATTGTGGGTGGCGTTGTTGGCGGCCTCGTAGGCATCGCATTCATCGCTGCGGTTATCTTCTTTCTATTCCGCCGGAAGAAGAAGGCGAAGGCGGCAGCTTCGCCCGACTATATTACGCCGCTAGGCCCGACTTATTACCCCGGGCCGGAGGATCCGCCGCTCCATCCCAACCAGTACGGTTCTTCGTCTCAGCCGATGGGGCAGGCGACGCAGCGCGACGCACCGGGAACGGGCTATCCCCCCGCTAGTTACCCGCCGGCCGCGGCCATGCCCGTGGACGGACATGCGAACAGGGCGCCGTCTCCGTATTATCCGATGTCGCCAAAGACGGCCGAAGACGATGCGGCGGTATCGCCCATCGAGTCTACTCCGTCCGTAAGCCCGCCGGATAGCCCTCAGTCGCCATACGCGAGGACCGTGAGCCCGACCATGCCTCCCGTGCAATATAACCGTTTCAGCCCGCCTCCGCCGCAGCAGTTCCAGGCCTACCGACCGTATCCCGGGACGTGACCCGGTTTCGGAGAGCGACGGGCGTCTTAACCAGATTTGAAGGCTGTATGAGGAACGATGTTCTTACGATGAGGATTGCGGATGACTGCTGTTCTGTATATATGGGGCGTTCGGTGGGCGTCGGTCATTGATAGTAGCGTTCAGGTCGATTTTTTGCATGCATGATACCTGCCGTTTTTCGATCGCGTTGTACAGTATGTCGGGCGGATATTTACCCCTAACAATCTGTTTGGACAAGCGTCAGATCTTCAACTTCACAATAAAGAGTCTGCCACACATGGCAACTTCGTGCAGGACATACGTGCCCTCCCACATCCGTGAATGAGGCCCTCACAGAGACCATGATAGTCTTTCCCACGTTCGGATACTCCCTTGCAGCGCTCCGGATCCAGCAGGAAACTGAGGCGTGCTGGGGATCTTGACCTAGGAATGATTAATGAATATGCTCAGTGTTGCGTGTCTACATGTCTATATAGGGCGACCTGGTGGTGGGCGAAGCCGCGAGAGGGGAAGTAATATTCCACAGACCCCGGCGCCAACTTCCCCTACGCGTCCATCGTCATGTAAAGAGGAAGCCAGCATTTCAATTAGGGGCAGCGGGAGATAGGCCCAGTGGGCCGAGGGGGCTGGCTGTCCATCCGACCTCCTTCTCATCCAGAGCTCCAAAGAACGGCTCGCCGCGCATTCCGGGGAGACGAGTTGACCAGCCCAGTGACATGCACAACACAGCCATATACCAAGGCCGACAAACTCGGACCCTCGGGGATCCCAGGGGATATTCCGCGTCCTACCGACGGAGCTTGCGTAGCTATACAAAACCCCCGAGAACCACCCGAGACCGACCGCCGCCTCGAGAGCTAAGTGGCTGGGTAGGCGAGTAAGCAAACCGGTCGGAACCCGGAAGAAAGCCATCATCATTCTTCCTTTTCCCCTTGTCCTAAGCGGGAAGGATCGGGTGAGTGGCGGCGACCCAAGGGCCCGGCGGGGACGGGGGACACGACGCCCTGGCAGCAGCAGCAGCAGTGCGATGGTATCGTGGGCCTCGAGCAGGGGTCCGCCCGGGGCTGCCGAACATGTGCTCTAGTGGTTTAGAATGTGATTAATGTTCTTGAGAGTTTGCACTTCCAAGCTGGTTTTGTAACACTTCATGGGGCTTTTTAAGAGGAATAGGTAACTAATGGAACTTGAACCCTAATCCCTCGTATTTCGTACAAGAGTGAATTAGACGTAAGCCGAGTAGGTTCACGATTTAATATTAAGGCATGTACTATCATCTCGAAGATCCTGTGCAAGCTCTCTTGAACAGAACGTAGTCCCCATCAGGTCAGATTGCCACTATCAACTCGCATCTACCAGATGCCATGGAGCCGGTTCGACAGGGCTCATCGACCGAAGACCAACAATCCGATTACACCAAGGCCGCTGCGGTCAGGCGTCCCAGGACGCCCCAGATAGTCAGCAGTCTCAAGTGAGCCTCCCAGAGCAGCATCCAACGCGTGCAGGCCCGGTCAGCGTGATCGCACTCGGAAAATGTGCGTTCCCGGTACTCGGCACCAGCTAAGGGATCTTTTGTCACAGCGATGCAGTAGCCTACGGCCAAGATGATGATGCACACTCTCCATACGACCAGGAACGCTCGAATCCGTGGGCCGAGACAACCTAGACGAAGGGGTGGGCTGTCAGGGTAACTCCCCTTTGTCGTAGCCGGTAAGCAAGTTGTTTTTGGAGAGTTCATCGCAGTTACGCAGGGGTCATTGTGAGTGAAGGAGAGGATGGACTCTGTTATTTAGCAGTGGGTTAGGTGCACCGGGGGAGTTTCCTCGTCACGCTCCTGTTCCCCGGTAGAGGCCTGATGTAGCGGTCTAAGATAGCGTGGCTGTATCTGCAGTGGTGTAGACTGTTGCTATAACCGGGTTTGACGGGATTATCAAAGCACACAATGCGGGAGAGGAGCTGTTGGGGTCTTCGATCCAAGACGCTGTGTCTACCATTGACAGCTCTGACACTGGCGGAAGGGTTGACTGCCCAGGGACATTGGTAGGGGATGGGGGCGTCAGACAAACGCTTGCAAGTATCGTTGCGCATCAGAACATTCGTCGATGTTATCCACCGCATGCAATAGTGTCAAGGCCGATGCCCATGGCTATCGCAACCCCTCCGCAGATTCCACCTTGGCCTTCAGCAGGTCAAGCGGCACCATGCGACCGGTGGCGTTGTGGAACTCGCTCTGCAGGTGCTTCCACCGGAGGGCGCGCTGGCGCGCCTCGAGGGTCGCGAGGACCGCGCAGTCGTCGGCGCTCCAGAACTCCCCGTCGGGCTCGATGCGGAGCCGGTCCGGGTACAGCCCGGCGAGCACGTGGCGGTAGAAGTACTCCTTACTGCGCGCGTACTCTTCGGGGAAGTCGAACGCGCGAGATGAAGAATCTTCCTCCTCAGCCGTGTATTCGGGCTTCTCGTCCTCCTCGTCGCTGCCGGAGGGGGAGGCGCTTTCCTCGTTCTCCTCGCTGGACTCGCTGGAGTCGGAATCCGGTATGTAGAGCACGACCTTCCTGCCCCTGCGCTTGCGCTTCTTCTCCTTCTTGTTGCTGTTGCTTTCGTTGCCTTCGCGCTTACTCTTGTCCTTTTCCTTCTCCTGCTGCTGCTGCTTTCCTTTCGCCCTGTCCTTGTCCTTCGCTTTCCCTTGCGCCTTGTCCTTACTCTTCGCCCTGCTCCCGGACTTGTCCTTCTTCATCTTCGCGTCGGCTGAATTCCCAGCAGTGGCCTTCTTGTCCGTGGGAGGTGGGGTGCCGCTTTCAGATCCAGCTGCGTCTTCGGACCCGGAGGCAGTCTCGGACGCCGTTGGGTCGTCTGCGCGGGTGGAGGAACCCTCCGCGGTGTCGTCGGAGTCGCTGGGTTCCGGGCTGGCGAAATGCACCTTCTTGGGCTTTGGAGACTGTTCGTTTCCTGGGGTCGCGAATCCCAACCCGTCAGGGTTGCTGGGGTAATATACGGGGACTATGTATCTTTCTCGACGGGCAGGTCTGGAGAAGCTGGATGTGCCGAAGAAGAGTCTGTCGAGGAAACGAGGATCACGCATTCGCTTGCGCGGCATCATATGGAAGGAAAGATGGCAATGTGACAGAACGTCGTATGGAAGGTACGAACTAGATGAAGCATAATGAAGGCGCGCTGGGAAAAAAAATTCCTCGAATAAGCAGGTTGCCGTGGTGTTAGAGCAAGACAGGTACCCGGATGAGTTAATACGTGTATACTCTCGAGTTCTAGGTAAGTACATATGGAGAATCTGCGCGTGCATACTCCAGCAGTCCATATATCAGGCCTAGGATACTTCAGGAGCGAAAAGATATCAAGTAGAACTATCAATAGTCAGCACAGTGGTGCCACATCTGACACTTTGTTGAGAAGTAGTCCTTCCCATTGCGTACCCACCGTGAGGTGAGAGTGTCGTATTAAAAATGGCAATGGATATAGGGGTATCGTATTTGCGTACGTTCTATCGTAGGTAACATCTGAGTATTTACTGGGCAAGGACAACCACCCTCTATCGAAGCGCCATGTGCACCCAAGACCGGGCTTATCTCCCACCGTCCCTCCCCGCCTCCTCGGCGACCTTCTTCGCCAGCCGGGCCAGGGCCCTCCTCTCCTTCTCGACCACGACGCTGTCCCGGCTCCGGAGGCTCACCATGTGCGACGCGTCCGATTCTTCGGTGCCGCAGACGTCGTCGAGCTCCGTCACCAGGCGCACCATGAAGGCGAAGATGTCGCGGGCCTCCTGCACGACGTCCTCGCGCTCCGCCCCCGTGAGCAGGCCCTCCGACTCGACCAGGCGCTGCTTAAACGTCGTCTTGAGTTCCTCGCCGTCGTCGGGCGTCGAGGCGAAGCTGAAGAAGTGTAGCGGGCCGCCCCCGACGGCCGCCATGGCCACACCGGGCCCCGTCCTCGAGGCCGACTGGTGGCGGGCCGCTGAGGCCGGTACCCAGAAGCGGGGGTCGATGCTCTGCAGCGTCGCGCGGATGATACGCCCGCCCGAGAACAGCGCCATGTATAGGACCCAGGCGTAAGCCGCGAGGACGTGCGGCCGCGTTTCCGCCGCGTGCCTGATGTGGTGCAGGAACTCGCTCAGTACCGGCGATTCCGAGGCATCGTCCAGATGTTCGGTCACCGTGCGATTGGACCAGCCGGTCAGAGATACGATATCCTTTTGTAATTCCTGAGAACGAGTAAGGTCGGGGAGGTACAGGTTGGTTAAGAGAGAGCGTGTTCGCGAATCCACTGTAAGCAGATGCGGAATACGCAGGATGTCTCTGAGCGTCTGCAGGTCGGTCGGTTCCGACTGAGCCGTCTCCGGGTCGCATACGTCGCAGGAGTCGGCATCATCGAGGCCGTCCTCTTCTTCCACGGGCACATCGGACTGCAGGATTTTGCGCCAGAGAGACTCGAAGGCGATGTAAATGGGCGTGATGTGCAACAACCCAGACACGTATTTCGAAGCGTCCTCCGCCTCTGGAGGGAGAGCTAGGGAAAGTCGCGAAACGACGAGCTTGTTAAGCTTGGTGTGCACGGAACGAGTGGCCGTGTTGATCAACACGGACAGAGGCCGATCTTCCTCCCCCTCTTTCAAAGGCATAGTGATACGTAGGTAGATGATGCAAGACACTACTAGTATGTCGAAAGGCAGCTGGACATCGTGAAATAAACTACTTAGGTAGAGCGGGGCTGAAACAGGCGAAGCCGTCATGAGATATCCGTCGTCAAAGGCGCCGAAGAGGAACCACGCAGCCACTTATACTTCTCCCTTATGACTTGAACCGCCAGGAGTCCGCAGGTCCAGTCTCCAATAGGTTAATGACTCCAGCTACGATCTTGTTTGCACGGGAAGCAACGCGATCTCTAGAACACGACCGCCCGTCTTCGACTTCCCGACTTACAGTCAGTTTGTCGTAGTGACTGCCTTACTTTGAGCCCGCTTGACGACCGAGGCTGACTCGGGGCAGGGAAATGGGAGTATGAGCAACTGGAATTAGGTGACACGGAAGGAAACCGAACAAACACCGCAACGGCATGAGCGATCTACTGGTACTTGGTCCATGCCTAACATCAGATAACGGCATAAAGTTGGTTCCCAAGCGACGCCGTTGGGATGACCTAGTTTACCAGTCAGCAGGAACGAGAGATCATACTTACATCCCGTCTGTATACAGCGAATATCAGCGTCCGAAGGATCCGGAGAATACCCAACGGTTCTAACCCAAAGAAAGGCCTAGGTGGGTGCCGGTGGGTGGGAACCAACGTGAAGATCAGGGCTATCCCGCAAACTTCGCGCGATTTGCCCTTGTGGGTTCGCATCGCTGCTGTTGTACGTAGCCAATGTGATATAATCACAAACTAGCGCTAATAAAGTAGGTCGTGACTGTCGACCGGGTGTGCTTGGGGCAACCGGCGTTAGGGCGGCCAACCGACTCTCGAGGTGAGGTCAAGAAGGCCAAGTGTGCGATGTGGGTCGCGCGATCTGCATTGTGAATCGCGTTGGGTAATCGTGAAATCCAAATTACCTATCCAAATGCGTCAGGTACGTCCACGTTTGGTGAAGAGGTGAATTGCTTATTCTGTACGCAGCTTCTGGCATAAGCCCATGTGGCCGCTCAGGGCTGAGGCTGAAATCAATTACCTACATCGGGTGTATGTGGCTTGGAGCTAGAGTCCGGGGAATATTTTGACGGCTGTAAGACGGAAGAAGAACCCCCTTAAGATTAGCACATATCTCCTCCAGAAATTACATAGTATATCACAGGGCTTAGTGGCATGGCATATCCAATTATTCCCATTGCAAGCCTTACATATCCCATTTCCGCGCCAGACGCCAGCCATATCCGTCCCCAGTGCCATATAGATCCACTATAATAATATACACACTCATAGCTCGTGGCTCTACATAGCTAATAGACGTTATGGTTCTACCGCTCTCGCGCCAGGGTCCGAATCTAGGTTGGTCTCGTCCTCTTCGTGACTCTCATGATTGATAAAGATGAAAGAAAGCAGTACGATAAAGGCGCCTATCCAGTAGACGAAGCTAGAGTACTGTTCGTATTGAATCATCTCGCCGATCAATGACAGCGGTATCGTGAGGGACAGACCGACCGTCACGACCAGCGGCGTCGTCAGCAGCATAGCGTATGCCCATGACATATCGGAGATGAAAGAAGATATCGAGTTTACCTGCAGGATGAAATGTTAGTTCGAGTTTAAGGTCTTAATGAAGGATGCCGGTGACATACCATGATAATAAACCATACTTTCCCGGTTGGCGGCATTTCGAACTGGTCGAGTCAGTCAGCAAAAGTCCCCGGTCGTGCCCCGCAGTAGAAACTCACAGGCTCAATCCCAGTCCAATGTAGGATAAAGAATAGGGGCCAAAGGAAGACAATATTGAAGATGCCCACGAGACCGAAGAATAAGGGCATATTAACCCGGTCCTCATTACCCACGCGCTGTTTCATGACCACCACGTATAGGCCATAGACAACAGCGCTGATCAGGGCCATGGCGTCGCCGATGGCGATCTGCTGCTGGCTCTTGTGGGGGAAGTTGCCGCGGTCGTCGTCGTTGTCCTCGCCAGAGAGGTCCACCATGGAGATGAGGACGATGCCCGTCAGGGAGGCCAGGACGCCGACCAGCTTGCGGATCGAGAAGCGCTCGATCTTCATGACGGCGCAGAAGATGAGCGTCCAGACGCTGCTCGTCGACGTCAGGATCGTGACGCTGCCGACGCTCGTGTACTCCAGGCACGCCGACGCGAAATAGTTGGCGAAGAACCAGAGCATGCAGAACTCGAGACTCAGCCGCGCCGTCTCGCGCAGGTCCAGCCTGTCCGTCGACGGCGGCTTGGGCACGTCCAGCGCCTCGAAGCTCCCCTCGTCGTCCACCAGCAGCCGCTCCCCGGCCGAGAGCTCCTCTCCGTCCTCCGTTATCTTCATCCGTCCCGCCCCATGAAGCCCCCGCCCGCGCCACGCCTTGAGCGCTATGTTCTTCACGTTCCAGAAGCCGCCGCTCTCTAGTATATGCTTGACGGATATCGGGATCATCGAGATGGCGAATATGGAGGTATTGACGTATACAACGAAGAAGGGCTTGTCATAGGTGTGGTCGGAGAAGATGTACTGGATAGCAGATATGTCCGTGTTAACCCCAACGTCCATTTCCTACCGTTATCCAAGCAGCGACCGGTTTAATAGCTCGGAGCAGACATAGACGGAAACTTACACTAGCAAGGAAGTTAGACAACGTCCAGAGGAACACCGTCAGTAGCAAGAGGGCGATTCCCAGGGTCCTCCTCGCGAGTCCCCATGCCCCCAGTTTCCGCCTGGAGCCGGAGCCGGGGCTAGGTGCTCTGCGCTTTCCAGACAGGAACGAGGCAGACAGATCCTCGGATGGCGCGACGGGCTCTGACAGCCTCCGTCTCGGCGCATCGGTCGGGGACAAGACCTCAGGTGTCGGTATCGTCGACTTTGCCTGTGCCATGGCAGCTTGGTTGACAGTAGCGAGAGACACGAGTGACAGGGATCCCTCAACGGTCGACAGTGTCCTGCACTGGCTGGCCTCATTTAGCGTTATGGGACTGAAGAAGGTCAAGCAACCGGCCACCCGGGTTGAAGCGAATGACGAAAGGGCGCGGGTTTTCAAATTTACGTGATATAATCCTGTCAATAAAGCTGTCGATTACACATGGAAATGAATGGCCGGGAAACTACTCGGGTTAACGAATGTCCCACACGTGTAGTTGCTTCGAGGTTGTTGCCGCAATTGAAAGTTGGGGGGCTCGGCATTGGCGGGAGGTCTTAATATGACAGGAATTCTGGGTCTTGGCAAAAGGGGACCAGTGACCTGAAACCTGCCAAAACATCCCTGATCTCGCGTTTATGTAAGCTCTTGCGTCGTGGAAGGACAGGGCTGCAGACATGTACTTTAGTACTCGATTCCATCTCCCTGCAACATAGGAATTGTGATGCGTACTGCAAAGTACCAGAAATCAACACGGAAAAGTTGCGGATTTCATAGTTCAAGGTGGACAAATACTAGGCCTGGATTATCATCGAGATCTTAATGGCTGCAGGTCTGGCTCTCAACAGCATCGCATCTCGTTACGAATGGTCCAAACTGAGTCGCATCTGTATACAACGCTTGAAGAACGAATACTTTCTGTAAGTATCGAACGCCCGCACACTATCCTTAAGCCTGCTCAACCTGAACGGATTCGCTGCCTTCCCCGACACCATCCGCCAGCTGCGGCATGTGCCGCGGGTGAGTCTTTCCAAAACTGCTGGATGGGCACCCTCTCCACGAACAGCCCCGTTGATCTCTTCCAGCGTCTGACCACTGCACTCGGGGATGCAGAAAAGGGAGACGAGGAAGGTGCAGAAGGCGGTGGAGCCGAAGATGAACCCCGCCTTGGAGTCGAGCCCTCACGCAGCAGGCACGGGATGCTGAAAGACACGGCGAACTGGACGGCGATGTTGAAAACAGAGCCGAGGACGTAGGTCGCATCTCGGAGCCTGGTCGTGAGCATCTTAGCGGCAACGACGCGCGAAAGGGGTGCCCAGCCGAGCTGGAATCCAGCACCGAACACGGTAAGCATAGCGACGATGCCTGTTCCGACGGCGGTTGTCTGCGGGGTCACTGTCCGAGTCAACCCATGGTGAAGAGCACTGCGGTTTGAGGGCAGCGCCGGCCGCCATCACCGGGACGCGACCGCTATGTCAGTTAACGATTGCGTCACTAGGGCCATGGCGATGTTGACAGCAATGTTCACCGAATTCATCGTGAAAGGGTTGATAGTTCCGACCGACTTGATGAAGGCCGTACCCTACACCCTGGAGAAATTCCGTTGGTTAATTGTAAGAAGACGTTGACGCCGATGACAACCGAGATCCGCTTGAGGTTCGCTTGTAAGTTATTAGCAACCGGCACCACCCAAGGACGTTCTCGGAAAGACAACTCACTGCCGAAGGGCGTTTCCTTTAAGTTTCCCTTCTCAGCGTCCATTGCGAGCGACGCTTTCTGTTCCTCCAGCTCCGCATCGATTTGCGCCTGGCTAGACTTTCCCTAACGCAGGACCTGGAGCGACGCCCTTGCTTCCTCCTCGCGCCCCTTGATAAGGAGCCAACGGGGTGACTCGTCCATGAACCAAACACCACAGGCAATAGCTGTCGGGACGATGAGGAACAGACCGAGCGGTATACGTCATGACTTGTCGCCTTCGAGCTCACTTGTGGCACGGCATATCAGCGATTGGATAAGTTGACCGAGCTAGGCCTCGGTCAGTTTCATATCAAGATCTTTCCACCGGCTCCGGGCGAGATTTACCAAAGACCCGACTGATATGTATCCCACAACCAAACCCCGTCCTGGGGCTAGCGTCGGCTCAGACTACAGGACGGCACAAGGGCCAGCTCCATCCCTATGTATGCATTGGCCACGATCCGACCGACCAACATTTGCTTCTTGGTATATCATGTTAATAAGATGGTCGCACCGACGATGGCCCAAGCACACATGATAAACAAGCATTTCTTCCTTCCCCATCGCCGCGAGATGTAGTTTCCTGTGACGAGTCTAAAGGCGAAACCGATATACCCCAGCGAGTTAAGCAGTGAGAGGTAGTAGGTCCCGAGTTCGTATTGGCCGGTCCGCTCGTCGAGGATACCGATTTGCGGATGAAGGCACCTATCGCCAGGGTTCCGTTGAAAGCACCTTGGTCCATCCGAAGTTGACCTGAGATAGGGCGATGAGCCCGCAGGCGTAGAGTAATCTTCCGTTAAAGCATCCGGTGGTGCAGCTTAGGCCGTTGCCCTGTCGGTGCCGCTCATGACGATGGCGTGATTGTCCGCCATTTTGTATGAGATAGATGAAGCGCAACATGAAAGCGAGCAATGAGCTTCACGGTGTTATAGAGGAGCAGGACCACGTGTCGATTGTCCTCGATATCGGGGAGATATTCTGAGATTTTGTACCTTGACCCTCATCGACGTGGGATGTCCGAAAATGATACAATCCCAGGTGAAGACCATATCCATCTTAGCTAGTCACGCAGATTTACCAAGACCGCGGGAAAATGGTCTAAGTTAGGCTTGGGGAAAACGAGGAGAGGCGACGGGGGGCGAGGCCGATGATTGGGGATCGCGAGATGGAACCAGCAGTATTGGCCCAGAAAGGTGCACGCTTGAATGGACGGGGAAACGGGGAGAAGTGGATGTCCCGAGCCACACCCCCATAGTCGATTGGGTCAAGACCCGCTCCACACCACAATCCCATCTGCGGTTGGCATGCAGCGGCGATTCACCACCGTTACCGATTCTTGCGAATCCGCATTAGACTATCAGCCCCAAGTTCTTGGGTAAGGTTACCTACGGTAGCTAGAGTTCTGGCCCGCAGTAGCCGCAGCCAAGAAATCCGGTTCCGTTGATAACAAGAAAAAGGCCGTGGTGTTGGACCAATTCATGCGCGTTATCTGTAGAAGTGGCGCCCTGAAAAGCCTGGTTAGGGGCCTGGACATGCTACCGCTATGTAGATTGCGAGACTCGTTCTCGCCTCGACGAAAGTGTCTATTTGCTTTAGTTGTATACAATCAGACGATCTAGAGCTAGTGCCAGCGACGCTGTCGCCTTCTGTCACTTGGACGTGCCTCGTTTGCATCGCATGATTCATACAAAAGGCTCGTATGGCGATATTCTAACAGTTCGAGCGGTCTTTCGGTTCTTTCGCATCAAGTACGTCTGGAGGC
Organism: Monosporascus sp. GIB2; assembly: GCA_004155935.1. Classification (NCBI taxonomy): domain Eukaryota; kingdom Fungi; phylum Ascomycota; class Sordariomycetes; order Xylariales; genus Monosporascus; species Monosporascus sp. GIB2. The sequence goes on along the minus strand of QJNV01000006.1, from coordinate 81,809 downwards.
GAGTACAGGCCATCTGTATGTAGAACCAGGCGTCCACTGGGCGAAGCGCGTACCTCTCGAAGACCGACGCGAAGAAAAGACACTGTATGTCGAGAATGGACGATTCGAGAAGTCCGATGCGCTTCTTCGCAGCTTGATAGTATGCCTCGGCCGCTGCGCCGTCATCCTGGCTGAATAGGAAAGCACTGGCGTCCCCCCCATTCCAGAATGCGAGCCAGGGGTAATGCCCTGCTGTGGCTCCCACGGTCGCGAGTAACATGGAAATGCGCAGGCGAGCAACTGGAGCTGGATTCGCGATGAAGTCGTGGGATGTAGATGGGGTTGCTGGCAAAGCGTACCACGAGACACGAAGATGCATCTCACTTCAAGTGAATTCGCGGTAGCGTCCTTTGCGCATGATATCAGGTGCTCCTTCTCCAGGATGGGGTTCCGTTAGTGCATATGAGTGAGACTTCGCATCCTGCAGGTACGTGACCAAGAAATGCGGCTTTAAATGTTTTTCGGCGGCTCATGTTTCGGCTGCCGCTGCTGGTGGTGGTTGGCGCGGGCGGCGGGTGCAGCGACGGTGACGGCGACGGGCCGGTTGGCGATCTCCTCGTTTGCCGATCGATGCGGTGCTGCAGCCAAGTCCTCGGCGTTCTCGACCGTCTCGCGGCCGGTCTTCGTCCGAAAGCTCTCGAAGGCGGCCAGTCTAACTGTTGCTACTGCTGCAACCCCCGCCCTGCAGCCCCCGCTTTTTTCTGGAAGGGGAGAACTGAAGTGCCGGGTGGGCCTAAAAATGCTGTGAAGGGCGGCGGTAAATTCGCTTATCCCTGCAGGTGGTGTTTTCCGGTTTCCCAGATGGCGGCGCTTATCCCTGCAGGTGGTGTTTCCGATTCCCCTCGAATGCCCGCCCATCAGTGGGAGCCTCGTGTGACCACGGGATGGTTGCAAGGTGGAAGAGTTTGCTCACCCACTCGAATCCCAGCTCGTGATCAGGGTACCCATTCGGGCTGGTGGCGAAGACTGTTCGGTCCATGGAAGAGCTCATGTCCAGGGGAATCCAGTTGTTTCGATGGCTCTGAGCTTTCCATATCACGAACGGAGGGTTAACAGTGCTAGCGCTGAAATCTCCGGCATAGCGGGACGAAAGCGTTCTCTTCGACGCCGGGCAAAAGAGTGCCACTAGCACGTGGGAGAGGGTAATTAGGAAGAGTCGCGGCGGCGTCCGACTCGAAGAGGAAAGATTGGATTTTGGCATCCTCCTCCTCGATGGTCCCCTTAAAGACTGGCCAGTGGAGGATAGACTCACACCATGTCGCCATGTAAGGCGAACAAGGGGAGACTGAGGCTGCGGCAGTAAAACAGAAGCTGGCGGCGAACTGCCCTCATCTGTTGCCCTTGTCCAGGTTGTGGGACGGGGAGCGGAGGCATCTGCGAAGGAGCACGCTATAGGTGTGGAGGCCTGCTGCTGCTTTTGATGCTCATGTTGTTGAGGTTGTCGCAACACCTGCTTCAGCTCTCCCAGGCTGTTCAGGACGTGCTCTCCGAGCTCGACTACATAATTCGATAGACTCCCGTTGGCCCAGAAGAGAGGTCGTCCACCTCGCCGTCGTCATCGTAGACGCATGTAGCCTGGCGGTAGCGACAGAACCCGCATGTCGGCCACGCTGTGTCGCACTTGGTCTTGCGCATGCTTATGACGACAACACCGTCATCTTCTACGACTTCCATTCGGTAATCCTGCCGTGAACGGCGCGAGCGACGCATGCCTGGTGTTTATCAACGCCTTTGCTGGCGAGGGCGCAGAGAGGCCTGCGCTATATAACACCTATTCTAAAGCCCTTGTCAGGAATGTGGCCGCGAACCGTCCCAACACCATTGTGACTATCCCCAATGCCGGAATGCGCCTCGTGGGACCAATGGATCGATCATGAGGACGGTCACCGCCGTCATCTTCGCCCGCCGCCCCGGTCAAGACAGCGGCCGCGCTCTCGCCAAAATACTTTACGGTGGTGTGTCTCCGTCGGGAATGTTGCATTACATGGTTAGGAAGAACGGGCCCGGCTACGAAGCGCTGTCTCTCGGTGAGGGGCGCGGGAAGGTTCGCCCGATTTCCCCAGAGCGATTTCGGCGAGGGCGTCCTCGTAGACTATAAGCACTACGACAGAAACGGCGTTGCGCCACGATACGAGTTCGGCTTCGGCCTATCCTACTCCACGTTCGAATATTCCGATCTGTCCATCAAGTGCGAGAATCCCATTACCCCTGGGCGGCCTAGACCTGAACCCATTCGACTTGGAGGAAATCCCGCTCTTTGGGACAGTGTTGCCAAGAGCGCCATTAACGTCACCAACGCTGGCGACGTGGATACAGCGGAGGCCGCTCGGATTTATCTCGGCATCCCAGGAGAGTATACGCCGGTTCGACAACTACCGGGCTTTGAGGAGGCCTTTCTCAGGGCTGGAGAGGCTTCTATGTACACTTATATCCTGAACCGTCGTGACTTGTCTGTCTGGGACGCTGTCACTCAAGACTGGGTATTGCGAGAGGGCGAATACGACGTTTTCGTTGGCGAGAGCAGCCGAGATCTACCTCTCCACAGAACCTTTGTCATAGGCACCCCTTAATAGGGATTATTGCGTGCTATACGTAGGCTACATCATGGTTGGGAGGCTGATTGTGACATTGACACCTAGGCCATAGCGTCAGGTCAGTGATAAGCATGATTGTTTCGGCGGAATACACTGAAAGATTTCTCTACAGTTATGCGCGGATACACCGTTTATGTTCATTGCCTGTCAGTTCGACTCGCGTGATGTGCTATTGTGAGGTTCATCGACGTTTTCTGCTTCCTTCCCCTGGATCTCGTTCTCCGGGTCAAATTTGCTTCAGTCGAACGGACTTCTTTCGCTGTGGGACGGATGGAGACCGCTGCCCGTTAATAGCCTTGCTGTTATTCATAGTTCCACGGGACTCAGTATGAGGTCATCTCAGAGCTTTCAGGAATTAACTTATTCCCAATGCTATGGTGTGCAGATGTGTTCGAACGGGCCTATGACCTTCCAAGAGTTTTTATTCAGGAGCTGGTAACTTCAAATTCCGTTCGAAACCCGTCGCCACAGCTTTTAAGGCGTCCCCCGTGTGGGAAATCATGCGATCCCATTGTACCTTGTTCCCGTCATCGCTTGTCGCTGGCGCAGCTCACTCTTCTCTTGGCCTGTGGCGCACGTCGGTAGTGCGTTCTAGACTTTATTGGTTGTCCCCTTTCTTCAACTTTGTCTCGCATCCTCGTTAGCCTGAAGAGTCCCGGCTTCCCTCAAAAACCACGGTATCGTGTTCCTGAAGGCCGCAGACAGGTCCAGCCGGCTGGCCCTGGTGCAAAATTTTGCCGGTTGTTGTATGACCTTAACCTCTCGTAGTATCCTCGATTCGCGGTTAGGCGGTGCCGGATCTTCTCCCTCCGACTGGGCAGCCTGTTCCAACGGCCGACGACTTTATCTGCATCACAAACGCCTCGCAGTCCGAACTTATGCCACCTCCAAATCCCGTGGTCCTCTTCCTTGGTCATCTGCTCCGGGTTAGGGCAGGCGTGCTGTGCGGTCGAAGCAGACCTGAACTCGATGATCATCCCGTCGATGATGCTCTGGCTGTTTATGCCCCGAACAAGTATGCCCAGGTGATGTAGCGTGATCACATTGCGCAGGAACCGGGTTCCGGTTTTTGCATCCGGGAAGTCGAAGCTACCGCTCTCGACCAGTTATTCCGAGGATCTTCGTCGCCAGTAGTATCTTCGCTGCCGGCTCGGGGCGTTTGGATCATACTTCTCCTCCTCTTTGCAGGGAACGATATGGTCCATGTACTTCTTAATCAAGGCTGGCATGAGTATGCCGCGGGTCTAGTACTTTTCTTTTGAAGCCCCGATCTCCTTCCATTTCATGTTCGTCGTTTGAAAACATGTGGACATGTTGCTCCAGGCTAAGAAACGCATAATCGTGACATCGAACAGCAAGCTGCTTCGTGTTGAGTTCTCTAAGTCGCCCGTAGGCTCTACATTCACTCAAGAAAGGATGGAGATAGCTGACATTCTCCATGTCGCTGAGACTTCGGTGCATACTTTTCCCATCGGAGTATTGGCCAAGGAGGTTAAACTGCGTGACGGTTAGTTACTCAGGTAGTGATGACACCTTTATATCATCTTCCTTTTTGTATTACACAGCCCCGGTAACACCCCATCCACGCGACGCGGACCTGCGGCCGCCATCCACGTGCAACATTCAGACGTAGGAGCCGCTTTTAAGAATGAGACTTACGAATCCCTCATCATCTTCGTCATCCTCATCATTACCAGGAGGCTGAGGTGCATATTAGAACCCCGGGCCACTAAGGTGATTGTGAGTTTCTTCGTAGCCAATCCTAGCCTATTGATGGATATGACATGCCTTATGGACACTCATGCCTTTCCATAAACACACCCATTTTCCGCTGGCGTGTCGTATTTCTACGCTCACTCAGCTTTAGCTGCCGTTTGATGTTAACATGTGCCCCGATAAGGGGATAGGGGGACTGTTGCTGTCCCTATCAAACAGTCCGTATATCTAATCCTAGGTAACTCTAACATGTTTTCATAGATTATCCCGTTAAAATAGCGAGGGGTACCGGCGGATAATGGATCGCGCTTTCGAAAGATGGACTGGTCGGGCGGGAGTCCAGCAATGCCCGGGCATATGCCGTCTAGCCCATTCCTTTCCACAACAACAAACAGCATCAACACACTAAGAGAATGTTGTCTTGTTAGTAAGAAAGGTTTGGGACGCCAAGGTTTCTAGCTGCCTTCTGTGACACGACATCAAAGCATGGCCGACGATGTGGTAATATTGCATAACTGGATGCTCCATATAAGGTGCATCGGGAACGACCAAGGGGACCCAATATTTACCAAACTCTTCGGGGAAGTCTTCTAAGAAATAACGCGGGGCCTTCTAAGACGCCTCGTGAAAGCAAAACCAATGTACGCAGCATTCCGTAAACAAATTTCCGTCACACATGAGTTACGGATTCACTTCCCTGCATTCCCCATGCCAGCCTCATGATATCGAGTACTTAGTAAATCGGTGGTAATGCATGGTGGGTTCAGAACCAGGCGCAATTAGCTACGCGGTGCGTATGCTACCACCGTTGCCACGAGATATCTCAGTGACAGGAGAAGACTGAGCCTGCCTCAGGCCGTGACGCCGTTTCCACAAGACGTCCGAGACCGGTCTGATCTAGCATAGCCGCTCTCACACTAACAGGCGCAGCCATCGCGGTCGTTCTCGATATGGATGTTGATAGGATCTTGGAAATCGCCGCTGAATTCTTCGGACTCTTCTTGCGCTAACGCATTTCGGGCAATAACTATCGGCGAGCGTTAATGTCTCCCGCACCGGATACATCCCAGGGTATTCGGGTAGTAATTACCTTCGAATGCTTGCTCAACGTTGATGGCTTCCTTTGCACTAGTCTCAAAGTACGGGATGTCGCCCTTGGATTGGCAGAACGTAGCCGCTCTCTTCGTCGAAATCTATCCATTGTTAGCGGCTTTCCCATACCCCGTCTTCCTTATTGGCACTTACAGCACGCTTGTTCTCCTCTAGATCGATTTTGTTGCCTAGGACGACCTATCTAGATCAGCGTAAATCTCTACATGCTGGGAATAGTTTCCTTACGAAGGGGAAGTTCTCCGGGTCGCGCGGTGATGCCTGGATCAAAAACTCGTCCCGCCAGCTGTCCAGCGCATCGAAGCTCTTGGCGTTGTTGACATCAAACACCAGAACACAGCAGTCGGCCCCTCTGTAGAATGCGACGCCTAAGGACTGGAAGCGCTCCTGACCGGCTGTATCCCAGAGCTGGACTCGTAATCAGCCATGACCATCTCATCGATATTGATGTTTACAAATGCTCCATACCTGCATTGTGACTTGGCGATCATCAACGAGGACCTCCCGCGTCAAGAAATCGGCGCCGATCGTGGCTTTGTAGCTGGCACTAAACTTCTTGTTGACCTAGGCGTGTACTCCTCGTCAGTATTCGAAGATGCGCGCGGGCAGGCGGTCAGGGCTGACTGCCGGACGGGTGTTGACTTCTTCTGCGACATACATATTGGTTCATCAAACTGGTCTTTCCGACACCGCTGTCTCCGAGGATGATAACCTGGACAAGCACAACATTAGCAGGGAGTTTCGGCTTGACGGCGACGGTAATTACTGTAATACCTTCAGAAGGACCTTCTTCCTAGAAGACATGATGAAGGCTAAGCCCGGTAGCTAAGCTCGAGATGGGAACTGGTGATATCCTGCGGGAGGGTAGCTTTTCCTATGATCTGAGGCGACCGGCCAACTCGATGGAACCTCGCGATGGTTGTGAGGATGCGTATAAGCGTTGCAAATGGTTAAGATGTCAAGTTCGGCTGTCTGTTGATGGTATCGGAGGTTGGAAGTCACTTGGATAAGACGGGACAGTTAGATAAGGAAGGCCTGGGCAGCACGAGACAGGCACATGCACCGTCATTAGCGCCCGGGCGGAGCAGCCACCCGATACTGTACATAGCGCTGAGCCCATTCCCAACTGCAGCATGAAACCGGGCGGCCCAGCCACATATTTACCCTTTTACGCACCTCACTAGTACTAAGTGAGGAGGTACCTAGTAGGATTCCTATAGTAAAACAGCTCGGAATCCAGCCTTCCTCTATGCAGATATCAACGCAGCTAACACCGGACTGAATATTATGAAACTCCGTTCACTCGTTTGTCCGAATAAACTATGTACCCAGTGAATAGACTACTGAATGAAACCACACCTAGGCGAGGACATACGTAGTATGATTACCCTGCCTACCTAGGTATGCTTCCAGATGTCATTGGCGGTTCAGGTTGGCAAGCCTCAAATATGAGCAGACGTATCATCTATTAAGATATTACTATGCAGGTAGATAACGTAACGTAGGTTACTGCCTGCTAATCTATATTTATATACGCCCGCGTAGAAGTATCTTTATGCTGCAATGTTCTAAACAATAATTGGAAAGTTTGGAATTGCAAGTGTCGTTACTGTTCCCGAACGTGGTACCAAGTGTACCAGGAGTTGATAACAGCAGCCCCAAAGCTTACCTAGTAGGCGGCTCTCTCCATATTCGGTATCATGATGTCATACTTCATCATACCCCTATACGTACCATCGTAGTGAAGGCGCATCACTAATTCCACAAACATCATACATGTGCCATTGGACCTATATATTTTACCTCTTCCCGGGCATATTTTTTTCGCTTGAAGACCAGTTGTACACGGTTTTCACATAGAACCTTTCCAAAAGATTCACAATGGTAGCAATCCGTATCAGCAACTCCCTCAACGCTCTGCGTGCTACCCACACCCGAGCAGCTCCCCGAGTCTGCCGCAGTTTCGTCACCACCCCTCGCTTCTATGGGCAAGAGGGATATGGTGATGCGAAAGGCAGTCCAGCAGGCGAAAATCCTCAGAAACAGCCCGCTTCCACGTCGGCTCAGCAGGCGTCAGAACATCCCGGCCCCGAGCCGCCCGATGTTGGCAAGGGCACTGGGGCCGGGCCGACCAAAGCAACCTTCAACGAGAACCTCAAGAAGGCAGGCTCCCCCGAGGATGCAAGCGCGGAGTCTGGCGGCTCCAGATCCAAGGAGGCAACCGAGACAGGCGGTTCGCCCACCGGCGGGAAAATCGCGAACGCCGAGTCTCAACATGGTGGTGGGTCTTCTAATGGAGGTTCCGGGGCAGGAACGACAACGGGCGGGACACCAAATGACACATCGACAGCGCGAGCTGCCAGCCAGACAGGAGGTGAGGCGCTCAAGGGTCCGCAGGGCAAGGGAGCACCGAGCCCCAAGATCCTCAACCAATCCGTACCGGGTGTGAGATCGGGACTCAGTGACGAACAGAAGCAGGAAGTCGAAAAGCATAACGAGGAGTTCGAGAAGAGATACGACCGCGGTAACAGAGCTCCTGACGACAAGGTTGACAAAAAATTCTGGAAAGGCCAGTAAGTCAAGCCTGCCCGCCATTTGTATCACAACCTCGTACAAAGTTACTGACAAATGTCCTTGATTAGCGGCGGTATTAGTCAAGGTCGAAGCGGCGCCGAGGTCGACTGGAACGCATAATCAAGTTATCTGGCTTCAAGCGTTGACTGGTCTCTTCATCGATGCATTCTCTGCGCTTGACCCATGTAATCATAGTAATGGAATCTTGAGTTATAAAATCGCCTCGTCCTGCAAAAAGGTGTTGCCCAGGTTAAGGTCCTAAGGAGTTTAGGGAAGCGGCAACTATCTCTATCATACTTCTCCAGATTGTGCTCAGGAGCATCAGGAGTAATTCCTTGTGTTGTCGGTATAGAAAGCATTGCACGTAGCGCTGTGAATAGATGCATAACTCCTGGCTCAACATGAGGTGCCTTCGAAAGTGCTGTAACATATTAAGAAAGTGAGCCAGCAGCTGTTGGCGCCTTATACGAAGTAGCGTGGTCGCATATCAGTTCATCTATTGTTAAATGCATAGCCTCCTTTGGTAAACAATTTGTTTAGTGTCAAGCTATTTGGGAAGATGCTCCCCACCCCGTCCCTAACTTCGGACTCTATTTATTCTCCTCAACGAAACTTATCCTAGGTCCTCTCTCGCAAGGCCTGACTCACATCAATGGATTCTGCAGTCGTCGTGGCATTCAATGGCGGATGAGGAGCTCCTGCACAAGATCCACGGTCTCGGCGACCTGGATCTGGCCGCCCTCCTCAGCCTGATCAGCCGCGAGCACTGCATCATCGGCACCGAGTCCCCGGCCCTCGACGGCCTCGTCGCGGAGCTGCGGCTCGTCGCTTCGCACACCTTCGGCCTCGACTCTGCCGTCCTGGACTGCACACCGCAGACGACGCTCGACGACCTGGCCTCCGCTATCCTAGTCTCAGAACCGCGCCCGCATGCGCAGTCGCACCCGTATCCGTCTAGAACTCCGTACTCGGCTTCTAACTCGCCGCTCAACACACACAAGGATTCCTATTTCCACGCCCGACACGGCAGCGACGGTACCGGCAATACCGGACCGACGGCCTCGTATGGCCGGACGCAACAACCACCAGCCGTTCGCCCAGGCTTTGGATACGGCTTCGGCTATGATAGCGGCAACGGAGGAAGAGCGGTGGGAGGAGGGACCAAAACGCGCATCGCGAGCGTGATCATAGCGAAGAACCTCGACTCGGCGCCCAAGGCCGTGCAGATCCAGTGCCTGGAGCTGATGCGGACGCGGCGCCTCTTCACGCGGACCAGTGTGCAGGCGGCGCCCAAGCAGTTCCTGCTCGTAGCGGTCGTGGCCACGGCCCCGCGGAGCGGCTCGAACGACATCGCAGGGCGCCTGACGCCGCACCTCAACGATTTCTTCTACATCGCGCACTGGCACGATCCCGAGGACGGGTTCGCGCACCTCGAGGAGCGGGACTGGGAGGACGGGGACAATGACGGGTATGCGTATAGGGATATGGAAGCCGGGAGCGAGGGCGCAGACGCGGCCCCCGAGAGGACGAGCTTCGAGAGCGGCGAGAGCGTGGTCCGGCGGAGCCTAGGCACGACGCCGAGGGCGAACGCGGACGCGAGGGTGGGTACGCCCAGGAGCCGGCAAGATACAGACTACTACTACGACGACGCCGGCATCAACAACTACTACAACTACGACAAGTTACATCCAGGCCGTAAGCCGCTACTCGGCGACGCGGACCTCGCAACGCTCGCGCTCGCGGCCCGCGAGGTCGCCGTCGACGTCGACGTGCTGCGGTACCAGCAGAACGTGGTGTCGTTCCTGCGCCTGCACCGGGCGGTGGCGCCGGCGGGCCCAGGGGCGTGCGGGGCCGCCATCACGCCGGCGGCGACGCGCCACCTGGGCCAGCTGGCGCGCGCCCTCGCCGCCCTGCACGGCCTCGGCTACGTGACCCCGGCCCTCGTCGGCCTCGCCGCCCGCAAGGTCTACCTGCACCGCGTCCGCGTCCTGGGGCCGGACGAGCTCGAGCGCGAGCGCAGCATGCAGTGGGGCAGCGACCGCACCGCCATCGAGGTCCTGCTCGACGGCGTTGGTCCCGAGGAGGTCATCGCGGACGTCCTGGCTGAGGTCGCTGCGCCTTTGTGAGGTTATATTACCTCTTAGACTCGTGGAAGATACCCCCTTTGTCTTTCTACCTGTTGTAATCCAGAGTTGCTGGGAAAAGGAGTTGGGGTTCATGGGAGCGGTGGACAGTTTCAATTTGGTTAGTCGCAATCGACGCAATATTAATCGTGTCTCAAACCGGCGAGATTCTATTCCATGTCTATCCGTGTATGCTGCCGCTATCTAGTCGCTCCCTGTAACGAGAGCCAAGCCTCCGCCAGTAAAAGCACCGTATCATCGAATCATTACGTACTTATACCGTCCATCTACGGCTTCGCTAGGCCCTTCCCTAGCAGCTCGTTCCCGACCTCCTCTATGAGCGGCTCGTCCGGGAACCTCTCCTTCTTCCCCAAGATCGTGGCCCGCGCCTCCAGCGCCCTCAAGAGGTCCACGAGCTCCCCGTCGAGGGGCGCGCAGTAGGCCAGGAAGCCGAGCGCGAGCAGCATACCGTGCAGCGCCTCGCCGGATCCCTGCTCCTGCGCGATGGCCTCGAGCGCCGAGGCCGCGAGCTCGACCTGGTCGGACTCGGGTAGTAGCACGGTGTCCGCGCCTGGGTGCTCTACGCGGCGGCGGCTGTTTAACGCGGCCACGTTGAAGAGCAGGGACGCCGCCGCCACTCGCACGCTGCCGTGGCCCGCGTCGAGGAAGCTGGCCGAGACGAGCTGAGTGAGCGCGCCGCGCAGCAGTGGCGCCTCCTGCCCGAGGACCTGGTCCGCGTACAGCGGGCTCGAGAACAGGTTGCAGGCCATCTGCAGCGTCACGAGGCGCAGCGCGTACGGGCACTGGCCCCCCGCGCCGTTCACGGCGTCGAGGATCGCGAGGACCGTCTTATGGCCCGGTTCCTCGGCGAAGTAGCCGCTGAAGCGGGCGTCGACTAGGGCGCAGCGGAAAAGGTCCACTACGGTGAATAGTATCTCTTTTGGCAACTCTTTGACGGCGGAATGGAGGAAATCGGAGAATACCGGCATGTCTGGGAGGGGTGCATCGACTGCGCCCTCGGCCGCCCGGGCCTCGATGAAGCGCTTTACGCCTTGCACCGCAGCGTCATCCGCTGTTGGGCCAAGCTTCGACAGGAGTTTGGACAAAGGCGGCACCTTGGAGTACAGTACGGGCTTCGGGGCGGCATTCGCAAAGTGAGGCAACCTGAGCGATCGGTGCGGGTGGGTAGGAAATGCCATCTGAGCCAATATTCCCACGGCCGCCTTCAACCGCACGGCGTCCGCGCCGGACCAGCGTTCCTGCTCCTTCCCATGGAGAAAGGAGATGAACGTCGGCGTTGCACGAATCGAATACTTTTGCGCCACGTCGAACGCCCGGGAGGTGTCAACCTTGATCAGGCTGACTTTCTCTCCCCACTCCGCCGCTAACTGATCGTACAGAGGATAAAGTACTTTGCATGGAGGGCAGGTGGCGGAGGTGAAGAAGACTATAGCAGCAGGCTTCCTTGCTGCTTCGAGAAGGTTGTTCAGTTCAGGGAGACTAGTAACATTCTGTACCGCAAGGTTGACTGGTTTTGTGGCGCCATTAAGCTGCGGTTGCGCATTGGCCTGGATACCCAAGAGACCGCCTCGCTGCGCTTTTCTCGCTTGCACCATCTGTTCTAGATGTGGCTGCAGCATCTTGCCAAACGGTGAGTCTAACACCGCTTGAGGCATGTTCTTAATGTGGTCAGGGATACCCTTCCCCAAGAGGAACGTAGCGAGATCATGGCTGAAGTTATTGCAGTTGTGCCGGAAAAGATCATATGCCTACACTCTCAGCAACAATGGTCGATATCTTAACATATGGTGAAGGAACTTACTTCGGGGGTATAGATCTGTTTAAGTGAATCGAGATACTCTAGTACGACTTCTATCGGTAACTGGGTCTGGCCAAGGTGTATGCGCTCGAGAGGCCGACCCAAATGGGAGCTCCCCGGCCGTATAGTACTGATGCCGCCGTCGTAGACATATTCTACTCCCTCTAGTTCGATGGAAGTATGATAAACCGCGTCAAGTTGAAACCCCAGCATGGACATTGACATCTGTTTTGCAAGACCGTTCGACAGGTCGTAAACCAGAAGATGGACGTCCATAGTGAACAAGCCCACCAATGAGATATTATGAGTGTGCCGAATAGGTAGGTAAGTCTGTAGACAGGAAGTCGAGATCAGAAGCGTCTCGCTGTATGGGAAACTAAGGTACTTGAGGCTCGCAACAGAGCAAACCCGGAGTAAGTGGCGATTGAAACGAAGCTGGAATCTCGTGGAATGTGTCAGGTTGCAGGGAACAAGAGGCCGATGATCAAATTCACCTAGGAAACATCACGGTTAAGAAGTTCTAACACAGGAGGCACGGGAAGGAACGTCTAGATATACCAGTGCTATTAACTACAGTCTCTTGAAGCTCTCCATTGTTAATACAGTTCTGTATGTGGTTATCGAATACAGAGGCAGCTGTCTGTACGTCAGCCTTTCTCGGGGCTTCCATCTTCGACCCGCCTCAAGCCAAGTACCTACCTCCTACGAACCGGTGTGGCTGTGCGTGGCTGGCTAACTCCGTTTCTCCGACTATCGGATAGCCGCAGGCCAAGACGTTAGAGAAGGTATGTATGTACCTCTTAAAGGTTACCTAATTCTAGCAGGGATCAAAAGAGGACAGTGCCACTAAACTGTGAAATAAGGGGGAACCAGGAGAAGTCGCCTTGGCTTGAGCGCCTGATTAGGAAAGATTTATCGAAGTTGTCAAATTGGAGGAAATCTTCGAGATCCGATGTATTCGAATACCGTAAACTGTGCTCCCCATCCATCGTTTCCTTCTTTTCTCCTTAACGCCCCATCGAATTTGAAATTTGCATGCTTACAGTACTGGTCGGTCTTTCTTTAATCGACATTCTCTTCTAATTCCTTCACACTTTAAGGTTTGCACGATCTAACTCTCTCTTTTAATACCCCATCCCCCACTCCGAAGGGGAATGATTTGCTTTTAAAGTTTGGGTTATGAGGAGAACATCAGTATCTTTGCCTACTAAGCAGGTCCGACACGATCCCCACGAGAAGCCAGCCCGTTACGATAACGGGCACAGAGAAACCGGCATCCTGGAGAAATTACAAGGCACCATGAACCAGACCCAGAAGGCCAGGTGGCTCAAAACCACCGGCATAGTGGTCTTCTTCGTCTTCCTGTTCTATTACTTTTCGCCAAAGGGCGTCGACATTTACCAGAAGGGCGGTGCGTTCATTCCGACATACAAACCGTGTAGCCATACGAGACGGTTGAATACTGACGGGTTTCTACATAGTATCATCGCATACAGACGGCCAGGTACCGACCGACAGCTCATACGGAACCGCCAAATGCACGAAGTCATATTCGAAGGACAAGCCCATCGTTCAATATGTGCTCATGATTGATGCTGGTAGCACTGGATCGCGTATCCACGTCTACAAGTTCAACAACTGCGGCCCTACTCCAGAGTTGGAAAGCGAGGAATTCAAGATGACCGAGAAGTCCGTTGGTGGCTTGAGCAAGTATAAGGACGACCCTCTTGCCGCTGCGAAGACTCTGGACCCGTTGATGGCCGTGGCGATGCAGACCGTCCCCGACAAGTTGAAGGGCTGCAGTCCTGTCGCCGTTAAGGCGACTGCTGGTCTGCGGATGATTGGTGCCCAGGCTGCCGAGAAGATACTGGAAACTGTCCGAAACCACTTAGAGAATGACTACCCCTTCCCGGTGGTCTCCAAGGAGGAAAATGGTGTTGCGATCATGGACGGTTCCGACGAGGGTGTTTACGCGTGGGTTACGACCAACTATCTCCTGGGTAAGATTGGAGGGCCCGACGACAGCCCGACTGCTGCTGTCTTCGACCTCGGTGGCGGTTCTACTCAGATTGTGTTCGAGCCGACATTTAAGAAGGCGGCTGCCGGTGGCATGCCCGAAAAGCTCGCTGAAGGTGACCATAAGTACGAGCTCTCCTTTGGTGGACGAGACTTCGAATTGTACCAGCACTCCCACCTCGGATACGGTCTAATGGCCGCCCGTAACTCGATCCATCAGACTTTGCTGCAGGACCTCTACTCCAAGAACAAGGATAAGAGCTTTATGAACAAGCCTATTCTGAACCCGTGCATTAACGCGGGCCAGGCCGATATTGTCAAGGTCAAGCTGGATGAGAACAGCCCGCTCGGCTCCGGCGAAGTTGAATTGAACATGACTGGGCCTGCGACCCCTGCGCCGGCTCAATGCCGCGCTCTGGCGGAAAGAATCCTGGCCAAGGATGCGGAATGCAAGCTGGCACCTTGCTCTTTCAACGGCGTCCATCAGCCGTCGCTGGCCAAGACGTTTGCTACGGAGGACGTCTACATCTTCTCTTACTTCTTCGACCGGACTAAGCCCCTGGGAATGCCGGACTCGTTCACCTTACGCGAACTTCACGACCTTACTAACACTGTTTGCAATGGGGAGGAAGCGTGGGGTGTGTTTAACACTATCCCGGGAGCCCTGGAGGAACTTCGGGACCGTGGCGAGCACTGCTTGGATCTCAACTTCATGTTGGCCCTTCTGCACACGGGTTATGAAATGCCCATCGAGCGAGAAGTGAAGATCGCCAAGAAGATCAAGGGTAACGAGCTGGGTTGGTGCTTGGGAGCAAGGTAAGATGAGCCTCCTTCGCTCTGATTCCGACCAATGGATTGATTGCTAACATATTTGCGTACTTAGTCTGCCCCTGCTTTCCAAGGGATCCGGTTGGTCGTGCAAGATCACTGAGGTCCATTAGTGATGAATTTCGTCGGTTCAACGTATGGCCCTCCGACATCAATATTTCACAAGTAATGAATGACTCAATAATGGGTATGGAAGTGGGTGTACCCTCAAGAGGTTGGCGTTCGGTTGGATTCTATACTAGGCGGTTATGATGTAGCTCTAATGCTGAGCTATGTACGAAGCATAGAGGGCGGATCTGTACAAAAAAAATGTCACCGTGTGACGATGCGACTGTCCACCTTGATATTCAACCACAGTGAAGTTGTTTGTGATTGTTGCGATTTGTTGTGGCGTCTGGGGTAACACTCAGTAAGCGGCTGTGTTGATCCTGCAGAGTCAGGTAACACGAACTGTTTCAATATTTGTGAAAACGCCCTGCCATTGCATTCAGACGCGCACCCCAATCGCTAAGCAAATTCAGGTATTTTAACTCGTCGCACACACGCTTGAGACTTGTTGCACCCAAGCCTGTATTCTTGTTCTACTTCAGAAGCCAATTGCAAGTCCCCGTCGGTAGTCAGTGATTTTTTGCGTGGGACCACATCACCAGCTCTATTGTATGTACGCAATGCCAAGCTGTGCCTGCCCCATCGCTGCTCGGCAACCGAAGTAAACATCCTGGCCCCACTGTTCAACCGCCCACCCACGCCCGCCACCCAGGCCTGATAAGGTAAGGAAGGGAAGGATTGGTGGGAATGTCGAATGGCGTCCTTCCCCAGCAGCGGTTCCGGGACATAATCGACGACATCTGCGAAGACTTACTTCGGATGCTATCGGGCTCTTCCTGCTCTGGGACCGCGGGATCGGAATCATCACGAGGAAGTATAATAACAACTATACCGCCATTGTCGGTTTCGCCGTCATCACCGCAACTTTCGTCCCGGCGTGAGTTTGGGAACAGTGGTAAAGAGAGCAGAGAGCCGCACGAGGGAACCGAAATAGCAAGGATGAGCGTCGCCTCCTTCCGCTCCTCGGCTTCGACGCCGTCGCTCCGCTCTCGCGATGGCCTTCTGCCGGCGCATCTCAGAACGGACAATGGAGCGAACGTGAGGGTGGTCGTGCGGGTTCGGGCTTTCCTGCCCAGAGGTACGTGCATAACAAATAACCGGCCTGCCTGTCCGGTCGCTTCAGGAAGGGCGGAGCAGCTTGGGATCGGATCGCGGTGTGCTGTAGAGGCTAACGATTAGTTTACGGATCATACAGAGATCAAGCGCGGGGCAGAATGTCTCATCAGTATGGACCCGAGGACACAGCGGACGACGCTCCACGTCCCAAATGACACCGACCCGGCCAACGCGCGATCGAGGTCGCGGAAGGTGATCGAGGAGAAGTCCTTCACGTTCGACAACTCCTTCTGGAGCCACGACCGGGACGACCCGCACTACGCGACCCAGGAGGACGTCTACAACAGCTTGGGCGAGGAGTTCCTCGACCACAACTTCGAGGGCTACCACACGTGCATCTTCGCGTACGGGCAGACGGGCTCCGGCAAGTCATACACGATGATGGGCACGCCCGACCAGCCGGGGCTGATCCCGCGCACGTGCGAGGACCTGTTCCAGCGCATCGAGGCGGCGCAGAGCGAGACGCCCAACATCTCGTACCACGTGCGGGCATCGTACTTCGAGGTCTACAACGAGCACGTGCGCGACCTGCTCGTGCCCGCCGTACCGAACCAGCCGCCGTACTACCTCAAGATCCGCGAGTCGCCGACCGAGGGCCCCTACGTCAAGGACCTGACCGAGGTCCCGGTGCGCAGCCTCAACGAGATCCTGCGGTACATGCAGGCGGGCGACGCGAACCGCACCGTGGCCAGCACCAAGATGAACGACACCAGCAGCCGCAGCCACGCCGTCTTCACCATCATGCTGAAGCAGATCCACCATGACATGGAGACGGATGAGACGACGGAGCGCAGCTCGCGCATCCGGCTCGTCGACCTGGCCGGCAGCGAGCGCGCCAAGGCGACCGAGGCGACGGGCACGCGGCTCCGGGAGGGCAGCAACATCAACAAGTCGCTGACGACGCTGGGGCGGGTGATCGCGGCGCTCGCGGACCCGAAGCACCACCATCACCGGCCGAGCGGCAACCGCGGGCTCCGCAGGGACGTGGTGCCGTACCGGGACTCGATCCTGACGTGGCTGCTCAAGGACTCGCTGGGGGGCAACAGCAAGACGGCGATGATCGCGTGCATCGCGCCGTCGGACTACGAGGAGACGCTGTCGACGCTGCGGTACGCGGACCAGGCGAAGCGCATCCGCACGCGCGCCGTGGTCAACCAAGAGGACCACGTGAGCGCGGCGCAGCGCGACGCGCAGCTGTCGGCCATGGCCGACGAGATCCGCCGCCTGCAGCTCAGCGTCGGCGAGTCGCGGCGGCGCGAGGCGCGCGACGCCCAGGACGCCGAGGACCGCCTCGACGAGTACCAGGCCCAGGTGAGCAAGATGCAGCGCCTCATGGAGGAGCAGAAGCTCGTCGCCGAGAGCAAGATCCGGTCCCTGCAGACCGAGAACGAGGCCCTGCGCCTGCACCTCAAGCTCGCCCTCGACAGCATCAAGAACCCCATCCCCGAGGTCGCCGCCGGCGCCGCCGGACAGGTCGGCGGGGATGCCGAAGGCGGCGCGGACGGTAAGGAGAACGCCGGCCCCGCGGACGAGGAGGGCAAGGGGGGCAGCGAGAGGGAGAGCCTCGTGGACGAGGCGTACTTCGACGAGGACGACGGGTACTCGTCCGAGGTCTACGAAGAGAAGGCGAACGACGTCCAGGACTACATGCACGAGTTACTGAAGGACCTGTCGCTGTTCAGGAGGAAGATCGGGGACGACAAGGACCGGTTCCTCGACGAGAGCTGGCGACAGCCGTTGGCTTCCGAGATCAATGTCTGAGCCGCCAGAAGAGATACGAGGGAATGCGTTCACGATGTATGTTACGAAAGGCTTGGTGGTGTCTGGAGTGCGAATTAGGTAGGAATAGGGGCCTAGCTGGCATGGTTTCATTTGTAGAAGTCGAGCTGGGAAGTTGCCGTCTTGCTTAGTCCCAGTATCACGATAGGATAGGCTTCAGAACGAACTTACGACATTAAATAGTGCCCTGCTTTCCTTGACTAACCCGCTTTTAAGAGCGGCTGACCTCGCGCTGATGATAATCGTTAATCTACCTTGATTTGTGGTGCACGTTGCGAACGAAAGAGCATAGGGGGTAGAGCGGTCCACTGAATTCCATGTCGTACCTAACAGGACAAAGTTAGCAATCTGTGCGCAACCGCGACATGAAGAGGCTACAACATACCAGTAGTTAACAGCCACGCAGATACCATCTTCGGAACATGACTGTGAAACTTTGTGGTACCTTCCCCGATGTGTCAGCCTGGACCCTGTTTCCTTTCAAGTATCCGGCCGGCGTCAGCTCACCACATAGCAGGCAAATACAGCATGTCTCCCGGATCCAGCGTGACCTCGAGGGGACGCGCGAGGTGGGAGTATCTCGTGCTCCGCCGGCCCGGGAGCTCGGGATCCCAGATGGCGAAGGGGACCGGATCGCCGCCCTCCTCCCTCCGCAACCGCAACTCCCCCGTCTCGCCGTCCCGGACGTACGACGCGGGCTCGAGCTCCCGCTCGTTGACGCACGGTTGGCACAGCGGCGGCAGCAGTATGAAGCGCTTCGTCCCCGCGATCTGCACGTACACGTTCTCGTAGTTGTCCTTGTGAAGCGCCGTCGTCGAATACGAGTTCCCTACCCACATGTTGATGGCGTCGGGCTCCTTGTCAAGAGCTACGCGCGCGAAGGCGATGGACTTCTGGACCTCGGAGAACAGGCTCACGTACTCGTGGCGAAGGTTGTCGTTTTCTAGCGCATATCAGCGAGCTGAGAGAAAAAAAAAACAAAAAAAAGGGGGGGGGGAGGCGGGGCGCGAATAGTGTCCAAGCAGCGACTACTCGATCCCCTCGTCGCTACATCAGTCTGCCTGTGTTGCTTTTAGACGTACGTGTTTGCGCATATCTGACCTCCTCGTCGCCGCGGAACGAGGGGTCGAGCTCCTGTCTCCTCAGGTACAGGAGGAAGTCCTCGAAGGGCTGGTCCTCCTCATGCGGCTTCGCGAAGACGAGCTCGCCGTCCTCGGCCACGGTGGGTGCGTCAGCGTTCCCGAACGGCGTCACGGCGACGTTGACCTTGTGCCCGCCCAGGATCTCGCGCAGGTACGCCGCCGTCCACTTCTTCGTCGCCGGCCAGTCCGCGGCGCCCTGCCGCACGACGAACGGCGTGTTCCTCGACACGTAGCGCATGAACTCCAGGGGGCTCGGCTCCTCGCTCAGCTCCTCCACGACCGAGGCGTTCAGCTCGTTGTACGTCGTTATGAGCTCTGCGAGTGGATCCGACGGGTCCATCTTAGGGTAGGCCGTAGTGCCAATATGTTCTCTTATCCTCCAGCTTCTATAAATCCGGCGAAAGGAGCTAGTGAATGAATGGTATTGCCACCCGTAAAAACGTGCGTTCAGGTGGCTGCACGCAAAAGGGCGTTATACTCAGCACAGTATGAAAATGAATAAACACGAGAAGTTCTGGCGGAGCAAGTTGAAAACCTGTATCGCCAACTCCGCTCTCCGCCCTATGCGCAATCCACTTCCAAATCGTGTCGGCTCCTCGAACCTGGCCGCTCAAGACCATGCAGCTGACAACGACGCTATTGAGCCCTTCAAACAGCCAATAAAGTCATATCCATTACCCTTCCTGCAACTAGGAAATTCTGCTTATCCATACGCTAAGTCATCAGGATCCAAGTGAAGAATACTTTGGTGTAACATGTCTATAATAGTACTAGGTTGTCGGCTATGAGGTCTATAACTTCGTTTATTGGATTCTCCGATAGTCTGCAGTAGTCGCCGCCGGATCCATAAGCCCGGCGGGATGGGGCTGATGTAGTAAGAGTACGTAACCTCGGGTCTAGCGATATCCATACGTCGTGAATATTGTCCTACTGCTTCACCGATATGTGTTCAAGCTCTCTATAGCTATGCGTCATCGTAGCTGAAGGACCTTTAGGGGCTCATAGGGCCCCGTTTTACTTGTGGTTCGTCGCATATCGGATCGGAGCTCTGAATCCTTACCTTATTGAGCATTCGTATTGGCGTACCAGGTCGCGTACAAAAAAATTGTCACACCCCCATACTGCTTCAGAACCGCCTATTCAAATACAACTATTTCCAAAAACTGTAGAAAACCAGCCAAAAGTCTTAAGAAAAAGTCATTCACATAATTAACTTGCTTATTTATGAAACTATTAAGTAATACGTATTCTGAAATCTGGTGATATAAAATGGCTTATCCGTTAATATCATTTTGCTGAGGTTTAAGGGATAAAGAATATAGTGTGACAATGATTTTGTCTACGACCTGCGCCTATGTTGATGCCCGCATGTTAAGTACCGGTACTACTGTATATGCTCCATGTCTGAAATAAGGTGTGGCGAGCCCATCGTAGCTCTTGAAGCTAATGTAGAGGCGTGGATCAGAGATAAGTAAAAGACGGGGGCACGCGAGAGCAAGGGTGCCTCGTGATGACGCTGTGCAGTGGACGGTGAAATCGTAGAACCGGCGGGGTGTTTGAGGACAAGCTGCCACTTCAGCTGAGATCCGTTGTCTCGGCCTCCCGGATAACACCCACTAACTATTGTCCATGCAGTAGCACTAGATGGCGGCCGGGGCCACAGTAGCTTTACTTGCTATGTAATTAATTAATAAGAATCGCCCAAAGTTGGAATGGAGCTAGGTATGTGCGCCTAGCTTTTCGGTCCAACTTTGCCACACCAATCACTAAATTTTTAGGCCGGGTCTTCTGTCTCGGCATGTCGAGGGCTGGTTTTGCGAGCGACGCTGGCGCCTTCTTAACATAACTTCTCCCTAAACCGAGGTAGCTAGACACTTTATTAAATGGTCATGAGAACTCGCCTGGAGACAACTGTTTTTCTCTACTTGTACATGATCGAGAGCTTCCCAGGCGGATGACACTACGGCGCTCTACATACGAGCGCTCTCATACTATGAACCGCGTATACACGCATTCTTGATGGTTGCACGGTGTGAAAAGGCCTTTATGGCATCCAGGTTGGCACTGGAGACGGCGACGAAAACATTGTTAAAATCTACTGGGCGGTTAAATCAAATGCGTGAAGAATGATTTGGTATCTTCTCTATCCTTTCCGAGGGTATGTAAACCCATGCACGTCTTTTCACACTCGACGACCCTCTTCTTTCTTACCTTGGTATATAAGACGTCCAGCCGTTCTCTAGCTAACTCACTGGGTAAAAAACAAACAGGACGTCAGAAGCTCCTGTTCTAGAACCGACGCATCCTTTTCGTAGCGCATTCACGCGATACGGGAGGTATGCTGCTCGCCACGTCGTGACGACCCTCCTGATCTCAGTGACGGTCGCCTTCATCCTCGTCTACCCCTTTCCGTTCTTGTACAGCACCGACACCAGCAACGGCGCATCCAATCTTCCCCACCATGTCTGGACCGACGCGCAGCCTCTCGAAGATAAGAATGGGGTTGAGGCCGACGTTCTAATGCGCTCCATATGGGTGCACGGTAGCTACATGCAGGCCCTTGAGAAGGATGTCCTGCTCGGCGCCCTCGAGCTCCAAGATCAGCTCCTAGGTCCGACTGCCCATTTCAACCCGCATCAGCCACCTGAGGCCGTCGAGGTGCCTGACCCGATGTCATCTGACCTGGCGCCGAAGCAACGCGACGCCTTCCATGTCGTCAATGGCCTGACCAACCAATCTTGGTTCTTCCACTCCCCCCTACAGTATTGGTCGTGTTCTGCGGACATCATAGCCCAGGATAATGATATTCTGGGGACGGTCAATGCAAGGAAGACGCAGCCGACGTCTGTCAACGTCACTTTGAGGCACTCCATTGTCTTCAGCGGCAAGAGATTTGAGGATCGACAGCTTGTAGCTGCGGATGCTCTCGTCATAACCCTCATCCATCTTCGCGACTCGCCAATTGGTCGCTTGTGGGAGCAGAGAGCTGAGGTACTCGCAGAGGAGATGGCCGATAAGTGGCAGGTATATATTGCTGATGAACCATCCAGCAGGAACGGCGAGCTCTACGAGTTCCAGTTTCGGCCCATGTCAATTCCTGACGGGCTTGGTCTGGGAGTCGCATATTTGCTCACTCTATTATACTGCTTGATCAGCCTCTCTAAGCTACGAGCTGTCAAGTCCAAGGTGGGACTAATGGTCACCGTTGTGGTACAAATCTGCTTGTCCATGATGTCGAGCTTTACTATCTGTGCAATATTTAAGATCGACCTTTCGAGGATACCTTCATTTTCGTATCCCATCGCCATCTTCTCTCTGAGTCTTGAAAACGTGTTCCGCCTCATCAACGCCGTCATACTCACCCCTTCAGAAGATAGCACCAGTAATAGGGTCGGTTATGCCTTTGGCGAGACGGCACATGTGGCTCTTGCCGGTGTCGCACAAAATCTGTTAATCCTATATGGCTTGTCCAAGCTTGTGTCTCCTGGTGTTTCGGCATTCTGTACCTTTGCGGCGATTGCGCTGGTTGTCGACTTCTTCTACCTATCAACTTTCTTCCTTGCCGTTCTCAGCGTTGATGTACGGCGAACTGAACTTAGTGATGCTCTTGCCAAGGCATCGTTACGAAGAAGCCGCAGGTCGTCTTCCGACCCGCAGACACGTCAAAGCTGGATCGATGCGACGCTACAAGGGAGAATTGCCCTCTCAACGCGAATTGCCGGTACTATCGTCACCGTCGGCTTTGTTTTCATCGCTCAATGGCATTTCTTCGAGAACCAGAGCGTGATGCGGACACTCAGCAGGATCTTTCGTATTTCATCCGAGTACAAAGAACCAGGCACACCCCGCTCGTCTCTTTTGGTCGATGTTCATCAGGCCCGGAGCCCCACGTCCTGGCTTCGACTACAAGACCACGAGACAGCTCGCGAAGTCATACATGTGATCAAGCCTAACGCGCACAGCTACATCGCAAGAGTCTTCCATCCGCTCGTCTTCGTCCTGAAGGGTTCGGACCGAATGCCTTCCATGAGGGAACGAGTATTACCTCCAGCCGTCTATGACTTTATCCGCCACCATTCGCTTCATTTCGCTGTAACATTGCTTGTCATCGGGGCCGGAGTTCGCCTGTTGATGAACTACCTCTTATGGGACGAGTTGGCAGAGACTACCGGTGTTAGCAGTGCCAATGACGCCCCACTGCTTTCCGTGCAGACATTGGACATAGGACACGCCTTGGATGTCGCCCTGATGGCGGCTTCATCTGATGGACACATCGTTTCCGTCGGGTTGGATAGACTGATTCGCGTCTGGGACGTCAAATCTGGCGGCGACAGCTACGTGCTCATGGAGCAAGGCGGCTCTTCAACCATTATGTTCCCGATATTGGCGATGTGTATCGACGACGAGTCTCACTGGCTAGCCTTGTTGACATGTGACAAAATCTTGCTATGGAATTTATGTGAGCACCGGTGGGCTCCCACTGTCAAGATGGATCCGCATCGACAGAAACCAGAAGCCTTCTTATTCTACCACGACCAGTCAAAGGCAATCTCCCCTCTCATCTTAATTCGGCGAGAAGGCGTCCTGATCGAGGTAAATGTGGATAAGGGTACAACAACTCCGTTTAACCTAGCGGAAGAGAGTGCCATCACCTCAGTAGGCTCTCTGACTAATAAGAGTAAGTAATCACTATAGCAACCATAAAGGGGCCCTATATGCTTACAGATAATGAAGGCTCCACGAGTATCATGGCTTCGACGCGAGAAGGTCAGGCCTACATCATCAGTAAAAAGGAATCTAGCTGGGACGCCGCCATTGTTGAGCTACCTCGTATGAGAGAGCGGGAATACCTTTCGACTATAGCTCTGCCAGATTTGTCCTGCTTCCTCGCCATACGCTCTCAGTCTGTGGACCTTGTAGATTCGCAATCTCAAAAGGTGGTGCGCTCGTTTGAGACTGATCCGATCCAACCGAAATCTTTCAAATGTTTTCATTCAAGGCCAAGACGGCAGCAATGTGGTTCTATCGGCGTGCGGACTCTTACATTTGCCTATCTGAACGCCTATACCCGCGACCTCGTGGTACAGACGTATAACCCACAGTACGAGGGAGATTCGCTTTGCTTCTGCAGCCCGGATCCATCTCAGAACAAGACATGTTTCTATTGGCAAAACTCGAAGGAGACCAAGAGACGGATAGACGACCCGGGGGTCTGGGACGCTCTGCCTTCCAGGATACTCGTCGGAGTTCGGAGGAAGCGCCTCAAGAAACCAAGAGCCTTGGGATACCAGCCCCACTCTCCACCACCCCGGGCCGACAGCACGATCAGGCATCGCCGCCGCGGGCGCAGCAGCGGCACCCACTCGGCGGCCGAAATCCGGGCGCAGGGCGACTGGGAGGTCTGGATGTACTCGCAGCACGGCAAGCAGGAGACGTGGGAGACGGCGCCGCTCTGCCCGGACGCGGAAGACGCCCGGCACCTGTACGTCACGAACCTCGGGCCCATGGTGCGGCTCGGCCGCTGCAGCGTCGCCATCGGCTTCAGCAACGTTATCAAAGTCGTCGTCGTCGGCCAGGAGCGCTTCGAGCGCGGCGACGACGCGCATCTCGGCGACGGCGTGCCCGCCGTCAGCAGCCGCAGGCGCAAGGGCCCGTCTACCGCTATGCGCAGCCGGCCTTCCCTTCCTGCGGACTCTCTGACGTGACACGTGACACGACATGATATGGCATGATGAATATGACATAGTATCACTGATATAGATAAGAACAAGCACATAAACGGGTCGGTGGCGTCTGCGGGCGCACGATCCGCCGTGTCTTTTGAAATGGGTTTCGGACTAGAGAAAAGGCAGGGACGGGCGCTAGAGACGGGAACGACATCGGCCGTTCGTGCATTTCAGGGGTACGGGAGGGATGGACCAGTGGTAGGACGGGATTGTGCGCGGGTTATACACGATACCTGGGTTGGGTTTGGTTTTACAGCGGCTCTCCGGTCGTCTCGGTTAGAATGGAAGGGTAACTCTGGGACTTGTCGGGGGTACTGCTAAACAGGCGCTTAAAATGCGAGTCTTCTGATGGGTAATTCAGAAGTCGAAAAGAGTAATAGAATAGCCGTGCGTGGGCTTGCCAGTTTCAAGTTGTAGCGAGTACTGTGCGTTTGCCTTGATTAGGTATTGGCAGAGGTGCCTAGACTATTAGAAGCGCAGTAATTGAATAGGGAGGAGTTCTCCAAGAGGGTATGATGGAAGGGTAGACGGCCACGGGTTTTGCGTGCTATACCTAGGAATACAAGTAGACTGAGATGCTTTGGAGCATTCAATATTGTGTTTTCTACATCAACGCGTCTAATCTCACTTCCTACATATTTCGTAGTGGGAGAACGTTAAGGCTGCCGCTATATAAGTATGAAGATGCTCACCCATAGCTGTCTAGCATATAAATAGGGGCTATCTCTCAGCGATCGGCTGTATGTGCCAGGTTAAGGTATAGATACAACACGAGACCCTCGAAATTCAGTTGGGTCACCGAGTCGCCCGGCTTATATCTGTAGCAGAGCGGAGCACAAGGCTGCCGGGGTCATGTAACTCTGGGCTCGAATGCCGGCCGTCAGCCTCTCTTCTCTTCCCTCTGACCGAGCAGAAGGGTTCCGGGCCGCAATAGCTGGGCATTGGTCGCCTCCCTGTCCTTCACCCTCTGGCCGAGAGCAGAATTCTCATGCTGTGGCCGGGCGCTACCTGCCGCCTCGTCGCCCGCCTCATCCCCTTGCGGATCTCGTCGTGCACGAAGAAGCTTCCCAGGAGGCACAGGCCCACCAGCGGCGTCATCATGACGAACACGACCCGGTACCCCCTGACCCGCGCGTT
The DNA here is from genome assembly GCA_004155935.1 of Monosporascus sp. GIB2. Taxonomy (NCBI): domain Eukaryota; kingdom Fungi; phylum Ascomycota; class Sordariomycetes; order Xylariales; genus Monosporascus; species Monosporascus sp. GIB2. The sequence goes on along the minus strand of QJNV01000006.1, from coordinate 55,982 downwards.
GAGGATGGCCGCCACGAACGCCGCCGACTCGGCCTCGCCCGCCTGCCAGCCGCCGTCCATGACGCGCGCGAACAGCGCCGGCGGCAGCGCGTCGCGCAGCGCCGACGACGTCACGGCGTACACCACGGCCGTCGACACAGCCACGCCGGCCACGCCGCCCAGGGGCCGCAGCAGGTTGCGCGTCGACGTCGCGACCGCGCGGTCCTCGCTCCTCGAGAGGGCTTGCAACGCCACGAGACCTGGTTCACGCGTATCTATTGTGAGCAAGCGAGTGACGTCCGGTTGTGGGGTGATGTGATTGGCGAACGCCAAAGAATTAGAGAGCAGAGGACGATGGTGCTTACCTGGCTGGTGAACGAAACTGACACCCGCGCCCTCGATGGCTAGGACTACGGCGTATACGGCGATCGGGGTGTCGAGCGAGAAGAGCGCTTTCAGGCCCGCTCCGAGTGTCCAGAAGGCGAACCCGAAACGCAGGACCGGGATGTACCTGTGTCATTGCACTTTAAGGGAGCTGTACGGAACCACGTCATTCTAAACTCTACCGTGCTCACCTAGCAAGCCTGGACATTATGGGCCCCGAGATGACACCGGCGATGCTCTGCGCCAGCAGGAACGGCAGGGCCAGGACGGCGCTCTGCATCGGGCTGTAGCCCCGGAGAGTCTGCAGGTAGAGCGGGATGAAGTACTGCGTCTCCTGCCTGGCGAAGTCGTGCAGGACGCCCTGGACAAGCAGGATGCGGGTGGACCGCTGCCGGAACAGGCGCAGCGGCATGATGGGGATCTTGACGACGAAGCCCTCGACGAGGAGGAAGACGAAGAAGAATAATCCCCTCACCACCAGGATCGAGATGGTCAGCGGTCCTGACCAGGGTCATATGCTCACGCCCGAGCTGATCGGTATCTGCCGGGAATCAGCGCGGAGGTCCGGCGGTTCCGCCGATGCGAATTGTCATCTCATCTCCCTACGTGGTTGGCGTGGGGGACTCAGTAGCTCACCAGGAGAAGAACACTACCGGTCACGGAAGCCCCGGCGCCGAGCCAGTCGTCCTTTGAGGAGCTTCTCCCTGCCGTTGCCGCGCACGGGCTTGAGGGGCAGCAGGAACAAAAGCAGCACGCAGCAGCCGGCGCCGACGACGGCGGGGACTCAGAAGGACCAGCGCCACCCCTCGGGCCCCGTGCGCACGAGGCCGGCGGCGACGAAGGGGCCCGCCGCGGCGCCGGTGCCGATGGCCCCGCTGATGAGGCCCTGGTACTTGCCGCGGCCCCGGAGGCTCACAAGCGAGCTGACGACGATGGACACGAGCGAGCTTACGCCGCCGTCGCCGTTGAGCGCGCGGGCGGCGTAGAGCCAGGCGGGGGAGCGCGCGAACCCGGCCAGGAGCCCCGCCCACCATGATGCGGCCCACCGACGCCAGCAGCACGGGCTTGCGACCCGCGATGTCCGACAGCCGCCCGGATAGCGGCTGGATGGCCATCTGTCCCGGCACTACGGCATCCGGGGTCAGTATATGCCCTCTCCGGTCAAGTGGGTGAATAACCGGGGTCATGAGACATGTCCCGGGAGCTATCGACTCCTAAATGTCCACATTTGCGAATTTCTGCCCTCGGACTAAAGAAGATTCGAGAAGGTGTAACTCTAGAAATCGCTTACGGTACGCGTCCCCGCCCAGGCGATCGAGGGCCCCGCCTCCAGCAACCGCGAGATCGTCGGCAGCGTCTGCGTCGCCGCGTTCGCGTCCAGGTACAACGTGAAGTAGCAGAGGCAGAGGCACAGGTACGCGGCGATGAGGCGCGGCGTCGTCGAGAATGCCGCTGCTGCCCGGGGACGGTGCCATCGTCGTCGTTGTCGTTGTCGTTGCTCCTGGTGCCTCTGACCGCTCGATCTCGGCCCCAGCTTCCTCATCCGCGGGTCGCGTGAGGCTCGCCGTTGGCATCGCCTCGGCTTGCTTCCTGCTTTCCTCCATGGTTTTCTAGTCTGGGTGTCGTGCGCATCGCTCCGATGACTGCTGTCCGCAATACATGTGCGTGTATAGGAGAGCGAGAGAGCTAGAGTTTGTGATGATGTTATTGACCACGGGGTGTAAATATATACTCAATCGGCTTCCGGTTAGTCGTTACATAAAATATAGTAATATTTTGCGAGGCTGGATTGAGTCACTGTACTTCGTAAGGAGTCGTCATCTGTCTCCGATATCCAGTCCTCGGTGCCAGTCGCGATTGCGGAAAAGGCCACCGCAAGACTATAAGGATTATATACGAAGTAGCAATAGGATAGCATTCTCCGGTAATCGAAGGAGCACGCTGTACATATTTAGTCACTTCTTTCGTGAGTCTACCTTGCTGTGTCTATGCGAGGGAGCAAGAATTCGACTCTTATTCTGACTCCAATACTGTCCGCAACATGTAGTGCTGGATTTGCTCGACATAGTCGGGCAACGAAGATATCTGATGGACTGGTTGCTAATAGCACAAGAACAGTAATATGTTCTCAAGCAACATGGTTTCGACGATTTCGGATAATTGTTTCTAACTAATAACACAACGCGATGAAGGTATGAAAACGCAACCACGTAACAAGCTCCATCGATGGCGACCGAACTGGGTATCAATAAATCGCAAAGGCACCAAGAGATCGTACGAGGGCTACCTCGAGCTTTCCAAACCGGAGCGATATCCAAGCCCCATGCTCAAACTTTAGAGCTCTAGGACGTCTGATGCAATGCCTCTATGGCGCTTAACTCCAACGGACCATGCTCCGCAGGTGGCGACGGGATAAAAGCTAATTAGGTCGAAGGCTGGAGGCGGTATAGTTCCTATGTCCAGTCGCGAGATTTCTTCCGCACGGTAGGGTCCACTGGCGGATTATTGACCCTATGTGTAGCGGATAGGTATTGGCATCCTTAGAGATGTTTCGCCATCTCGGGTTGCGGCAAGCTCGATCTTTCAGAGTTAAGTCGAGACTACGCAGGACTCCTCCCGTGATCTATTCGTAACGGCGGTCGTCTTGCTTTAAAAATATTGGTCAGTGAAGTAGCAGCATCCCCATTCGAGGGATCGTCTACGAAAAGCTATCCGACGGCCAGGGCGCGATCGTAGTTGGCTTGAGCCGAATGATACGCCGAGGTACGGATTAAGGCGCTCAAATGGGGTTTTCCATCCCCCGGGGCGGTATAGCCGTTGCCACACTATCCGCCTGAGATGTTGCGGCCGTAGCCGGGCTCTGTCCTCTGCTGGCCAGCCCCCGCTTCATCATCTTTCCCAGTACCGTCACGAGCTCGCACGCGTCGTTGAACATATCATCGTCCATCCCTTCTGTCGCCTCGTACACCTCTGCGATCGTGTCCTTGGCCAGTTTCCGGCTCCGTTCCTGATCGTGGACGCATTCGTACAAGAACGCCGCGTACTCCGTCTTTACTGAGAGCCGGAGGGAGTGGGAGCCCCATAATAAGCTATCGGCCAGGGCCACGGCTTCTTTGAAGTACTGGTGCGCCGTAGGTAAATAGTCCACCGAGGGAACGAGGAACGCAGCTGCCGCCTCGGGGGGTTGGGGGCCGAAGCCGGGCGGGGGGCCTACCGGTCCGCCTTCAAGTGGGTGTGTGGCTTGTGGAGAAGACCGGGCGGTTTCGGGTAAGCTCATGCCTCTATCAATGCCCTTTCCTTTGTCGGGCCGCGAGCCTCCGGGCGTTAATGCCCTTGTAACCGCCGCCCTCGCTTCTACAGTCGATAAGCCCATGGTGGATACCGGAGGATTGTTGTGGAACAAGACAAAGATATGGTAGAAGGACGCTCGTAGCTTATATGTTAAAACTTTGAGTTCGACATGATCCCCAACTAGGGGGAGCACGTATTGTTCCACCATGACCAGGCCTTCGCGAGAAAGCCAGATAATGTGAAAGTATAGTTCGAGCGACTCGGCTTCTCTCCTGGTGTCTAGTCGACGCTTCTTCCGGGCTTTAACTAGCTGCTCGGCAAGGCTGATCGAGAGGCCCAGAACCTTGAACAGCCACGACGCCAGGTACGCATTGCTAGATTCGACAGATCTCGCAAGCCTACCAAGGAATTTCTGGTCGACTTCAGAAGAAGCCATCTAGGCCGACAGATCCGTCGCTAAGACGAGGTTCCTAAGCACTAGTTAGACGCGCATGAGATGGACTATAACCACGATGCCCCGATTATTGGCTATTAAAGTTTCAAGGATGGACTATCAATTTTTGAGAGGTCAGGAAGGCCTGCCGAGATATCATCAAGGCGAGGGGTTTCTGATATAAGCCTCCATCATCCGTGGCACCTTGGTAAAGGAAAGATTTCGAGGGGTGTCAAGCCAGTAAAGTGTCACGTACCTTAAGGCGATTCTCAGTGATCTGGTATTAGAGGATTATAGAGTGATGTGAGGTAGAGTTGACGGCCCTTTCCGATGGGCGGTCAAGTTGAGCCCAGTACACGATAGCAGGACCTAGGAGCCCACGTATCCTTATGACAGCTCAGGGTGCGTTAGCTTAGACGAAGTTGGCAGGAAGACTTCTTAGTGTAACGTGAGGCTTAGTTGTCTTTCTCGGGTTGCAGGCGTTTGAACGAGCGACTGGCAGCACCATCAAAGCATCGACATGAGGCACTATTGTAGGCTAAGGGACCGAGAAAAAAACAGGCTGCGCAGCTTAGAGCAGGACCATTAAGCCACTTGATTGAGGTCCTGGCCAACGCTAACAGGAGCTTGAAGTAATTTAGATGTTCGAGGTTACAACGAACTGGCATCACAGAGTTAGTAGGGCCCCAGTTTCAAGACAATAACATCTACTATCCCGAGAGGTCTACCATTGGAAGATCACTGACCAATATAATACAGCGAACGTGATTCAATTTGGCAGGGCCAATGGAGAGGCTAGATTAGGTGCTAAGTGCTGATCAAGGCAGCGTTGAGTAGCAACGAGGGCGCGGGAGCTGAAGGAGGTTGGAAGAGAGCGGTGGAATATGATATTAGATAACTTGGATCGCGAAGCATTTCGACGTCAGGCGCCCGTATCTCTCTTGTCGACGATGGCCTCAACCACTTAATTTGGTTTATATGAGGGATCTTCCTATGACGGAAGAGGATATCCTGTACGGACCTTTCAGGAACCAGCGAAACCAGTGGCCAATGGCGGTGAAAGGTCACGGCAAGCCCGGGGAGTTTCTGGGTTTAACCTCAAGCGATGTGGAGCAGAGATATGACCGTGACAGATCTTGGCGTCGAGGGTTGACTGACGGGAGGGCTGGTGATGGGCCCCACGATACCAAGAGAGTGGATATGGGCCTTGCTGGGGTCCCCTCCTTACCTGGAAAACTGACGACAATGCTCAGACGATGCTAGAAACGTTAGAGCCATTGGAACGTGGAGTGTAAGAGAGATCAAACCACGTATGAACTGGGAGCGCGCAGCTAGTTCTTATGTTGCATGAGTATGGGGCTTGATTTGCAGAAAGTATCTGAAGGAGTGATGCAGGCGGATGTCTGTTGCATGAACGATTGTGGGCCGTTGGGCCTCTGCTTGCATATGGCGTTGCAATCGTGAGCCGCGCGGGTTGCTATTGGAAAAGGAAAGGAAAGAGATCGATCTCGAGTCATATGCAGCGTAGCAGGCCCAAGGCCCGGATCCCACCAGAGAACACACTAGACGAGTTGGATTTTGATTCTATTTTCGTGTGTGAATGTGGCCAAGGAAGAGGAGGGCCTCTCTGTGGGAGGGCAACAAGCGAATGGAAAGCCCTTGACGCCGTCGATGTTCAGATGCAAGATGAGTTGTCCTATTCTCGGTGAGAGGTCTACAAAATACTTGAGCTCCAAGGCTGAATTGGGCCGGGGTCACGAGATTCTGTGTAAGCCGGGCGCGTCCAGTCGAGGAGTAGTGGTACAGATAGGCAGGTATCTTTTGGGAGAGGAGAAATGGGAGGTTGGAGGGCAAGAAAGAGACTTTGCATCAGCTGAACTGGAGCGCCAAATTGCAGGGGTGGATTGAGTACCCCGGAGCTTCCATCTTTAGAAGAGACCCCCCAAAGAGACAAGGATTGGCATTTCCCGAATTTGCAAGGTTCAAGGAAATCCGTTTTGCACATACATTATGACATATTGAGATGATGCACATTCAGACATTCAACCTTCTCCCTCGGTTGCTTTGCTAACGTATTCAACAACAATCTCCCTTGCGCCCTGGAGGAACTACTAAGTTGCTATGGGACATGATGTCCTTCTGATACATCGTGTCAACCTACCTAGGTAATCCTTTTCCTCGTCCTCGAAGTCTTTATCACTGGGGATACAGCTGAGCAGATATGGGATATTGACTGGCTCGATGATATCGACTTTAGATAAGTGTGAGAAGGCAACTTTGGAGAGCTGACGTTCCTTTTCTATCGAGGTATCACGCCAATTTATCTAAGACACGGGCACACAATATGTGCTTCGGAAGGCTTCAAAACACAAATGCCTCCGATGCCACGTTTATGTGTTACCATTTAATATGTGAATCTTACTCGAGCTCAAGTACCTGCGTACAAAGTAGGAGTGGGTTCGAGATGGGTCTGGACGCGCAGGCCGACTTCTTGGCTGGTACGGCAATTGAAGATTCTCATACCATGAGTCTCTGCATCAAACAGTGAATCGCTACTACAGCGCCTTTTTGAAGTATATTTGCTGCGGTGGTGTTTGCCAGTAAGCTGAACTCCCAACTTAAACCTTGATCTGACATGTTCCTACACACCCAAGAATAATACTTGAACAACCCAGCCACTCTACTCTTCGAGAGCGGCAGCTAAAGGGCTTGGGCAGAAACACTTAACGTCAGTCAATATTTAGTAGATCACCGACTGGTGCCAGCGCATACTCTGCACAAGTTCCGATGACCTCACGAGCAAGAGGGGCAAAACGTCACAGCAAGGCTGGACACTCGGGTCTGAAAACCTGCGACCATCCCGCTATCATACCCCGGAACAATACTTACATATCCGGATCCGAGAGCGCTCCACTGCAGACAGGTTGGTTGTCGAACGCGCGCCAGCAAACAGCAGACAGGACTAGCGGTGAGAACAATGGATGTCTTTCACCTTACTGCATATGGGCCACCGCGTCGATGTTAGTGTAGCAAAAGCCCCGGCTGCTATTTACCCTCGCCCGCCCAGGAAACAAGGAAAAGGCAGCGGCCATGATCGCGATTTTCGCTGTCGCTACCTACCTAAATTTACCGTGTGCAGTGGGGTTGTGTACCCTCCGACATTCGAGTCATCGAGTCTCTGAACGACAAAACCATCCGATGAGTTAGACCCTGCTGCGTATAGTCTGCAGCCCTACCGAAGTCCGGGTCCATTGCAACTGGTAATAACAGTTCTGTTATCTCTTTATCGCTCTTATGTGCACGCCGCCGACCTTCCAACTACTTCCTCATTCTCCTGGCAGCAATCCAGGAAGTCTCGATGAGCTGGCGCGCATCCAACAGCGACATATCACTTGGCTGTAGATGCCTCAGAGCGCCTGCCTGCAGTGAGGTCAGACGGCAACGTTTTCAGGCCAATTTATATGGGCTTGGCAACAAACGGCGAGGATCTGATACCACCCAATCCTTGGGGGGTCACTACCAGATTCATCCGTGATGTTTTGTCTGCAGTTTTCTTACTGGTCCTCACGAACGATGCCTTTATCTCCGACAAAACAAAATCAACTGAGATTAGGCATGCTACATATACGCCAAATCGGGTATAATGGCAGCTGTGATGTCCCCCTTTTTCTAGGGTTCGTTTAAAGAAAAATGAAGGTGGTTTGCCGTAGTCGCTGCTTGGGTGTATATGTGTCGATGTAAGCTTTGTTGTTGCGATTGGGATATTGCATGTTATCGAGAGCCACTTGTTTTTTCTCTGATCCTGCCTGACAAACAGCCCAACCAGGAGTTGTAAATGTCCTAAATAACGAGCAGGGGAAGACTACGGCAGCCACTGGCCTCTTAAATATGCTGGGATCGTCCTCACTTCACACCGGAGCTTCGTAACAAACTTAGGTGTCTCTTGTCCTTATATCCACCGTAGAGGCGACAGTCGCTAGTTTGAACCCAATCGCCTGACCTGCAAAGGTATCCCAGCTCATCGTCTTGCACGAAACCCCCGGAAGGTCTACGACCCAGGCAATCACCTGAAAGCACAATGTGCAAATACTACGCCCACGCGTTCAGCTGCAAGCATATGTCGTTCACCTTTGCGAGGTACTGTAACCCGGCAAGCCGTAAGTCAAGCCCCCCCCCCTATTCCCCTACTTCTCCCTTCCCTGTTGCCGCTCCCCTTCATCCGTATGCCCTCCTTGTAGACTCGGCTTACCTATGAGAATACCCTCTGCCTTTTCCGTGGCCCCATCTGACCCGCATGTTAACCCCCCTCCGGGTAGTGATTCAGACCCCCTGCAACAAGAAGCAGATATGGCACACCATCAGCCTCGACGAGGCCTGCGACGAGTGCAACCTCTGGTTCCCGGAGCGGTATCCCCGACCAGCGGTGGCGGCTGCCGCGGGCGGCAAGTCAAAGAGGCTATAACTACCTTAGGCGGCGGCGGCTCACTCGTACCGCTACGAGTACCGGTCGTACGGCCCGATGCTGCTGTCGACGTCTTCGGAGATCCGTCGGAGCTAAACCCGTGGTATAACATTATATCGTCTCCTACGAGGAACGCGATCGCGTGACACGCCCTAGTTACGCGAAGTGTTGTGCCGTCTGGAATATAGCACTAGAAATCGGTCGGGGATTTGGGAGAGCACGGAGTTTTGTGGTTTCATCCCTTTCTTCCTCATGGGTTTGTTCTGGCTAGACGCACCCGGGTTACAGGCCCACGACCAGAGGCCAACCCCTTCCTTTCTTTCTCGAGGCAGGTTACCTCTTCCCGTTTATGTTAGACGGTTTGGAATTTCACATCTATATCCGGCAGGCAGGTCCAAATGAATCAGATGTTGGGATTGAGCGCTAGGGTCTTCTGCACACAAAGGTTGAGAGCAGATAGAGGTGCGGCTTTCGGGGGGACGGCATCAATGGTCGATTAGAGGGTATACGGGTGCCTGGATCTTGCTGCGAGGCGCAACGGAATATGCACTAGGTAGCTTTGCATTTTAGAGGATACGCCGGATTGGGCGCCATCTTGACAAGATAACAAAAAATTTAGGATCGCACACGAGTGCGAAACCAGGTCTAGATAGACCACGTGCGCCTGAAGCATTCCCCCAACGCATGTGGTTGTATTCATTATCGATCATACGATACATGGTCATGATCCTCTTCTATCGCTATGCTAGCTGCTCGCGGGCACCCAGCCGAAGAATCCGGTATCGTCTAACATAATTCCGATATTATCAAGTGTTCTAGCCTCGCGTAGATCCATATTCCGAGGATTAGCCATGAGTCATCCCCGATTGGGCATGCATACCATCTCTACATCGCGTAGCCGAATCTACCATACAAGTAGTCGAGGGCCGAGCCAGCAATAACCGCGTGCGCATTGTCGCCATGCTGGTGGTGGTCCAAGGGTCCTACTCCCCGGTAGCAACCTCCTAAGCGGCGCCTCCGCCTCCGTCTCAATGTACGTCGCGGTTGCGGTCCCCGTCGTGGGTGTCTGAGAGCCGCAGGCCCTCGAGGCTGGGCTCCCAGTCCTCCTCGTCCTCCCACACGGGCGTCAGCACGAACTTGCCCATAACCTGCCCCATGCCGTAGCCGACACCCATCAGCGCCTCAGGGTTGTCCGGGTGCTCGCGCGTCTCGAGCATCACGGCCGTCGTCAGGAACTCCGTCTCGGTGCCATTGCCGAGGCTCAGCGTCGTGCCGCCCCAGTCCAGCTCCACTTTCCCGGACCGGCGCACGTTGAGCCGGCCAATATAGCCGCCGCCCTCGGGTAGCGGCCCGGCCGCGCCATCTTCCCTCTTCACCTTCGGCGCCTCGTCTTGTTGGCGGTCGGCGACGTCGAATGGGGCTTCCTGCACGCCTCCGTCGGGAGACGGCTTCGCGAGGGGCGGCAGGATGGGCGGCAGCTGGAAGAGATACATACGGCCGTCCTTGTCCCGCCCGCTCTGCTCGTCACCCTCCTTGTAGATGCGGAGCTCCTTCAGCAGGGTCTGGGCATCGAGGACCGCATGCTGGACTTCGGGGTCCTGGAGGGCCTTCTCTCTCCGCTTCTCCTTCTCCTTCGCGACGCCGTCGCCGCCGCCGACGGCGGGCTTCTTCTTCTGCTCCGGAGAGGGCGGCGCCTTGACGCCCGGCGCTTCGGGGATGTCAGACATGTCCACGTCCGCCGCCTCCGTTCCGGGCTCGGCCTTGACCTTGATGGCGCTCGCCGGCGCCGCGTGCCACACCTCGTTGTCGTTCATGTCGATGTCGACGCCCTGCGCGTCCTTAGTAGGCAGGGGGTCCACGAACAGGTCGCCCTCGTCCTCGGACTGCTGCTCTTCTGCCTGGAGCTCCGCCGTAGTAGCGACCTTGACCTCTTCTTCTTGGTGCTCCGTCCGGAAGAGTCCCATGGGCAGGGAGCCCGACTTCTGGCCGCTGCGAAACGTCTCGAAATGCGTCTCAGGATCCTCGACATCCTCGGCGAAACCGCTGAGCACATCGATGTTAACTCTCGTCTCATGCTCCCGCCTGGGACGGTATCTCGTGCTGCCGACGTGCGGAATGTTGTGTAATCGTGACGGCCCAGCGCTCCATCCCCAGCCGCCTTTGCCCGATTTTACGTTTTCTGTGACCCGTGTTAATGGCCTGCCCCTAGCGATATATAACTCGGAATGTCTCGGTAACATACCTGCGGGTATTGCGGAAAATGGCCCAGTGGCTGTGACCGTCCTCCTGATGAAACCACGCTGTGACATGGCACCTCCCCTTCCACGGCCCCTCCGCGCTCTCCGGTCCTCTGCGCGCTGCTCGCGCTCCTCCTGCTTGATCTTGGACGCCAAGTCTCGATTTCTCTCCTGTTCCAGTCTCTGGCGTTCCGCGGCGTCTCTGCGGACGTTCTTCGGCTTGAACCGCGTACCAGCACCACGCGATGGGGCGCTCGGCGGCGCGGACTGCCCCGACGAGGGGCCATCCTGCACCGACGGCGTCGGCGTCGAGCTCACCGAGATAACCTCGGGGGCGCCACCACCGTCTCCACCGGCTGCGCTTGCGGCCGGCGCATCACTCTGAGATGGCCCCTCGCCGGAAGATGTTGCGGTGGCGACGGGTCCGGCTGCTGCTCCTCCTCGACCGGAACCACCTCTCGTTGCTCTGGCGCCCCGCGCTCCCCTGGTACCTCGAGGAGGCATCGCCTTATACCATCCGTCGATTGAATTCCTTTAGTGCGCTGTTCAGTGGAGCCGTACAGAGTGCAGTTTCTTTCCCTTTTTTTTTCCTTTTGGCGCTTCTCTGTCCTCCGAAATTTCACGTGCGATGGCTCATATGAAAAGTTCAGATAGTGGGGCAAGGAGGCTGTAATGCAGTAGCAACTGCTGTGTTTCCCAAGCTGAATTGGTGGGGCAAACGGTGGTGGGGGACGAGCCTGCAGCTACCTCCCCAAAGTGTGGTTAGCACTTACAGGAGGGTGCTGCTTGGCTGCTAGGAGTGTTCTAAAAGAATTTGACAGGACACCTGATATATATACCCCAAAGCTTCAAAAGGTCTGTTGTAATATATCGCATCCATGGCCGAATAGTTCGTTTAGTTCTATCTATGGGGCCCTTTTCTCTTATTCAATAGCTTGGAATATACCGCTTGTTCGTCCCTCGTCCTTCGTAGCAATTCCTATGGCTGGCGGATCCCTAATTTGCTCCCCTAGTTTAATGTATCATTGTTGGCGTTATAGAGAAAATCATTCGTAGCATCACCGAACGCACATAAGAGCCTGCTCTCCAAAGCTCTTCTCGCAGGTGCCTTCTCTGAGAAGCATCGAACCGATCCAATTGCGTCCGGCTTCTACAGTTGCCGCGCCAAATTTGACTATAGTACAGCCGCGGACATGAGCAGCCGACCACAGGATTTTAAGTTCCTTCTCTGCTTTTAGTCTTCCCGCCCGCCAGCTCTCAAGCTCGGATACAACCCTCGATTTCTCCTCGAAGTCTCGGGCCCCGATTCTGGGGAGTGCTTTGAACTCGGACAGGAAGAATTCTCCGATTGATCTCGTCATAGGACCCCTCAGGATCAAGGTCCCGAAAATAGCATGTCCATGCATGGATTCCCGAAGCGATTGGGACTCGAAGTGTCCTGCAGCCCCGTCAAGGGTGACGGCGTCTCTCACGAGCAGTCTGGGCTTCGCATAGGCTGTTTCGCTTGTAACCCACACTTCATTGCGGCCGGTCCATCGCGTAAGACTCCAGTCTTCTCCACGAGCTGACCGGCCTTGAGTCACCCAGTCGAGTAAGCACAAGGACGCCTTAGGGGCTAACTTGAATATCTGGATCTGCTCATAGACACTACGTTCAAAAGGCTGAACGGGGTCGGGAAGGAGACAGAGTCCTGCGTCTGCCTCGATCTTAACGTCCAATTTCTGCCTTGTAATAATGTCTGGGGTGACAGACTGGAAAACCTTGGTGTGCCCTTGCGTAACGATGCTGAGTTTGGCCCCTGATTTAACATCAATAGAGAGGCTGACTTGATCCCCTCCGACGAGGCCTCCGCCATATGATAGGAGGAACACCAGTACGCTTTTCCGGTCAGCAGTGACAGCTGGAGATATCAACTTTAAGGGGTATTGATAGGTGATGCTCTCAAAAGTAGATGTGTTGTTCGGTAGAAGCTTGACCACGATGCGACCTTGGCCAGGGGAAGATGATGAATTTGGAAACGGAGAAGTCATCTCAAATCGTGGGAGATGAAGAAACAGACGCGAAAGCAGTTTCCAACGTCATATCGCAACTAGGAACCGAGACGCTCAAAGCAAGCTGCTGAGTTGCATTGACGGACGCATTTAACCCAGGCCGTAATACGATGCTTTCTCCCGGATAATTCTCTATAGTATGCGATGCATGCAACAGACCGATAAAGCAGAGATAAACTGAAACCCCGAGCCAGGTAACTGTAACCTTAGCTTTTCAAAATAGGGACTCATTCATCTGGACCTCCTCATTTTACATCACTCATTCAGGTTAAGAACCGGCACAGAGCTAGTATATCCAGCACAGTAGAAATCAAAAATATATACTGTAACTTATACGGTACTTTGGTTATCTGTACCGTATTGTCGAATAATGATCCAAACACGGTCCCCACCACACACATACATATACACACACACATCACGCGTCGGGGCTTGTACCTTGTATTCGTATTCATACAAACATCGCCAATATTCCGCAATCCACCAGTTCCTACCTTTGCGCGCATACACACAAGCAAATCACGCACGACGGAAATGGTCGCGTTGCACTAAGTTTGGACATATGTCGCCCTCGAGATTGCCCCTCATGGAGACTTCAGAGAATAACGCGACTTCTTCTCCATCGCCCACCCCTGATGCCTCGCTGCGTCGTCGGTCGGGACGCGTTGTCAGAGCCCCAAGAAAGTTCTCTCCCGATGTTTACCCCTCGCAAAATGGCAGCTCTGCTTCCAAGCGCAAACGCAGCCCCGAAGCGGACGAAGACGAGGAGAACCAAGCACCGGAGGGCGAGCAAGGCGACGAAGGATTAACAGATGGGGAAGACAACAATGAGGAAGAAGAGGATGACGATGATGAACCAACTCCAAAGCCCAACAAGTCAAAATCGAGTCGAAGTTCCCAAGCAAGCAAGCCGGCCACGAAGCGCGCTAAGGTCAATGGTAATGCGCCTGCCATAAACACCAGTGCGCCCGCTGTGAAGCTCCCCAACCGACCCAAGAAGGCGGCAAGAATCGCGGTCGCAAACCTCCAACATGACGGTCTCTACGGTGAGATTAAGAACCCTCTTCCGCGTCTATCGCAAGAGCGCGCACTCGTACTAACATTGCCTTAGCTGAGATCTTCGGTTCGGGCGATTCTACCGATGATGTTGCCGCCCATTGGTTTCAGCGGTATCAGGCGAATGACGCACAAGCTTTGACCGACCTGATAAACTGTGTGCTGCTTGCAGCAGGATGCGAGCATAAACTAACCGAAGATGACATTCGCGACCCTGAGAACTCCGCCAACAGGCTATCAGAGTTGGAAGAAGCTTACGGGCAGGTGCGTCGCAACACAGCGGACCTGGGTGGTCTTTTCATTTTGCTAACAGGAGCCGGCAGACTAGTATCTCGGACTACCCGCTCATCTCTAGGGCGAAAGGTAGCAAGAACTTCCGCGAGCTGCTCATTGGGTTTTTCGATTCACTGATCAGCTTGCTCCATCAGACGGACGTCTTATACACTGACGAAGAACTGCTGGACAATATTCAGCGATGGGTTGGCATTATGTCTTCTTCAGCTCTTCGTCCTTTCCGTCATACAGCGACAACCGTTGGCCTTGCTATGCTCACCGCACTAATAGGAGTGACGAAGCAGCTGGACGATCGCATCACAAAATCTAACCAGGCGCTCCAGGCAGAATCTGGTCGGAGAGGAAAGAACAAACATCTCGTCGAGAATACGCAGAAGGCTCTTGACGGTGCCAACCAGAACCGCGAATTTGTAGACGCGAAATCGAAAGATTTATTTGACATCATCTTTGTACACCGGTACCGTGATATCGATCCAAAGATTCGCGCCGAGTCAATCGAAGCTCTGGGTAACTGGATATGCACGCTTCCAACCGTTTACATGGCACCAGAATATCTACGCTACTTGGGTTGGCTCTTGTCAGATGTCGCCGTGTCTACGCGCCTAGAAGTACTCAAACAGCTGGCCAGAGTCCTGAAAAGAGATGCAGAGAAGCTGGCACATTTCATTGATCGGTTCAGACCACGTCTCGTGGAGATGGCAACCAGAGATGTGGATGTAGGAGTCCGTGTGGCGGCGATCGCTGTTGTGGATGTCTTGCGGTCTTCCGGCATGCTGGAACCCGAGGAGATCGATGCTATCAGCAAACTGATATTTGATTCGGAGATAAGAATCCGCAAGGCTGTGGTTGGGTTCTTCTCCGAAGTAATCCGAGAATTTATCAACCAAAAAATTGACGACATTGGCGGTAACGATGCCCTTGAGGAGGTCTTTGGCGACGAGGAAGAAGACAACTACGACTCTTTGCGGAGGGACTGGATTGATATCAAGGCTCTCGCCGAACACTTGGCATATTGCGATTCTCAGCTCGATAATGAACAAGACGAGATCAGACATGGTCTCGATGTCGCAGCTGATGTCGTCAATGCGGATGTACCAGAATCCCGCATCGCGCAGGCAGCCCAGGCCCTCTACGAGAAGATACCCGAAATCAACAATTGGCAGGTGCTGGCTGGCTATCTCCTTTTTGACCATACCACGAGCGCCGCAACTGGGAAGAAGTCGAAGACCAATTCAACAGAGGCGGCGATCAAGAAGGCGGTTGCTCCTCAGCCCAGAGAGGAAGCTCTACTGCTCGAGGTTCTGGCGAGCGCGGTGAAGGAAAGCCTTACTTCCTCGGCAGACCACGATAGGCATAAGAGAAGAGGTGCCCGTGTTGATGCTGATGCCCAAGAAGATGCTGGCATGCAGCTCGCCACCATTATCCCTCAACTCCTCAATAAGTTCGGCTCAGATCCCGCGATGGCGGCTACAGCACTTCGTCTAGAGCACTACCTCGATCTCGACGTCTTCCAGCAGTTACGACAAAATTCCGCTACGTACGACAGGCTCCTGGACGAAGTCACGGTCCAGTTCAACCGACATGTCGACCAAGCAGTCCTGAACGAGGCGCGTGCCGCCTTCATTCATGCTAGACAGTATGAAGAACTCGAGGAATTGGTTGATAGCAAGTTGGCGGCGATATGGGACAACTCTCTCAATGTGCTGCGGGCTGTCGATCAGTCTTCAGAGCTCTCCGTGCGAGGAAACCTCGATCGCGCACAGTTAACTGAGCTCTCCCGTATCTTAATGAAAATCAGTAAACTCACCAGCGTATCAGACTGTGTGGATGTACTCGAGGCTCCTGGGACTTCCGGGGACTCTGATCAGCCTGCAATCAAGATACTCATAGACATTGTTAGCCGCGGTTCCTTAGCCGAATCCAATGAAGAACTCGACGACCCTGAGGATGAAGCAGTTTCTTTCGCGATAAAGTCCTGTCTTCTATACTTCATGTGGAAGGTCCGGAGGTTACAGAACGCTGTTGAGAACAACGAGGATATACCGGATGCCGAAGTCGACCAGCTCATCGTCTGGCGCAAAGATTTGGTCTACAATCTGATCCAGACCTTCAGCTCTCGAGGATTCAATGACGATTTGCGCCTCATGGCCGTCGGTGTTGCGTGCGACGTGGGCAGTCTGCTGGTCTTCTTGCGCGATGTGGTTCACGGTCCTCGCGCTGCGAAATACGGAAAGTTGCGTCCGCTTCTGGAGGAGATGCCGCATGAGCTGATTACTCGGGAGCTGATTCCCATATTCGATTCGGCAGAGCGGGCATTCGCCAAGCGCACGCACAAACACCTGAACGAACCAGTGGACGACGAAGACCCGCTGGATCTGGACGACGAGCTGCCGCCCGAGGACGACGAGGACGAGGATCTCACCGAGCAGGAGCGCCACGCCGCTGGGCTGAAGGCCGAGAAGATCCTCTGCGAGCTGGCCAGCAAGTACGTCCTGGCCATCCTGGGCAAGGTCATCGACCACAGCGGCCCCAACGCCGGCAAGCTGCGCAAGCGCCTCAACCGCAATAAGACCAAGCTCGGCCCCAACTACAAGGAGGTCGTGGCGTACCTAGACGAGAAACACATGGGCGGCGGCGCGAGGAGGAAGGTCGCGCCGGCGAAAGGCAAGGGCAAGGGCGATGCCACCGCCGGCGGCGGCGGCACTGCAGGGAAGAATGCGCCTATTAGCGCCGAGCTCGTTATCGAAGAAGACGACGACGAGGAGGAAAACCCGTTCGAGGAGGTCGCTCCCGAAGAGGGCACGGTCGAGGACCTGCGGCGGAGAGAACTCCTGGAGGACCCCATCGAAGATCCCGACGATGACGAGGAGGAAGAAGAGATGCAGGCGTCCGCCACGGCTGGCGATCGGATGGATG
The DNA here is from genome assembly GCA_004155935.1 of Monosporascus sp. GIB2. Taxonomy (NCBI): domain Eukaryota; kingdom Fungi; phylum Ascomycota; class Sordariomycetes; order Xylariales; genus Monosporascus; species Monosporascus sp. GIB2. Next base: position 38,879 of record QJNV01000006.1, on the reverse strand, counting down.
AGGACGATGAGGACGACGTCATCGGGGATTAGTCACCCCGGAACCTGAGGGTTAGGACGCACAAAAAAGGGAAAGAGGGATATGAACGGAGTCGCGGAAGGCGTAGCGGGCGTTTTGCGGAATGTGGAAGCGGCTTGAATTCATTTTGTGAGGAGAGGCCGAACGTTGTCCGTTTCCAGTCCCCAGTTTTTGACTTCATCGTGGTGTGAAGCTTCCACATGTTACGTCCCCCACCATCCACGCAAACAGTTAGTCAGATGTAACTCGAGTCACGAAGCAACGAGGGGGAGCGAATGAAGGAAAGGAGGGTCAAAAGGATCGTCCCAATACGATTCAGCCTGGACTCCCGCGTCGGTCACGATAGTCGTTAATATTCCCCCGTCATGTTGTATTTACGAAATGAATCATTCCGCCGCTTTTGGTGTTTTGTTACTATAGGGGATGGTTGTGGACATGAGGGGCACCCGCACTTGTATTCTCGGTCTCTCGAAACGCACGTGTGTATGTAGGGCATGCGGATCGTGGATAGGATGGATGTATGTTCGCTTGTCCCCTTGCTGGCTGCTGAGCTGCTCGATACGAATTGAAATCCGAATGCTCTTCTCATGATTGATGTTTCTTCTTGGTCTGGTTATAATCCGGGAGCCCGTGTGTGACGTGACTTCGAGGCCAGTGGGTAGTAGCTCTGTAGCTTATTAGATCGAGCGTAGATTGCGAGGACTCTGGATTTGATGGAGGTGACGACGGCTCAGAACAAGGGTTTTCACGACCTCCCTTCTGTACATGTATGTATTGCCTCATTATTACCAACGCATAAGGGACATAAAACTAACATATCATACGGCAACAAAGTATACACATACAATCCTCAACAGAGCACGTAAAGCAAAGCAAGCCCCTTTCTCTGCCTAATGCCTCGACTTGCCTCATTTTCTGTGTCGACACGATTACATACCAATTCTGGTTTCAGCCTTGACCGTGTATATCTCCTCGCTCACGCGTGCACCCACCCATCCTCCAGCGACGGCCATATCTTTCCGGCAAATCATACAGCACGACGTTAACTCTGCCACCACGGCGTTGGCGGCCCTCACGAACAGATCCTCGTCCCGAACAGCCCGAAGACCCTCTCCCACCGGGTCCCGTCTCCCGCGTTCGCGCGCGACGGGTCGCGCTCCTTGACCCGGACGCCGTACTGCCGGATACAACACGTGAATGGCTTGTTGGAGACGGCCCTCCCACCCCCACCAACGCCATTACCGTCTGCGCTCTTAATAGCCCCGTTGCCGTTACCATTAAGATTGCCGTGACCGTTCTGGCCGCCGCCGAGCGAGGGCTCTCTCGCCACTCCTACGCCGGGGCGCGGCGGCGAACTGTCGGGCGGTGGCTGCCCCGCCGCGACGCGCTTCTGGACCTGCTGCTGTTGCTGCTGCTCCGCGGCCCGGAGCTCCTCCAGATTTCCCCAGAGCTTGAAGAGCTGTTCGCGGAGCGCGAGGAGGGTGTCGGGGTCTGCACGGAGGCTGGGGGGGTAGGAGGTGGGTTAGTAGCTGTTTTCGTCGCGTGGTGGAAGGATTCTGGGAAGGGACGGGGACAGGGTTGAAGAGGGCACCTACTCGCACGCGTCGAGATTAACTAGCTGCTGTGCCTCGGTGTTATCAACCACGGCCCAGAGCCTATCGGGTTCCGCCCTGCCCTTCGAGTCGACGCCCTCGAGCTGCAGCGCGAAGCGCCATTCCCAAGTCTTCTTGCCGCGATACGACTTCAGGTTCCCGGCGACGGTCTCCCCGTCCGAATCCTCGGAGCCCGAGCCGCTGTAGTCGGACAAGGCCTCGTACTCGGTCATCTTGCGCCAGCGGGCGAAGTCCTCCAGCTTTCGGGGTCGGAAGTCGACGACGCGCACGTTGGCACGGTACTTGGCGCAGATGAAGGGCAGGGTGAGCGTCACCTCGTTGCCGTCGACCTTCGTGGTCCATGGTACGGGCTCGATGATGGTCGATATGGGCGTGATGGCCTGGTCTTCGCTCTCGCATCGGACTAGGGTCTAGTATCAGCCCTCGAAGCTAGTTTTGTATGGGGGAAGGCTCGGACTTACTGTACTTATTAAGGCCTAGAACCTCTTCCTTTTTCTTCTCCTGTTCTTTGAATTTCTGCTCTAGTGCCGACCTGTTGAGTTTTCGCCGGGTCTTGCTATTCATCTTGGCAGGCTCTGCATCATCATGGTCGGCTTGGCGCTTTGCGCTTGCGCCGCCATTCTGTTCGTTGGTCGCATACTTCTTCTGCTGCTGTTTCTTGTTCTTCTCGTATGTGCGCTTCCTCCTGATGGCTTCCTTTAGCCGCTCGTCCAGATTCTGGGGGTCCGTAGTGTCAAGGATTTCAACCTGGATTCTTCCACTGAAGTCGCGATCAGCGTGGAGGAAGCCCTCGAGGTTAGCTGAGTTATGGCCGAACCGAACGTGCAGGTTTCGTAGTCGGACCCAGTTTCCGGCCTTAACATTTTCTCTGACGAATGTCGCGTGCGGTTCCCAGCAGCTGATTTGCATGCTGCGTTTGCCAAATGGGCCCGGCCAGTTGTGAGATGGTCCGCTATGTAGCGTCGTGTACATGTTCCGATCATAGTTTACCGCGTCAGACTTATTTGCACCATCCCAGGAGTATAGGAAGAATCCCTCGTTTTCTGTATAATCTGTAATCCAAAAGTTCATCTTATCAAGTTGGTCAAAGGGGTCCTTGACGACTTGAACGATGACATCATAGAATCTACCATCATGTACGTTGTTCAGGGTATTGAACTTTTGTTTAATGTTAAGGGACTGTTCGGCTTGGACCCGGAACTCGTCCTGCTCAGGGATGCAGCCCTTGTCGGTCGCGTGGTATAGCCAAGCAACGTACGCATGTTCTTCCTCGCTGGGCATCCAGCGATGAGGGCTACAGAGTGGTTGTAAAGCCGGGCCTGCCGACCGTGGAGGCTCGGGGATTTGGACAGCCGAGTAGATGTGGATGACAGTATTCCGGTTGGTGAGCAGTGAAATCCCGTTCCGGTCCTGGACTTTGGCGGCATGCACTATGACTACATCACGAGCACTCGGCCGTGGCATTTGATTCTCAGGACGAAAGATGTTGACGACCAGTTCTTCATCGGAGTCCTCCGTGGATTTGTCGTAGATGGTCAAGGTCGATTTCCAATCTTCGGGGCCTTGTCAGTTCTATCTGGAAGGAATAAGATGGACCCCGGGGGAGCTGACCTGTTCCTCCAGTTTTGATAGGTAGCCGTTGGTCTTTCACCAGACCAATAACACTGGTGAGCCTGTTGACAGGCACACAACGATCAAGTATGTCTTGAATGGTGGAAAATCCAGATGGAAGAGGAGGGGGGCGGTTAGGCTTCCCAGACCATGCCTTAGAACTCGTGGGGCCTCGCCCCGATGCCATTTGTGACGGAGACTTTGAAACGATCAAACATTCAGTGAAAGAGTACCAATAGTCCGGATTCGTGAAGTAGGGAGCTACATCGATTGGTTCTTATTAGACGAGGCAAATGATTTGACCTGCATGGTGAAAGGAAACCTTCACGTAATTAGGGTTTGCTCTGCTCTCCAGAAAGGGAGAGTAGTAGATAATGCACCAGAATTGATCTCGAATTTTCGTTTCCAGTATGTAGTGGTACCGACAGTATAATTAATTCGTCTAGGCGTCTTTGCCGTCCGGTTAATGGCTTCTCACGCCCAGGAAGACGCGTTCCAGGCGCGTATGCCAAGATTTCCACTTAAGAACAGTTCCCCCACGCTATCACATGATAGAAATCCCTCCTCCGGCCGTGGTTTAGCTGGGCTTCGTTTATTTTCAGGATGGCCAGTGTATGACACGGTGTGGCTGTGGTAACTCCTCTCAATGCACACAAGCCACAAATCAGTAACTCCCTGCATATACCTCCATCTTGCATAGGTACTGCCCTGAGGCGGGGGGCGGGGACGTAGGGATCAGACAGTCTATACCTACCGACATAGTACGTTCCACAGTGCTCAGTTCTGAGTTCAGAGTTTGTCGGTAATGAAGTGAGGGCAGACAGGAAGAACGCGAAGGGTAAGACCCGCATTCAGGTTGAAAGAAATACCAACTCTATCTCTAAATTCTTCACTTGATTTCATCTTCCAGCATCCAGCCAGCCGCTGTATGCATAACATCATCCAGTCCCAGTCTCAGCCGGTCCCAGTCTCAGTCCCAGTCCCAGTCCCAAGTCTGCCAGTCCCCCGGTCCCCATCCAGTTACGACTGTCTGTTACTGTGACAGCCAGCGACTAATAAGACGTTCTCCCCACTTCACGATTCTGGCATTTTTCTTCCTTCTCCTTTTCCCACATTTCATTCTTGCCACAGTAGGGACGCATTCGATTGTTTTGATCAAAAGTTGGCCCTCTACATAGAGTGCAATACCTAATACTTTCATTCTAAACCCTTCCTGTTCACTGTGCATTCGGCCCCTTCATCCTCTTATAACAACTTTATTTCGGGGAGGGACCCTGGTCAAAAACAAAAACCACCCCGCCCTTAAACAAGGACTTTGATCCTACCACTCCCCAAAACAAATACGAACTCCACCACTACCAACAGTTCTTCTTCTTTTTCTTCCTCCTCCCCCATCACCAACTAGCAAACCGCAATCATGTCGGACCGCTACATTCCTGAACATCGTCGCAATCAGTTCAAGGCGAAGAATGCCTTCAAGCCTGAGGAACTCAGACGTCGCCGAGAGGAGGCGCAGGTTGAGATCCGCAAAGCGAAGCGAGAAGAGAACCTGGCCAAGCGCCGTGGAATCGGCACTGGTGATTCGCGGCCTGGTGCTTCCCTAGGAGCTGCTCCTGATAGCGATGATGAATCCGCGCCTACCGAGAGTCAGGTATGTGTATTTTTTCTGCTTTGGTTTGGTTTTCCATCATTCGCATGTGCCCCGAAGTAGGCATACTTCGTGAAGGATGCTGCATCAACCGCGCATCCGTTCCTGCGAGCGCATGCGATATCAAAAGCGCTCCCCTTGTAAACCAATCGTCAATCACATCGGATTAGCATTTAGCTAACGTGGTAACTGTCTTAGCTAAACGAGGACCTCCCTCAAATGGTCCAAGGTGTCTTTTCCGATCAGATCGAGTTGCAGATTCAAGCTACCACCAAGTTCAGAAAGCTCCTCTCCAAAGAACGAAACCCGCCTATCGAGGAGGTTATCAAGACAGGTGTTGTTAGCCGATTCGTCGAATTCCTCCGATCTCCTCATACGCTAGTTCAGTTCGAGGCCGCTTGGGCCCTTACGAATATCGCCTCCGGCAGTGCTAGTCAGACTCAGGTCGTTATCGAGGCTGGTGCCGTCCCCATCTTCGTTGAACTCCTGGCTAGCCCCGAGCCCGATGTGCGAGAACAGGCTGTGTGGGCTTTAGGCAACATCGCCGGTGATAGTCCGTCTTGCCGAGATTATGTGTTGGGGTGCGGTGCTCTCAAGCCTCTGCTCAACCTGCTTGGCGATAGCCGCAAGCTGAGCATGCTCCGGAACGCCACCTGGACTTTGAGCAACTTCTGCCGTGGGAAGACGCCCCAGCCCGACTGGAACACGGTAAGTTCTTTTCTTCTATATTCCTCTAACCTTCATGCCCCTTTTCTGACACCGCGATAGATCGCGCCTGCCCTCCCGGTCCTCGCGAAGCTTGTCTATTCACTGGATGACGAGGTATTGATCGATGCTTGCTGGGCCATCTCCTACTTGTCGGACGGCTCGAACGACAAGATTCAGGCCGTCATCGAGGCCGGCATCCCCCGTCGCCTTGTGGAATTACTCATGCACGCTTCCACCTCGGTCCAGACGCCGGCGCTCAGATCTGTCGGTAACATCGTTACTGGGGATGATGTCCAAACCCAAGTCATCATTAACTGTGGCGCCTTGCCTTGCTTGCTGTCGTTGCTGAGCTCCAACAAGGACGGCATCCGCAAGGAAGCTTGCTGGACCATCTCCAACATTACTGCCGGCAACTCGCAGCAGATCCAGGCGGTTATTGATGCCAACATCATACCACCCTTGATCCACCTGCTCTCGAACGGCGACCTAAAGACACGCAAAGAAGCTTGCTGGGCGATTAGCAATGCCACAAGCGGAGGTCTGCAGAAGCCTGAACAGATCAGGTATCTCGTGGCGCAAGGCTGCATCAAGCCGCTCTGCGATCTACTGAGCTGCCCCGACAACAAGATTATTCAGGTGGCTTTGGATGGCCTTGAGAACATCCTCAAGGTGGGCGATCTGGACAAGCAGGCTGCTGGGGAGGGTCCCGACTCGATCAACCGATACGCGTTGTTCATCGAGGAGTGCGGTGGCATGGAGAAGATCCACGACTGCCAGACCAACGCGAACGAGGAGATCTACATGAAGTCCTACAACATCATCGAGAAGTATTTCTCAGACGAGGATGAGCAGGCCGATGACGCGATGGCAAGCACTGCCCAAGGACCTAATGGCACGTTCGGCTTCGGAGCCCCCAACGGCGCCGCCCAACAAGGTGGCTTCAACTTCGGTAACGGTGGCGACACGATGGACATGTAGGAAAACTATCTATGCGCGCTTCAAGGTCTTGCCGCATCTTATCCAAGGGCTTGGTCAAACGTGGTAGAGAGACTCCGGGGAAGTCCAATACGATCCTCACAAAGGGGTTTGAGAAATCCCGTTCTCAAGGAGTCCCCTGTTGGGGGGTCGTTGGACTCAACACAATTCCCAGCAGAGCGCTCGACATTCTATGCTACACCTAACACCCTTACACAATACGGAAACCCCCAATACCCCCCGCTATGCACTGCACAGTCTCCCACTGTATTGGCGTTCTTTTTTTGCGAGGAGTATGATGAAGATGATTCAGGATGAATAAAAGGAGACAGGTCCTTTGGTAGCTTTAAAGCTCCAGCCTGGTAAGAAGTGGCAGCCCGAGAGGGGAGGAATTAGATATTGGGCGAGCGAGGGTCGTCAATGGTAGCTTGAAAGCTCCTACCCTCAAGTGACACGAAGATTTGCCTGGATGGAAGGATGAGCATTGTTACACCATTTCGATGACTGCATTGCGTGTTCCTCAACATGCCAGTGTGGATCTAGAGGGACTGGTGCTCATGACACTTTCTACGCCCTAATGGTAGTATAATGAGCTGACCATCCAGCCCATTGAGCGGAACGTTGCATCAGCCGTGACCAAGTGGTTCACACCGATTGCAAATACAAGTAGTACCAGTTTTAGCTACTAGCAGAACATCAACAGGGAAATGTCTTGATGTATTTTGCTTTCCCCCTAGAGAAAAGTCCACCGCGTCACCGAGTATCCATTCCGTCCTAGGGAGATGATGCGGTTCAACCACAAGAAATGCAACATGGCCCCTCCGAAATGGGGGATTCAGATACCAGGACGTCTGTCTTGTGCCTTGCGAGGTAAGGTTGACGAGACGCCAGGACATCGGATGCCCCCCTCGGTCTTGCCGCAACCAGGGCCTTTTCGCCTCAGGTAAAGTTAATAGTACTGCCCCACATCTCTTCGCCCACCTAGGGTTAGATATATTCCGTCCTCATACAAGAGGCCACCACATACGGGTTGATCGTGAGAGCTATAGAGAACGGAGGGGTTTAGTGAACCGAAACTCCAACGGGCCCCCAACGAACAACAGCCTGATGATCATTGAGCAAGTGCATTAAATTCCCCCAATAGGTATTCTCACAACAATTATAACTACATAAATATACCTCCGTCTTTGGTCTGGTCAAGGGGGGAACCGACGCCAGCGCCGTGTATGTCAGTTTCGTATTGCTTCTCTCTCTTGTCGGGAAAAATGTCGAGTGTTGTCGGATCGGTCGGCGGGTGAGTTGTTGCAGCCGCGGAGCAAACTACCCAGGTAACGTAGCGGGCGTCGATGCATTCCAGTGCCGGGTCCGGTCGGTTGGTCTGCCGGTCAGGCCGGATGCGGTCGATGTTGTCTCCCCTGCTAATGTATACAGAGTGAGTTCAATCGTACTGCAATCGTACTGCAATATAGGATATTAAGCATGCATTGGGATTTACATACACGTTACTCACAGGGAGACATGTACGGTACCTACGTCTCCAGTAGAGAGTCTTTGACCGTTACTTCAACAAAGTTGGACGCTATGCGAGAATGAGAGATGACGCTTACGGCAGCGGACATTCTCTTCTAATGGCCAGGGAAATGCTCATGACGAGCATTGCTTTCTCGAGCAGCCGTCCAAGAGGGTGTGGGCCCAGGACTAACCATGAGCTAGGGGACACTGGGGAGGGGAGATGGAGGCCGTTTTAACTGTTTAACGTTCAGCATAGATCGGCAACTGCATCCAAATAGCCGCAAGGGTTTCGAAGAGGGGATTCATCGCAGTATTCGTATCTCGTACTCCCGACTAGTTTGCCATGACCCGCGAGTCTCGCACTCATGGGCAAGACTGCGGCTGTGAATCTTAACCGGGACCGAGAAAGGAGAGGCTACGAGACATACCGGATTTTAGTCAATCTCAGATCTAATATCCGGGTAAGAGGCCGCTCAGTTTGCTTTATACCTTTCTGCCTATTAGCCACTCTCTTGTTGCATCCACAGAAACGAGAAGGACATGGCGCTTGCTGTATTCGTATATACTTAGAACATGGGAATGTTTGGACGAACCTCAAAACACGGGTCAGAAAATGCGCGTCACTGGGAACACTACTCTAGAAGTTCGTACACCAGCTGCTTGATGTGCTTGAGCCTAGGCGACCCAATGGTAGCTGGCCGGTCCCCCTTTCCCGAGGTGGATTTAGAAGCAGCGAAACAAGGAAATCATAGGCCGAATAGAGCAATACAGAAGTGTTTATGCCGCCCGGTATCTAGCATCGGATTATGCACAGGCATCTATTTTGAGAACGCTCTTCAATGGATATCGGTCTATCCCTGCTGGTCTCCCACTGCCGGCGTAGTGCCGATGCTGCAGAAGCGGTGATCCCATCATGAACAAATGCACCTATTTGCAGAGCAAGGGAGGATATCGAGAAGGACACGGGTTCCGGTCCTCGTTGCATTTTTACAGTCCGGCATCTCATAGGCCTCTTGGGGTAGCCAAGGCAAGTGGAGATCTTGGTATCATAACCCCTTTCAACTTAACGAGCCAATGAGAGCACACTGAGGGGAACGTCACTGGGAAATATCCTCCCAACGCTACCATGGCCCTAATTACCCGCGAATTCTTAATATACGGCAGTTCCTCTTGCATGGCGGGCACTCGCCTCCCTGCAACGTCGCCACCCGGTCGCAACATGCCGCCGGACAAAAGCCCGTTGTCGATATCTATATAGATACTAGTTGGGTCGGGGGGTTCGCGCGAATCCCCCTTACGGCTTCGGAGTCCCCTGTACCCTCAACCTAAGTCAATTACAGCTTCTTGACCCGTCATACCAAGGGAACAAGGAAAGAATAGGATTGGATACGAGCAAACGCACGCGACGAAAGATGCAATACGGCACCCTCCTCGCGGCAGCAGCCGCGACGCTGGCACAGGCGCAGCAGATGCTGCGGTTCTCGTGCTCGCAGCTGGTGATCGAGCGGCTGGACCCGTTGGTGAACCCGGGAGAGCCGCAGTCGCCGCACCTGCACCAGATTGGCGGCGGCAACTCGTTCCGGGCCGACATGCCCCCGCTCGACTACGACCCCGTCACCGAGTCCACCTGCACGTCGTGCACCTTTGCCGAGGACTTCAGCAACTACTGGACCGCGAACCTGTTCTTCCGTGCCCGCAACGGCAGTCTCCTGCGCGTGCCCCAGATGGTCAACAGTGAGCGGTTCTTTTCTGGATATGCTCTCCCCTTTGTCTTGTTTCCTAGTTCAGGAGCAGACCATTCGAAATGGAGACTTTCGGATGCCTATGCGGCTCCCGAAACATGTCTTATAGCTCCCGGCTTTCCCTTAAGTAACTAGAAAGGAGCAATTACTGACTCTAGATGGTACAGTGGGCCTGAAGGCCCACGGCGGTCTCACCATCTATTACATCCCGCCGTACGACGGCCGGTCTAATGTCACGGCCTTCACACCGGTGGGTTCTTCCTCTTGCTCCCTTTCTCCCTGGCCAGCACTAGTCTAACAGGTTTACTTTTCTCTCAGGGCTTCCGCATGCTGGTCGGCGAGTCGACGCTGCGTCGGCCGGAGGGCATGCAGCGACAGATCTGCCACCGGTGCTTCAGCACGATCAACCAGATCCCCTTCGGCGGGGCGCCCTGCACGGGTGACGACACGGCGGCGCTGCCCTCGGGCATGTGCCACGGGGGCATCCGCACGACCATCACGTTCCCCACGTGCTGGGACGGCGTCAACGTCGACAGCCCCGACCACAAGAGCCACGTCGCGTACCCGGAGACGGGCACCTTCGAGTCCGGCGGGCCCTGCCCAGAGAGCCACCCTGTGAAATTGCCCCAGCTCATGTACGAGATCATGTGGGACACGCGCCGATTCAACGACCCGGGCCTCTGGCCGGAGGACGGCTCGCAGCCTTTCGTCTACAGCATGGGTGACGGGTGAGGTCCCCCCTGCCATGTTACTGATGTTTTTTCCCCCCTTCCTCAATGCATAGAATTGAACTTCGACTGACATGCGATCATCTAGAACCGGATACGGCCAGCACGGCGACTACATATTCGGCTGGAAGGACGACTCTCTGCAGAGGGCCTTGGACGCCAGGTGCATGAACGACAGGTGCAAGGAGCTCGTGTCCCAGAGATCTGAGCTGGCCATGGAGTGCACCCTGCCCCAGTCCATCCCGGAACAAACTGAAGGATGTACGTTCCGCCCTACCCCAAGCCGTGGAGGCTCTTTGCTGACTGCTGACCTTAAATTAGGGCTGGATGCGCTCCCTGGCAACTGGACCATCACCTATAGTTAAGAAAGCTTCACGAGGTTGTCGTTCGTCGGGATTCTAGATTGATAGAATGCGAATTAGGTTCGATAGGCGGCAGGGGCCACAGTTTGCGAGAACAGCTGTTAGAGACTTTGGTTTATTTACGCCGACATTGCTACCATCCTAGCCTCAGGTAGTCGATATCCTCGCGGCAAATAAATCCTCCCTGAGGCTTGTTTCCTCTGTGCCCAAGCCGGTCTCGTCATCCCTAGCGATGAGTCCCAGCCACCACGCTCGGGGGTTATGTGTTTCTCCACGATATGTTGGTGGAACACTCCTCTGGTACTGTCCCAGCAGCATCCTAATTGTTGACATAAGAGATGGCCCGAAGGTCTCCGCCCCCAGACAACCCGGGAAATATCGAGTAGGAGTTTGTACAAAGTAGAAATATCACCGTAGTATTCTAACACTAGCAACACTGTCGCTCAGAGCAAGCACCGAGGCACGCAAGCAATTGATGCCTCTTAATGCAGGAGGTAGATCATGAACTAAGGAAATGAAGCGCGGATGACGAGTATATAATTATTGCGAATGAAGAGTCTTCGTCGACTAGGAATTCTTTTACTGGGACGAGCCACATATAAAACTACTACACCTAAAGACGCAGGTATGGACCTCTCGAGCCAGCCCACAAAACGTCGGGCAGCGCCGAAAGCCCAGTTGTCTGAGCCCCCTGTAAGTCTATTTTTATTGCTCTCACCTCTCTCACACACAGCCCTGTTGAGGACAGCATAACTAACCGGTAACGCTGCCCAGGCCTGATTCTTGCGCCCGTATGGGAGAGGGAAGATCACTGTCTCACCAGCTCTCCAAGAGATCAAATCGAGTCCCCCCACCCGGTTTTCTGTTACTTGCCGATCTGTCGTTTGTTTGGTCTTCTCCGAAAGGACTCATTGACCTCTGATGGCGCTACACACCGTTGCTGCTACTTCCATCTACGCAGCCGCTTCCGCGTCCGTCTTGAATAGACAGACCCTATGGGCAAGGTAGGGCGGCGAAAAAGAGATATGATCGAGATTCGCCATAGATGCGCCTAGTGTGGGCAAATGGGATTTCGGTATGGTTCCTAAGGTGTCGTTTCCATAAAAGACTCTGCCTTGAGTCTGCGAGTATGAATCTATTACCACGCCATGCCTCCAAGGTCATCCGGCAAGTTATCTGTCGAGCCTGTCATCGGTCCGACCGCTGATTTTGTTTAATAATTATTTTCCCAGCCGTGGAACACGCCGGATGAATCGTAACGTGAGAGCAGCGTATCGAGGGCCGAAATCGCTGAGATACCGCAACGCCCACTCAGTGCGAAGAGCAGTCCATCCTTCGTCAGGTCGTCCACAGCTATGGAGATAAGCAATACAGGCGGCGCTTAAGGGCAGCCGAGCAGATTCGCGAGAAGAACCCCAAACATGGAGACACGTTGGATGGTCAGGGATTGGACGACGACCTCGTGGCTGGGCCGGAGGGATGAGGGAATGCGGCCGTCGTACGTACGAGGCTTTCGACGTCGAGCAGCACGTCCATGTGAGCACCCTCACGACACGGCGACCCTGGGAGCAAACTAACCAGATTGTCCAGGAATCCTCAGTGGTCTTGACTGATTGAGCCGCAGCTCGCGCGAGATCATCCTACGATTGGAGAGGCTGGAGGAGGAAAACACCACCATACCTTACAGTAGTCACGCCGGGACGCGCCCGCTATATAGCGATGTAACGCCCCCTCTGACGTCGTTACCCGGAGCATACCAAGATTTCTTAGGTAGCTCGCGGAGCGAGAAGCCTCAACGGCCCGGCCAGGGCGGGGTCCGACAAGTGAGTGGAAGAGGGGATTAATTGCATGGGGCGCCGCTTTACCATAATAACCAAAACCGGAAGCCCAGCCAAGGACGGCACTGGGTCCCCAGAAAAGGGGCGGACCGCCCGCCTTCGTGCGCTTGATTCTGAAGAGCGCCAGCTAACGCCACGGGATTGTCCTCGACCTGGCGCCGGCGGTCGGGAGGGAAAGGTCCGCCCTAGGTAGTCCATCCGGGATGGGCCGTGTGAATCGGAGCGAACCAACACCGGAATCCGTGGGAATGGCCTTCGGCGGCGACTCATAGCTAGCTGAATAGCTCACTGGCGACTCATTTCTCCGCGTGCCCGACCATTACCGGTTGATCTGTCCCCTTTACGACCCCCCTTTAGCATGCATAAGGAGGAATATAGATCTTACGGATAAGGATGAGACACGGCAAGCAACTCGACGGGCAATGGGTAGATATTCAGTTAACACCCAGGCATTCTCTTGGACATGGTGCCGCAGCGTTCGTACGATTTAGGCGTACTTGTCTTGAGTTGGGAGGCGCGAAAGGGTTACAGCGACGAGCTGATGTATGGAGAAGAACATGCGGCGACGATAAACTTGGAGGGCCAGGCCAACTCGTTGGGGGGGAATCCCGCCTCGAGGCATAGGGTCGGCATGGCCATACAGCAGCAGCAGCGCGAGGATACGGGTAAGCCTCCCGCTCCAGACCGCAGTACCCCAATAAACCCATTCGACAATAACCATACAGACGACGACGGACCGGCAACTCCATAGACCGAGTTGAGAAGTTGCAGATTTCTTATCGATGCAACCATCATCCGGGTATCACGAAGGACGATCTCGTGAGTATCAGCGAACGGGGGAGGCTTTATCACCAGACAAATCTATTACGGTCTATTGGGTATGAAGTATGCCAAATCGCTAATAACAGCAGCGGCCCCCTATAACCCATAACATGGTCTAATGATCAGCCAAGCCCGATTCCATCATGCATACTGTGCCACATACAAACGGGGGATCCGGGAACAAGTTTACCGTAAGCACCCCTTCCCCTCACAGACGAGATAGATCCGTGTAAGGTTCCATCCAAACCGCAAACTACTTACAAAAGGTGGGCTGGCTAGGCTCTAGAACAACTCAAAACAAAACATTGCCTTCCTTCTAAACGCCTTTCTCAAATGCTAAATACCAAACATCCCATAGCAGATCAGCATGACCGGGACCATATGCTGATTGTCCCGGCCGGTTCGGGTGCATAACCATCAGATGGCCTGACTAGACGCCTATGACTTCCCGCCGCCAATGAAACCAGGGAGGGACTTCCATGTCCTCTGGTCAGGTAACTTCACACGGCCAAAATTCTCGTCGAGATCGAGAATGATCTTCAGGGCGTTTCGGCTACGGGCATGGGGCGAGGCGACGTCCTTCTCGTGGAGCGTGGAAACGACCTCGGCGACACCAGTATGCACTGTCTCCGCCTCCGACCTGCCGGGCAACGGCAGCATGCTTTGGAGGACTTCGTAAGCCGCCAGTGTGAAGCCGAATTGAGGGGATGACCGGAGAATACGAGCCGGGCCGCCCTTGAAGAAGGCAGTTAAGCCTTCCTCCTTGAAGATCGTCTTTGCGGCATGTCTCAGACCAGTGTAAGCAGTATCCCCCTTACGGGCTTCGACTTGGAGTCTCGTCTTGATGACATCGCAAGGTGTGGTGAAATAGGCCGCAGGCATACCGGCAATGGCACCAGCGGTAAGCAACTGGAGGATGCCAAGCTTCTTCGTAGGGGACTCGCCGAACATATCCTTCTTCAAGTGATTATATGTTGGGAAGTAAATAGCAGAGAACGGCACGTCACGGAGCAGACACGCCGATGCACCCTTATAAAGGCCCGCAAGACCGAGGTTCTTAACAATCCACATAGCGGAGCGCTTCTGAGCATCCCCAGCGGCCTTGGCAACTTCGCCCTGGACCTGGAGACGAATCTTGACAATTTCAAGGGGATTCGTGAAGACCTAGGGGATTTGGTTAACAGGCGCATTTCGGTATCTTGTGTAGAAAGGTTCATTTTCACTTACGACTTGGCAAGCACCCGCTGCACCACCAGATATGACTTCGTGCTGCCACTTGATCCCACCGGTGTTCTTGTCGGTAAAGAAGCCACGGGCAAGGTCGTTGACAGTGAGCTTGATGGCCTTCTCTGGCGCAACACCAACCAGCTGAGGCAAGACTCCCGAATATAGACCACGTACACCCTCGTTCGTAATAACTTTCCTAAAACAGTCGACCGAGTTCTTGTAGAGTCTCTGTCCAGGGTCGGCACCACGCTGGTTCTGCATACGCGTCTTGACCAGGTCAATGGGGTAAACCATGAAGGCACCGAATGCACCAGCTAAACTGCCTAGAGTGAAGTTGTAAGCCGACTCGGCAGTCTGACGGAGTATGCCTTTGGATGCCGATTTCGCCTGAGCGAGGACTTGATTCTGCTCAGTAGAGATTCCCCGGTTCCTCCAAGAAGGGTCGAGGACCTTGGCGAAATCGACCAGACCAAGTCTGCCAGAAGGCTCATCCAAACTAGCAAAGTGAAAGAGAATGTCTGCCTCCATAGGGGTGAACATGGAAAATCTAGTGATCTTGGCTGCCTCGTTAAGGAACTCGCTTCTGGTGATCTTTCCATCTGTACTCTTTTTGCAAGCTCGGCGAATGATGAGCTCAACCAGATCCATCTCCTTGATCATATTCTGGAAGGCTCTGACGTTGGCATAGGTGATTTTGCTGCTAGTCGAGATGTTGCACAAGGTCGTAAGATTTTCCAGGAGGTGATCAGAGAGCTTGTGCTTTGCTGTCTCAAGAATAATGCGCTTGAAGTCTTCCGGCTCGATGTATCCATCGCCGTCCTTATCAAACAGCAAGAAAGCCTGGCGAATGCGTTCGCCTTGGAGGCCACGTAACATTTGCGAGAACTCGGGGTAGGACAGGGCGTGGCGTTTCTTCTTATCGCCTATATAGAGCTTCGCCCACTCGCAGTCCCAATCAAAGGGGATAGTATCAGGCCCCTTGTTCAGCTCATACAATCGGCGGAAGTCGTCGTACTTAACACTGCCGACGCCTTCAACATCGAAAAGGCGGAAAGCGATCTCATATTCTGCATCGGGTTTCATGAGGAGGTTCTCAAATGCCGCCCATTCGCCGATGGTAACCTTGCCAGTCCCTTTGCGATCGGCGACTTGGAAAAGGAGGCCATACTGGTCCCGCTTGATCTTTCCCTAAAACAGACGATCCGTGTGAGCAAGTGCCATGTCACCGGGTTTAACACACAGTAGGAAATACTTACATAGTCTTCGTTGGCAGGCGCAATCGCATTAATGAACTCTTCCGGGCCCATGTACAGCTCCCCCGTCGCTTCATCCTTTTTTGCATTCTTGTAGAACGAGGCGCGATGGGAAGCTGAAAGGACGGCAGGCTCCTCAGTGCCCAGGAGGCTCTCCTTAACAGCCTCCTTGACCTTCTCCGTAGTAGATGCTTCCTTCGACATTTTGAGGCTAGCAGCAGCACGCGATCGGGGGTCAAGAGAAGGGTGCAGATTCTCTTCCGGAGGGAACGAGCGACCGGTAAACCGGAGACGCGACCGATCGAGTTTCTAGTGTAATCTTCGCGGCGGCGACCAGAAAGCGACCGAGTGACAGCTTGGTCTATAGGTGATAGCTGGTCTTTCGTGCCAGGAACTTAAACGTGGTCGGGAAATCGGTGATCGTCCGAGGTTACGGACACAATAGAAAAATGACGAGGCGCACAAATGCCAAGGAAAAGAAGGGCAGTGGTTACATCAGCTGAGAATCTAGCACAGCTAATCCAACTCCTGAAGGCAGAAAAGTGAATGCGGGGGGAGAACTAAAGGAATTGAAGTGCGGAAAAGGCTGTACGAGCTCTTGAAAAAAAAAAAATTGAGACTGGCCTCCTTGTAGAAGATCAAAAATATCGCGAATTTTCTCCAGTCTGACACCAACCGCGGTGCATTAAGTCCGACCACACAGCCGTCTTAGTCTAAATCCCTGAAATGGAAAAATGTTGATCTCAAGACCTGGGGCTCGGGCAGTTGACCAATCAACGTCCATCAGCAGCTGTCATTTTTGCATGGTAACGTCCAGGAGATGTGTTCATCCCATACCGATGCCGCAATGAGACCCGTTATCGTTATCGTTATCGCCTCTCAGGAGGGCACGGATCTTATCGCTTTGCCGGAAGCACGCTGGACGGAGGCGCTAGCCCAATTTAGGAGTAGCGTCCCCATTGCATGTTCTGGGGTCCCCGCGTTCCTGACGATCGGGTTCCCCCTTGTCCCTGAACCTGTCTGCTATGAGGTCAAGAGCACCATCATCGAACCCATCCGACCTTCGTGGCTGTATGGAGCCTCCATCTTGTGATGAAAGTCATGTTTTAGTGGTGTTGGCCTCAGAGTGCCGGATAAAGGCTGTGGACATCATTGTGTTGGCAGCTTAAGTCGGAAGCTGCTTGAAACACTAGCCATTAATCATGGCATGTCCCGTGAATTGAGGAAGGGGGAAGTAGAGAAATGAGAGAAAGAGTTTCCCAGCCGTCCGAAAGTCCAGGGGCGTCTGCCGTCTTTACCTCAGGCGACGTTTTCCTGTGTAGATGCTGCATGCTGATACCCCATTGTTCGGCTGGTTCTGGATTCGGCGGTGTGAAGGTGCCGTCCAGCTACGAGACAACGCAGAGTCAACCTTGCAATTCATGAATCGCAGAAGAAGGTCATCCAGTGGATAAATACCATAAAAGAGGCCGAAAGGAGGCCGATGCCTAGCTTGGTGTCGCGCTGTGGTTCAGGTACCCCTAAGGGTCTGTGCTATTATCCGCGCCAAGCCGGCAGCTTGTTCCCAGCAGATGTATGATCGTCAGATCGCAGCGCCTGAGCTTCCCATTGAGGAGTGGAGAACGGGGGTCAACAGCACCACCAATGTATGAAACCAAGGGCTAATCGCATGACTGGGTCGATATCCCGTAACATCGGTCCCCTAGTTAGCCTGTTCGGTATCGTTGCCGGGAAGCTACTTTGAATGTTGTTCGCGCCCAGGACAAAGGGATTGTCACGCACGAAGGGTACAAATGCGTGGTTAATGCAAAGGGGCGTACCGTCCGGACGAAAGGTGGGTTACGTGGAGCACTTGGTTGAGGAATTACTCCATCAAGCTTGCATTCTTCCTGACACTATTAATGGCGTTGGATTATTGCCTTGCTTAAGGCGGCGGCGGATATAGCTTAGATGCGGCTATGCAAACAGATCCTGGCGTCCAATAAGTCCCCGACCAGTAGCACTCGCCTGTCCTGTCATGACACGGTTTATTAGCTGCAAGCAGCAAATGAGGCTTAATAACATTGTAATGAGTACCCGATTTGCTCCAAGAGATGCATATTCCCCGCGAGTCGCTACCTACCAGGGCTCAGGCATGACAGCGTAAAAGCCGCTGTATATTCAGATCTCGCCATGCGAGACCTGTCGAAGATAAATCCAAATATTCGACCAACGATCCAACATGTCGCAGGAGGCATGCGATACTGAACGGCTATTCCGAAACCCTGATTCCTACCACTCTCCGTCATTATTGATGCTGTTATAGCCTACAAACGACTGAGCAACTCAGGCAGATCAGAGAACTTGCAGATGCTCGCCTCCATGAGTATATCAATGGATTGCCCCGATAACCCCTGTCCAGCGAAATGATAAGTTTGTTATACTGAGTACCGGACTTGTGTTTAATATCCCGGTCTCGTACCATTTAGGGACAGTTGAATAAATCTCTGATTCAACCTCTCACGATATTAAACTGGAAGGAGTTAACTGGTGGGGAAATACCTGTTAAGCATATTGAACCTGCCCCTACAATGTACTATGTCGGCTGATGAAAGGGCTTGAAAGGCCTCTGATTGGGTGGTGGCTTTAGGCGCTGCAAGGAGAAAGGGGTTAACAGCGTACATGTGGCTGCTGTACGCATTATTGGAGAAGTGTAACCTAGTTCGCACCCGCATCCAAAAAAGAATTAGAACGACTTGCTGACATGGTAGGTTTTGGTTCTTCTTTGTTCCGCCTCTAAGTAATTTTAACCGCCGTTAGCCTCCCAATCCTTCCATTCCTTCATCAATTTAGGGCATTATCCGCGGGGGCGTGAACGCTTGAAGGGCTCGTCGCTTCACCGCCTACTCTGGCGGCAGCGTCACTTTAGAGAGAGAAAGAAGGTCTTGCCTCCGCCGCGGTTGGAAGGCCCGTGGAAGCTTATCGTAGTACCGCGAGGGCTGAAGGCGTACACAAAGGTGTGAGGTAGCCGCGGATTTGGCTGGCGAGGGAGTTTGACGTGGATTCGGAAGTCATACCAGGAAGTCTGACCGTGGATTCGGTTAGCAAGGAGATCTGACTAGTAATTAATTAGCAATGATCGTGGATTCGCTTAGCAACGAGGGGCATGTCAGAAAGGCACAAGTCCCTACTCAGGGTAACGGAGGCCTGAAGGAAAGGCACCAGTCCTTACCTAGGGTAACCAGAGGCTTCAGAGTGAAGCCTAAATCCCCCTACCTAGCGTACCCGGGGATTTAACAGAAAGCATAAGTTTAACTAGAGGTTAGCAATGGAACGGAAGCGCTGGCGCTTCGCCCGCGAAGGAGAAGTATTACCGAGAAGTCAACAGAGTTATCAGACAAGGAGTGAGGGAACGAAGCGATCGCTAGAGACCGGAGGGAAGTTACCCACCGAAGGAAAGGAGGCGGAGGCTACGGGAACCCTACAGTTGATTATCAAGGTTATTAACAACCAAGTATAAGTACATATACACGAAGAATATTACGGTTCGAGAGGCCCAAGGTATAGCATTGGGCATACGGAACGAGTAGAGAACCCGTTACTGGAGGACTACATACAAGGCATGGGGCCGCGGGTGGGAGCTGTGGTGGATTTTAAGCGCAGCCTGGAAGCCTGTGGGCGCCATCGAGGTCTGAATGGCTTCATGGCAACCCTAGGACATGAGGGCCTGCCTGCGGGTCAAAGGGGTTTTAATTGTGTGGTCTAGGATTGCAAGGACAAAGGGGTTAACAGCATATATGTGGACGCTCCCCCGCCCTATTGGAGGAGAATAACTTAGTACCTATACTTAAAATGAAATGCAACGCTTTGCCGGCATTTCAAGATATAAATAAGCTCGTAGACTGTCCTCATAATAACCGGTGCCTACATATGCCACGATACGATATCTCGGAGACGAGTACATCCACATACGCGGTGCCCGCCCCCATACATTCACGACACAGAACAGCATCCACTCAACCAACAGATTGGCCGACCGACTAACCAAGCGGAAGAGAAACGGGGGAATGCCTGCGCACACACCGTCTATCTATGCGTCTGAGGTGAGATTGAAGAAGCGCGTAAAGCCGGGCAGCCACCCCCCCCCACCCCCAATCCAACTGTTGAACGTGGGAGACAGATTGGGAGAGTTCTACGTCCTTTATGTATGTTTGCATGCATGCAAGGCACCCCCCTGTTAGCTTGGGGATGTCCTGTGTGTCCCCGGTGCGAAATGCATATGAGGTGACGTGCAGACGCATACACGGGTACATCCCTACGTCAGTAGAGCAGCGTTAAGTGACCAAGAATGTCAATCAGTGGTGCTAAATACTCAGGATGGAGAGGGGAGCTGGGATGTTCTGTGGGCACGGTTCCTATTGGCCGAGAGCTCGTCTCGGCGGACTATTCGGGAAGGAGAGGCGTCCCCGCTTCGCACTTCCAACTGATCATCGTGGATATGCCTCCGCTTCTAACTTTAAGACCGCACGATTATTTCGCGTAAACATTTGTTGCTCAATGACCCAAAGATATAGATGGGAGTTCAATATCTCATCAAGACGCACATCTTGTCTATTCGTAAATCTATGCGACCCCCTTTTGTGACGACATGTACCAAATGTGCGACATAAGATCAGTGTGCTCCAAGCCACCTATCTATCTTGTCCCCGTCCCATTCCCGCGTTGAGCGAAGTCTACATGTAATAGCCATTAAATCCAAGAAACCCATGGGATATCTCTATAACCGTGAAAATGTACGGCGATCCAACGTTGACAGCCCTATTAAAGCAACCTTTTAACTCCGACCGTGATTTTAAGAAGGTTCCTCACCACCCACACGTGGAGGATTTGGTAAGCCCGCTGCTTGAGGGTGTTACATACCCTTGAGCGGATCGTAGATCCTATCCTTGATGTACTTGGTCAAGTCGACGTCGCCCCATTCCTCCCACTCGACCCATTGTGCCTCGGACAGCTCGCTGACGCCGTCTCTGCGCGCGGCCTTCATGACTTCGCGGGCTACCACGACGCTGGCGTCTCTGACGCGCTCGATGTTCGGATAGATGAGGCCCTTATGGACTTCCTCGGCGTTGAGGGACTCTGCTAATGCGGCCGCCGCCGTGTAGACCATCTCGTCAGTGACCTTGTTCGCCTTGGCGAGGATCGCTCCTAGGCCCAGACCGGGGAAAACGTAGACGTTGTTGCCCTGGTTTGGCCAGTACGTCACTGCGTGCTCCCCAGACTTGACGGCGAACGGCGAGAACGGTGAGCCGGAGGCGAAGATGACCGTGCCGTCTGTCCATTGCACCGCTTGCTCGAACGTGCACTCAGCCTTGGTCAAGGGGTTACTGAGAGGGAAGAGGATGGGTCGCCGGTTAACGCCTGTAGACTCGACCGATGCCTTCAATGCCCGGACAACCGACTCGGTGAAGACGCCGAAGGTGGCTGTCAGACCGACTAAGGCAGACGGTCGGACATACTCAATAACCTCTTCAAGGGTACGGAACTGATGGCCGTTGTTATCGGTTCTGGCGAAGTACTTCTTGTGCTCGGCCAATTTGTCGCCCCGGTCTGCAGTCACGAGGCCCTTGGTGTCGACAAGCCAGAACTTGTCCTTGGCCTCCTTTTCTGACAGGCCGCGACGGGTGTAGTACTCGACAAGCTGCTTGGCAACACCAACACCGGCCGAGCCAGCACCCATAAAGACAAGACGTTGCTCCTCGATAGGCACACCAGAAAGGTTCACAGCACCGATATAACTGTCAGGGAGGTTAGCACGATATCCGGCGGGACCTTGGTAAACACTAAAACTACTCACCCCGCCAAGACGACGGCGCCGGTACCTTGGATGTCATCATTGAAGCACTTGTGCGTGTTACGATAGCGGGCGAGGTAGTTAAACGCTTTCTCTGTCTCGAAGTCCTCGAACTGTGTGAGCATGTTAGGGTAGACGTCGGCAACGGCCTCCATAAATTCGTCCATGAACTCTTGCTGGATCTGGGGCGAGGGGCGCCGGGCCCGAAGTCCGAGATACAACGGGTCCTTCAGGTTGGTCTCGTTATTGGTACCACAGTCTAAGACAATGGGAAGAGTCTTCTCCGGGTGAATTCCCGCAGCCCCCGTGTACAGAGCGAGTTTCCCAATCTGGTAAGTGCGTCAGCCATGAGGCGTACAGTTGGTTGAGTGATCGAGCAGCCGCGGACTGAGTTGATTGGGTAAGACTTACGGAAATCCCCACACCGTTAACACCAAGATCACCGAGACCCAAAATACGGGACCCGTCTGTTACGACGCAAATCTCGGGGTTGGGGTAAGGCCAGTTCCGTAGGATGGTTCTGATCGACTTCCGTTGTTTGATCGAAATGTACAATGCCTCAGGCCTGGTGTAAAGCGTCGAGTATTGCAGACACACATCACCAATTGTCGGAGTATAGACTAAAGGCATAAGCTCTCGGACATTGTCGATGAGAACTCGATAGAACAGATCAAGATTCTGGCCCTTGAGACTCGACAGGTACAAGTACTTGTCGATGTTCGTTTGCCTCGTGTTGATCATTTTCATGCATCTTGCGACCTGAGTCTCAACATTCTCCATGGCATGGGGTATCAGACCCGTCAAGTTCTTGGAGATGCGCTCGTCAGGGGTGAACGAGAGGCCTTGAGAAGTTCTCGTTAGCATCGACATGTTGTTGGGTGGCACTCGGTAGCAGCCGGTGGATGGGTGGAAGGGGAAAGGGGGAGGAGGTCAAAAAAGAAAGGGGAGATCGGTCAGTATAAGTAGGAAAGGTAATAAGCACCTTTATTCCAGAGAGGTTCACGTAGGACCTGGTAGCCAGAGGCGGCGGCCTTGGAGACATATTCTGTGTTGCCGAATTGTTGAACCTCAGCGTAGTGGTCCTGGGCATACCCTCTGAGACCGTCGAGGGCGGCCATTTTCATTTGTTCTTGGATAGCGTGGATATCTACCGCGGACATTGGGTTAAACGCAGACTGCCTCCGACTTAAAGAGAGCGACAAACGCTTGCTGGAAATAGAAGAATGAGAAGAACGGCCAGAAATTACTGAAGCGGCCGGGGATGATGAGCGTGGAGTAGATATGTCAGAGTTGGCTGTGCTGTATGTAGTAAACGCCATTGGACTCTTGGGCCTAGGTCGATGCAGCCCCGAAAAGAAGGATTTGGACGCCGGGTATCCGCTTCTGGGGTCAAAGGTACAAGTGATGGTAGTACTAGATGTTGAGGTACTATAATTACTATTATTAGTGGTCCTGCCGGTAATGCTGCTAGATAATAGACCGGAAGTCGACGAATAATGTTCGGGAAGGGTAGCTAAGTGGCCGAGGTGGTATTGCTGATTTTGATGGCGACGATGGGTTGGAACAACAATAATATTATCTTGATGATGACGGATACTACCTGTAGTATGCCCGTTCGTTCGATTGATGCTGGTCAACCTGGTCTGCCCGACTGCAAGTCTTCCAGGAGTCTGGATGGTGAGAGGTGCAAGCGGACACCTTATTAATATCGAGCTATGGGGCGAGTTGAGCACCCCTGTTCGGGGTGGCCTTCTCGTACCAAAATTCGACGCCATTGGAGAAACGCTGGATGCAACAAGGGGTTAGAAAGAGATGTTTCGCTACGGTTTCATGGCGGTAA
Organism: Monosporascus sp. GIB2; assembly: GCA_004155935.1. Classification (NCBI taxonomy): domain Eukaryota; kingdom Fungi; phylum Ascomycota; class Sordariomycetes; order Xylariales; genus Monosporascus; species Monosporascus sp. GIB2. The sequence goes on along the minus strand of QJNV01000006.1, from coordinate 15,152 downwards.
TCAATATCCAACCTCGATATTCTCGTGGATAAATCACAGCTTGGCTCATTAAGGTGCATAATCATACGTACCTTGACTGTTATGATTAGGTACCCAGATACGGCTGTCTAGCGGTAAGGTTTGGTTCAGCAATAGTAATTATCACTGATGTAAAACCGTCCCTCTATTTTCGTACAAGGGCTCTTTTGCCAATGGTTGTGGGGAATTGGAGTCTTCGGAGTTTAATGGGGATCGGGATCTGGAAGGTCGATGGGAAAGTTTCCTGCAGGGCTGGTATGCTCAAAAGGTGCCCCCTCCACAACGTTTGATATTTCGAACTTATGGGAGCCCAACGTAGCATCCAATCTCCGAGATTTTCTCTTCTTCAATTTACCTTGCTCGTCATCACCCAGATAACCCGGGTAGTCCTACTACGTACATAGGAAAATTTGTTGGGACCCATCGAATACTGTACTACCTACATGGATGTGATAGGAACAAGGATAGCCGATGATGGTGTTAGGTAATAGGTAAGAACTTTGCAGAGCAGCTGTCTCTAACGAAGGTACTAGGTAGAAGAAAGCTATAGCTTAACCCGGTTAATTTGCCGTTGAACCTTGAAAACCACTTCTGGCTCGTTGAAGTTTTTTGGGATATACATACGAAGTAGGTACTGTAACACTAGGACTACAGATTTATTACACCTACATCATCCTGATCTGCGATGGTCAAATGCTACAATCCCTACATGTGGTATCGTCATCAGCAATCACTGCAACAAACAAAAGCGTAGCACAGCACTGTGACTCTCGCCATTGCGGTTCTACAAGCCTGGCCTTACGCTAAAAGCTCTGGAACGTCTTCCGGCAGGGATGACATTGGCGGCTTTGGGCCGCCAAACGGGGTCCCATCCGATCTCCAAGTTTGGAGAGAAGACGGCCCCTTAGCTAGCTTCGTGACCGTCCGAACTTTGTATCCACTCCCTTTCGGCATTCTGCTCCAACTGTCGCTGTCAGACAAACAACGAGGTACTGTAGTAGGATCTTCCAGGCCTCTTGAAGATGCGGCGAGTCGCCAACGGTACTAAATGCGCGCTACACAGCCCTGATAATAAATGCAGATGAGAAACCATGTATGTACAGGTAGGATTCTGTTGGAATTCCAACATGCGACCAACGCGGCGAGAAGTAGAATTCATCTCCAATTCGATTTACTATTTACGATTACAAATGCATGGGGCTAGCTGGTCCCACCGAACCCATCATCCCAACGATAGACAGGGGGCATGCTGCAGCACAGTACCGACCTGAGGAGGACTATTTACAAGCAGGTACCGGTAGCGGTTCGCATTTACCAAGTACGACGTCTCACTCAGCGGATTTCGTCAGTAGTTGCATTACCATTGTCCGGTGCTTTACTGTCTTCTTCCGTACACATTAGCGCTGACATATTCCAAGGATCCCAATGATGATCGTAGGCCGACTCGTCCGAAAGGTTGATTCCCTTCCAAACTTACGGCCAATCGTCAAGTCACATCAGTTTCCCAAAATTTGAAAAGCCAAGTCTCCCCTGCTGAAGCCTGGGGCTTGATCCTAGTTCAGTTCCCGGCGGCTCACGCGACACCTTGGCAGCTTTCCCACGCCTTGCAGAGGCGTGGCGCCCCTTCTGTGACCCGAGTTCTCCCGACCTCCACCCTTTTTGGACAAGCCTTACCTGGTGCGACTCCAGCCCCGAACCTTCACAACTCTTCTTCACGCGCCACCGGAGCGGGTTGAAACTGGGGAACCCCCAGATTTTGATACAGCAGGTTCCATCCCATCAGGAGGCTCCGCTCAGGCCTCAGACGTCTTGACGCGCTTATTGTTACTCAGGAGAGTATGCCTGGGCTTTTTTGGCGCCTTTGCCGACACGTAGGCTTGCTCGACGCTGATGATAAGAGATAACTTACTATAAAGGAACCGGTCCAGGTCTGGTCAAATAAGATTCTCTATCACCAAAGATCCCCAAGAAAGTCGACGTCCCCGATTGACATCTGTTATATTCTTATTAGCTGCGTATGTACACTGACAATAACAGTGAATTGAACGGCAGCTTTGTCTCGACTCTTGAGCTTGCCTTTCTCAGGGTGGTTAGACTCTACGGTGCCCTGTGCCCGGTCTCGCTAATGCGCTTTCAGACATATTGAAGTCAGTTATATGACAGCGCTGAGACTGGAGCGCAAGGGCGTAAGTCAACTCTCCCCTTGGGGGCAACTCTATTTCCGCAACCGGTTCTAATAGTCACCCCTCTAGATACCATATCCATCTCTTTATGTAAATGCTGCATTTCTTTTCTCGTGCCGGGCAGCTAAACCCATACCCGTTTCTCGATGGTCATGGACATGTTACAATCGGCGAGATCCTAGGTACCTCGGGAAGATATACGAAGGATATGAATGGCTACACATTCCCAAGCATGGGCTGCGATCAGTATAGACATAAGGTCCAGCCCCATAGTGCAGGTATTTCGCAGCACCAAGCCAAGGCTAGCAGTGTAGACGACTTAGCTTTACTCTCTGCATTTCTTTATCGAATTCGAAGTCTAGTTTTCGGGATGCGGCATACGGCTCTACCTCAGGCTTAAATCACCACTTTCACAAAGCTGCTAGCTGACAGGAACTGTTACCGTTACACAGGAATACCACCTGCGCTGACGATTCCTACAAAAGTGGGTGCATTTGCCGCCATACTACGGCATCAGGCAAAAGTTTAAGCACACTGTCATGTAGCAGTGGGCCGCGCTAGTAGCCACGCCATACAAATTAGGTATAGCTTTTACATGGGTCAACAACAGGTACCGTATTAACCCTCGAAATTGACAAAACGCTAACGGCTTGGCGCCAAGGGTGGCAACATGCTTTTTCCAACGCCACCCACACAAATTGGGTGTGGATTCTTTGCCACCTAATGGCACCCAGGGTCCCTTAAAGCTTCCTGTCGCTTTTCCTGTCGCTTTTCCTGTTGCTTTGCAAGGTGTTATAAGCGATATCATGATGATTGTAATGGTGTTGAAGCTGTTTATATAACTGCAGCTAGCTCTTCCTGAATAACACGTTCTTCCCATGCTTTAAGGACCTTAACTAGGTTATCCTTCCTTCTAGTTGCCTTTAATCCATTAGCTTTGCAAGCTTCAATTAGCTTAGGGACAGTAAATTTCCTCCAATCAACACGCTAACGGAGATAATCTTCAGCTGCGTGGCGGAATCTGTGGTGTATATTGAGAGCTTCGGAGACAGTCTTATATCCTTCTGGGACGTTGTTATCTGCCGTTTCCCACCCTGTGAAGTCTATCTGGGAATTGTCAACGTCCTTGATATTGATGAAGTTATCCTCGCTGCCGTTAGGGCGAATACTGATCCCACACTTACGGAACGCCTTCTGTACGAGGAATTCCCTTCCGTATAAACGCTCCCAAGCCTGTTGGACGATATGGGTAGTCATGATACGGCGGTCCGAAACACTCCACGCCATGGGACCCCCCTGTTGCTGAAGGTGTTGATCTTCCTTTTTCGCGATATACCCATCCGCGAATTCAGCGAGCCAGTCCTTAAAAGGGCCATTAATGGCTGTATCTAGGGGCTGGAGAAGGCTTGTACAGCCAGGTGGGATGAGCGCGGTGGTGATCCTGTAGCTGCGAAGGAGTTCCATAAGCGCCGGGGTCTTATGGAACGCTGCCACATCCATAACTAACAACGTATCTTCGTTATCCGCATATTCCCCAATATCCTTCACGATATCTGTTATGACCTTTTCGTTGTTATATGCCTTTTCGTTAAACAGGACCTTTACGCCGGTTGCGTATTGCTTTTTTTCCTCGTCAGGTATTTGGGAACGGTTTCCGGGAACGCCGCGGAAGATGATTATGGGCTTTAACCTTTGCCGGCCTCTCCCATCAGCCCATATAAAAAGGATCAACGTTGCCTGCCTTTTATCCCACCTACTGCGGTCCGATTTCGCGGTGACGGTCCGGAGGCCTTTAAGATTGTATGTGTAGCCATCTACATACTCAAACGGAAGTGGAGTCTTATCCATATTGAGGATTCGGAAGCGTGGGAAACGGTTAAATATAAAGCGAGGGTTATGCTCGGGAAAGGAGTTAAGGATATACTTCATACTGTTAGCTAGGTGCTTCGGATACGGTCGCGGCTGTGATATACGTCGTATGAAACGGAGGAAGTTATTCACGATTTTAACCGCTTCGTCCGGAGGGCGTGTGGCCACCTTAGTGATACGCTTTCGAGTGATGGAATACCGTTGAAGGAAGCTATGGAACCACCCATTCGAAAATGCGAAGGCTGACCGAAGATACATCGTTTCCCATATACGCCGCTTATGCTTACGGAACCATGTAACTGTAACAGGGCGGCGCAGTGATTTAGCCTCCAGGAACTCGTGGAATAATTCCGCTTTAAGCCGGGGGTATTGCGGTGGTGTATATCGCGGAGGCTTCTCGAGGATGGAGGATTTCCGTTTCCACCATTTCGCAATCGTCTCTAAAGGTATCTTAAAGAAGCCATGGGCTTCTTTAAACGTAGGCAAACGATAACCTTGGGGGGGTTCCAATACACCATCCTTTAACCGTAAGGGCTTAGTGGTAGAAGGGATTAGGTACGTATATAACCAAGTCAAGACTTTAAGCTTCTTTTCTCGTGAATAAGAGCGTTCAACACGCTTGATAGGAGCTGTACGTTTAATAGGACGCTCCCTGAATAGCTTCGGGCGTGGCCCGGGACGGCGGCGAAGCGTGGAATTCGCTGACCTAGGGCTAAGGGGTGGCATAATCACGGTAACACACATATACTGTAACAGGAAGAGATCTGCACCTCTAGCTACGTTGAATATCACATACTAAATGGGCTTCTTCAAGAGCATATGGTCTCCTATCATGACGTGTGGAAGCCCGTACCGAAAGAGTTAAAGTTTGATATTCGCCACAAGCGGCAGCTAGGCTATAAGCGGCTAAAAGCCGTGGATGGGTGCAATTTACTGCAAAGCTAGGCTTTGAATGGCTAGAAGCTTTTGTTAGCGTTTTGTCAATTTCGAGGGTTAATACGGTACTTGCGGAGAAATACAATATACTAATCTAAGGGCGGTTAGTACCAGTGGGTCTGCTAGACTATATACCTAGCAGTGTGATTAAACTTACCCATAACACCATAGTAGATGACGCGCCAATGTCCCTGGCCTTGGACCGAATACTCGCTTAGCCGTACCCCTATCTGTGCTCGTTCGGTCATTCACTATGTATAAACCTCTACTCCCGGTTCGATCCTGAGCATCTAGTCATAAACATTCACTTTAAGGATGACCCCACTCGAATCCATCTCCGCTTCCAGACCGAATTACTAGGTAGATATCGTCTTCAACTGGTTAACCGACTAAGCGGGGCCTAAGGCTGTGGCTGTACTTGTACAATCTTGAGTCGGCCTTGATAAACCTAAGCAAGCTGTGGCGTGGTCAATCCAACTCCAATCGCCCAAATCCTTACATCTGCCAGCGTCCCTACAAAGCCTGAGCACACGCGTATTTGCCATGAGGCCCCCATTTTGGGTCGAAACTTGGCAGATTCCTGGGCCAAAAAAAATCTCCTGCCCGAGGTTCCAGTGTGGACTCATACAACTTAGGATGTCCCGGTTTAAAAAAATCTTAGGATTTGCTTGCACTTGGCTGTCAGGACTGGTAGTTACTGTCGCTATATTAGCATTCTAGAGGATAATAGAAAGCTAATGCCTAACGTTAATTGAATGCCCATAGGACTGAATACCGACTCCACTTCCCAGTTTCGCCGACTTAATTTGAGAAAAGAGTGCAGCTGCCGGATAGAGAGCGTGAAAGCCTTGCACACTGCCACGAGTCTAATCCAATCCGAACGAGTGTAGCTAGGCATTAAGAAGCGTTGTTCCCTAGATGGGGTCCCTCAATTGAGGAATCAGCAAAGTGACTTAACCCTTGTCGCACACCAGCCTCGTCTTAGTATCTATCTAGTACAACAGAGGCCGTGGGTACTTGCAATTCCCCAACTACAAAAGGGTGTTTAGCATATACTAAACGGCAAACGCTAAACCATGGCTCCAAAGGACGGCGTCAGGCTCGAGCCACCTCCTCTCCATTCCCCCAGGCTTCGCTTCTCGCTGCAAGACGATGAATACGACACTGGCCTCCCTACCATACTCCTCGATAAAGACGAGCGCCTCTGGCTGTCTCACCGCTCTATCGGCGACTGTCTTCACCAAGAACTCGGTGTCGAGCGACTTAACCGCATCCACCAGCATCTGTGGTGGGCGGGCCGCCCCGCCGCCGCCCGGCCGCTCCACCGCCAACGAATGCTGGGCCGCGAAATCGTCCCCACCCAGAGGGCGGATTTTCACCTGCTCTGGGCCGACCAGCGCATCTTCGTCAAGCCTCTGCCGCGGTACCTGCTGGACCACGCCTTCTGGGAGAAGCACATTTGCCCGGACCCGGCTTTGCATGCGCTTGCTTGCGGGCTGCTGGTATCATATACGTGGCTGATACGGCACGATACTGACCTGACGTTGGCGAAAGAGGCACATCTCGTTGACGGCCGGCTCGACTGGCCGACTTGGCGGCGCTTTGTCGAGAAGCTGGCGGAGGGGGTGGATTTGAACCGCACCGCGATGATCAATTCGCGGTACGCGTACGGTGAGTTACGGATCAAGCGCCTGAACCAGATTTACCGATTTGCCAAGCCTGGAAGCCTTCGAGACGTCATCAGCGGCTATGCGTCTGGGTACGACTCGTACACAGGCTTTTTTCGCGAGAATTTTGGCTGGATCGTCACCCTCTTTGGATTCGGGTCAATTCTTCTGTCTGCCCTGCAGGTAGGAAACGGGCTCGAGAAGCTGGAGAGCCATGAAAATTTCCGCCGTCTGTCTTTTATTTTGACTCTGCTGGCGCTTCTGGGTCCCTTTGCTATAGGTGCAGTGTCATTGCTGCTGTTTACATGTCTATTTGGGTATCATTTGGCTCAAACGGTTCGATATCATCGAAGAAAGGAGCAGCTGCGCAGGACGTGGAACGAGAGTATTAACGATCGGCTAAACAATTGAACAGTCCAGGTTAACCTTTTATGTCAAGTTATCCCCCAACGCTGGCCGTACAGAGCCTCCGTCGGGCAATGGGAACCTTCGACGTATCGCTTTAGGTGCGTTGACGGCGAAATCTTGTAATCGAGCCTTGACCCATTCGTATTCCTCCTCATACCGCCGGAATTTCACCAGACCAGAATGATCTTTGTTCAAGCCAATCTGCCGTGTCTCTTGTTCCCATGGCCGCCCTTGCATTGCCGAGTCCATGTCCACTAGAAAGGTGGGCGATCCTGTCATTTTCCAATTGTCTCCGACCTTGACATTTCATCAGCAATGGCCTGATACGGATAATCACAGGAGACCTTACTCGCTCAGCAGTTGGGGACTCTTGCATCTCAAAGAAAGAAATGATCTGGGAGTCTTCAAAATTAAACACTTCAAGGAAGTTCTCTCGCAAGTTGCGGAGCACTTCTGATCCGGGACGGAGGCTCTCCAATAGATATCTATTGGGCTGATCTCCGACCATGGCCACTAGACTTTCAACATTCATTCCTCGATTGGGCGTACCGAAAGCCATGATACCATAAGTGGCATGGAAATTTGCCCTATCGGATTCGTCTCCTTTGCTCATGCTTACCAACGCCTGGGTAATGAGTAGACCTCCGAGGCTGTGTCCAATTAGCACGAGGGGGCGCTCCGGATTTGTCCCACTGGCGTAGTTGCGGATACTTTTCAGCGAGACTTGGAGCTGCCGCCCTAACTCGGAGATTGTCTGGAATGAATTGCTCTGGTGGAGATGTGAATCATGGCCGTAGACCAGAATCCTAGCGGCGGGCAAATCTCGAGGCAGAGAGTCTCGGAGCCACAGATGATATCCACCGCGCTCCTTGAAGGAGCCGAATGCATGACCTCCAAGACCAGATACGGCGACGACGCTGGTGCATATCAGTTGCTGCCCGCATAAGACTCGGGGTACCATACTCAATTTCCGCTTCTCTTCCTTCCGGTTCCGCTATGGGAGTCAAGCCTCTGAAATGGACGTCAAAAAAGAGGGCGCCCGGCTGGCCTTGATTTGGTTCAGGCACCTTCAGATACCACTCCTCGACCGACACGCTCCTAAATTGCGGCGGTGTCTCGTTAAAGGTGACAGTAGCAACTTTCTCTTCGCGATGCGGATTCTTAGCCAGCGAATCAATGCAGATCGTGTTTTCCGGACCATTCACCGAGCAGACGTGGCCCAAAAGCTTTCTTGCCTCATCTTTGGAAATGAGGGAAGGGAGCCCGCGGACTCGATAAACGGTGCTTTTATCCCTGACCGGCATAGGCTTTGCAGGGAGTGCAACTTCTATGCATTGCGGCCATTGAGAAGGGCTCAGTCTCTGAAATTCCCGTTCCGGAAGTGGTACACCCTTTTTTGTTTTATGGTTGAAGACTAGCGGATCGTCCTTGGACCAGATTTTCGAGAGAACCTTATTGATGAGAGGAGAGCTCCCTGAAATTTTGCCGCTGGCTTCGATGCGAATCTCGCCGAGGAACTCTCCGTCGGATTCCAATACGAGACAGAAGGATACGCCGTCTCTGAAGCGCCAAAGTCCATTTGGGGATCTATTGTACAATGTCCATGTCGCCCCCCAAGGGTTTTGTCGACCTCCTTCAGGCCATCCGCCAGCCTTTATGCTTAGTATATGCGCATCTTCTGAGGAGCTTTCTTGGCTATTCCTGACGGTGCCAGATTCGGAGGAGCCAGACCAGAAAGGTCGCTCAAGAAAACAGCTCCATGCTTCTTTTCTTTCCGAACGGTATATCTCAGCCATCCCTGGCGTGATTTGTCGCACGATGGGCCGCCTCCTAACCCTTTCCGACGATTTGAAGGAAAAATGAATTGCCACGGAATCGACTTCCGCATCGTCCCGGACCGGAGAGAATTGGAATCCAAACTGGATGAAGCATGCACGAGAGTTATTCCATGTGCCGTAATCCACTCGCTGGATCTCGCCCAATATGCGTAGACCGACATGGCGGTACTTCCGGTTTGTGACTAAGTGCCGAATATCATCTCTGTCGTTCTTTTCGCCGAGCTCGCCTTCCGAAGGATCTTCGTGGAGCTCAAACTCCTGCGGCGAGTATGATTCAAGTACGTCGTCAATTAGTGAAGCGGTTGATTTTACTTCCATTTCCCGGACCAGCGAGGCTGAGGTCGGATCAACTTGACGATTTTGTCTTCTGAGAATGCTTACAGGGCCTACTCATCGCATTCCTCCCGCCTATGAGGTAGGCATCCTCAATATGAGAAAAGACTTTATCAGAAATTGCTCGAGCATTCCTTGCGCTAATGACCGCAGATGAATTGGGCCTCAACAAGACCTTCTGAGAAGCGGTGAGTCACGTGAGTGGCTTCTCCGTTGACACATTGATGGTTATTTCACGATCAGCCGCTTTGCAAGTTACTGAAGTACAGTGTCTGCGGAAATTGGCCACTACCTGAGCATAGTTTCAAGGCTGATAGAACAATGCGCCTTTTTAGGCTAGGACTGGACGATAGCTACTGCGACATCGCCTTTCTGGAGTGAGGAAAGAGGCTGCTTCGAAGCGCGTTCTGGCAGAGCCTGGTCGCACAGCTTGAGGCGATTTTGATAGTACCTCATCCTGGAGACCCTTCGCTCTCTATGACGTTGCTGGATCACGAAGATCTCGTCTCGCTTTCATCATGGAAGATTACGCAATCGACCAAATACACCAGACAAACATGAAAGACCTTCAAAATCGCGTCAACCACCTCCTACACCTCGACAACTGCCAGGAGGCAGCAGAGCTATTAAACACGGAATCCCTGGACCATGAATGCTTGGAACTCTCGGCCCTTCAGGCTTATTTGTTGACCCAACAAGGCTATAGAGGCCGGGCGACGGTAATCCTAACCAATAGTTTGGAAGGAGTAACCGATCCGAGCACGGAGAGTGAAGTTCTAATAGACCAGATGAAGATGCACCTCTGCTCTCTCACGCCAATAACAACCTCTATATTCAAACCAAGTTTAGAGATGGCAACTTCTTTGTACGCCAAATATTGCAGCGTTCTAGCCGAGAATGCCGCCTCAGAGGGCGAGGTCTACGTATGTCCCGAAACATTTCTTCATAGGACGCAATTGACCGGCTTTCTAGTTTAGGTTACTGCTCTTCTACTTCCACACTATTTTCCTTGGGAACCAATATCGAATGGTGGAAAACTCTGTTCTCAGCGCTGCGGTCTCCGTTATGCGCCAGTGTTTCAAGAAGCTACTGGAAGGAGGTCATTACCACCGAGCACACAAAGTCGCCTGGAACGTCCAGCTCGCTCGAAAAGTCGGAGGGGGTTTCGACTTACTTGAGGAACTACTCCGCCTTCCTTCCACTCCGGAACTGGTCTGGGCGTGCGTGGTTCGCGATTTGATACTTGCACAAGCTTCACCAGAGCTTGAAGATCTTGCTTCCCTGGAGAAAACGGCCAGAGCCATATTCGACTCGCACGGACACAAAACCGGCTCGCTCGATCTGGATCTCCACCATGCCAGCAAGAATCTGCGAGACAGCAACGGATCCGAGACAGCCTGGGAGGAGTGGCTTTCATCCTTCAACCGTCTCACGGAACTAGACAACGCAGGCAAGGGGCAGAAAGCACTTGCTGACGCGTTCGAGTGCACGAACACCCACGTGTTCTTGCCAGGGGCATCTTCTAGCTCCTTTGATCGACACCAGAGCATTCGGGCCTACATAGACCGGCTCCTCCAGCAGGAAGACGAGAAGCTGCACTGGGTCAGCAATACCATCGCCACCATGATGGCCTGGATGCGGCAGACGGCGCATACGTCGAAGGCCCTTGAGACAGGCATAGCCGTCTATGAGGAGCTGCGCAGCTCCGATTGCGAATGGGTGCGTGGCTTTGTTGCCCAAGCGCTGAGTTATTGCAATGCGCAGCTGAAGAAGAGGGACGACACAGTCGGGTGGGCAACAATATGCTACAGCCATTGGAAACACCTCGATCTCCTCGACAAAGCCCGAGCAAGAAAATGTCTTTTGTTCGCTAGATTGTCCACAGATTCACTCCCAAAGCATGAGGTCAGGGAACTGGAACGGGTAACATGGCATCAAATTCAGGAAGAAGCAGCATCAGAGCTATGGAGCGAGGCAATCGAAAAGGCCGAGCTTGTTGTCACGTTATTTCCAAGGTTCGACCCCGATATATACTACCAGCGCTGGTGGGTCTTCCTTGAACAGTCTAGCAGCAATTTGCCCGATTCTGAAAGAGCTTACAAACAAGCAAACCTGAAGCAGATGCAAGGAATCCGATGTATTCAGGACTTCGGTTCACGTCAAGACATCGTGAAAGAGAATGAGGCTATCCAACACTTGTCAGAAGCAAGCAAAATCTATGAAGCAGAAGGTCGGTACTTCGAATCAGCAGCGTCGGTAGAATTATCAGCTCAAGCTCAATATTCCATTTACTTGAAGCTTCCCACCATTCAACACCTCAGCGCAGCAATTGAGCAATATGCTTCCGCGCAGAACTACTTCCAGAAAATCGACCAGATGGACGGCGTGGCCAGGTGCTCCTTGGAACTCCTCCGCCGGGCATACGCAGGATGGACTCGAGGATGGATCCAGACGGATGAAATGCTGAAGGTGATGGGCAATGCGGAAACGGCAAATGACAGAATCCGTGATGATATGTCTATCCAAGGTGGATTATCGGCAGTTCTAGAGAAACAGCGACTCCGGCAAGATGACCAGTTACGATTTACCTACCTCATCGCCATTGAACTCTGTATGGCCGAGAAGGCCACAGGTATGCTCTGGGAATGGATTCAACGGTCGAAGGCGAGGAGCGTTTCGGATATGATGGGACTGGGAATCCTAATTCCGCAGGATTTGATACAGGAGATGGAATCCGAAAAGCGATATAGCATAGACGCTGTGGAGTTATACAAAGAAGAGAAGCGGCAAATCATTCAGCTTCAGACCAAACCCCCGCATATGCGGCTGACACTGAGGGCTCAGCTATGGAAACTCCATGAAGATATGAGCAACTTCAAATCGCTTCGGCGATTGTTAAGCCTTCGGAGGGGAGATTCTATCCAATTGGAGCAACTGCGACAGTTGACTACTGTCATGCTGGAAAACAAACGAAATCGCTGCGCCGTCTATGTGGATTGGTTCCTCAGAGGAGACGACTTCCACATGGTTATCTTTGCACACGGCCAGGCGCCTGTCCTTCGCCCGTGTTCGATCACCCGCTCAGAAGTTGTAGCCTGGAAGGCACAGTTTTTCGATTCTCTTGATGGGATTCGCCGGTGTCTGAAATCAGACGATACGGAGGATAACCCCTTTCGCCAACTCGACCGGTTGGTGAAACCAATGCAAGGCCTGCTCCCATCTGATTCTTTACTCGTGCTCTCCCCAACCGACGTGCTACATTCAATTCCGTTACATGCGCTCTGGCTCAACGACGTTCCACTCATCGAAGACTACCCTGTCGTCTACTGCGCCAGTCTCACTACCTTTGTCCAAAGTTTCGGACGGGCCACTGGGGCGGACGAATCTGGATCAAATCTAGGGCAAAAGGCTCTCATCGCCGTCTACGAACCATCCCAAGGCGTTAACTTTCATTGCCTCGAGCAAGCTGCAATCTACGGCTCCGTTGACCGGCTTCAGAGCCTTATCGGCGGCTCAGTCTATAAAGGCGCGAATGCGAATCATGAAGCGTTCACTAAAGCACTAGAGTCATCTTCAGTAGTTCAGTTCCACGGCCATTGCACCGTCGACTCGGCATCCGTGCTCGATCAGTCTCTCGTTCTCGGTGACGGTGCCTTCTCTGCCCGCGATCTCTTCGGCGTACATATTAAAACCAAACTCATCACTCTCATGGCCTGCGGCTCCGCATTGCAGGCTATTTCGCAAGGGGACGAGCCTCTGGGGATGGTGACTGCGCTGCTCTGCGCTGGAGCGTCATCAGTCGTGGGGACGCTGTGGCCAGTAGCGTCTGGCACGGGAAGGGAATTTGCCGAGGCATTTTACGGGGGCATTGGGGACTTCCTAGAAGGCGGCCTTGCCAACCTGGCGGTTGCGGTTCAGGACGCGGTCATAAGGTTAAAGTATGAGTACGAATATCGACATCCGTATCACTGGGCTGGGTTCGTGCTTCATGGGTCACCGTATTGCAAGGCTGAAATGTGGCAACGATAGCAGTCCGCTTATGGGGCTTAAGGCGCCAAAATTTTCAAGTCCTTTAGGACAGTTGCATAATGCTAAGTCCTTGGCGGTCAGGGTCTTCACTCAAGAGGGTTCCGACCGTCCCAGTATAAGCCAAGTCGTTGGCCCTGCGGGCGGGCCGCTACGGTCTTTTCAGGTGCAGCAATGGACCCAAGCTAGAGCGTTTAGGTTGTCTTATCAGATCCAGCTACCGGATCTATATCCAATTAAAGCGTTTTTTCATTCCCATTCTGGAAGGCGAGCGGCTGTAATCTTCAATGATGGTTTCTGAAGGGCTCCCGCAGTGAAATGACACCCTATTGGCTAGAACCGTATACAGAAGCCATCAGACCCCAGAGGTATGGAGTCTCAGGACGGGTTGGGCGGGTAAGCACCCCACTAAACAGTGAAGAGGGTGCAGACCTGGCTTTCATGGGTTAATGTTCAAGCGAGCCCCTGACGCGGACCTTTCCCGTACCGCGATCAGAGGCCATAGTTTAGACCCTCCCATCTCCCTTTTTATCTATCTTTCTTCCCCCCGGATGTGTCCGCTCCTACGCGGTCATTCCAGGAGATTGTTATGCTACCATGGCTTTCCTAGGGTCATCAATGATGCTTGGTTTCAATCATTTCCACGCTCTCACCGTCTCGGCGGACGCCGGTCCTACCCCCTTGCAAGCGAACCTTGAGACCGCGAGCAGGGTGGGCTCTAGGTATTCAACGCCATCCACGCGGCCATGCGCCAGGGGGGCGCGTCGCTTGACCACAATGGCATGCTCTTCTTTCCGGCCACAATTCTTGAGGGCGTCTCTATGTCCCACGGTACCTGCGAAGCTGAAGCCATCGCGGGCACGGAATGGCTCGCATTCGGGATCGAACATGCCGAGATCTTTGCCAGTTTTCAAAGCCTTTCGTCTCCGTCGCGTCAGTCTCTGGAGGGTATCGGTTATTCGGACCACGCCGCTCAGGCGGTGATAGCCGTCGAGGATAAAGCCATCACATATGAGCTGTCTTCACATCTACCGCACCACAAGGCCTCAGCGCCTGCTCTATATGGACGGTACGTCTCGTGGGAAAACACAGATGGGCACATTGGACACACAGGATACGCTACCGCAGAACCGGTCCGAGAAAGTTGGCTTAGATGAGTGGAGACGAGCTGCCGAGCTCTGCTAGATGGCTCAGCGGTGGGGGATCGGCGGCCTCCTCCGCATCGAGGCCGGCTTCGAGATACGCCAACCGCCTGCGTTTCATGGCGGAGAAAGCAAGTCTCGACGAGCTACGTTTCGAAGTCGACAGCTTGCTCGACACCTTCATCGACTATTCTGCTCCCCACCCAAACATGACTGCCGCCTTCGACCGGTGCGCCCGGCACTTTCTTAACCCTGTCGTGCCAAGAATTTTGCAAGACTCCCTCATATGGGCTGCTCTAGAGGAAGTTACCTCGCGATCTGTGGGTCCCTGTTCGCTCTCTCGGGAGATAGCGCAGCCGAGTCGGCTGGCAAAGATTGGGGTCTCGTTGGGCAAAGCTCGAGCCGTCATTTTAGATCTCATGCCATTGCTACGGGGGCATGAATGGAGGCAATGCGGGCCTTGCGAGTCTGACAGGGTTTGCCTTGTTGCGATATGGCCCAAAGGTGGTGCCGAGCGCTGTTCACCCAGATGTCTCAACAAGACCGAAGTGCTGTCGCGGCATGGTTACTGGGACCGATTAAAAATTGGGTGACATAATGCCGCAGAGAATAGGACACGCAATGAGGTCGGATAGCTCAAACCCCGATATCTCGACGAAACACAGTTGGGAAGTTTGGAACCGTTTATAAGCTGCGTTTTCCATTCTCTTCGAACCTGAATAGAGCGCCAGA